>VZSC01018205.1:217074-277112 GCA_013398225.1 Steatornis caripensis | reverse complement strand
GTTGAACAGGATTGGACCAAGTACTGACCCCTGGGGAACACCGCTAGTCACAGGCCTCCAACTACGTTCTGTGTCACTGATCACAACACGCTGAGCTCTTCCATTCAGCCAGTTCTCAATCCACCTCACTGTGCGCTCATCTAGGACACACTTCCTAAGCTTACCTGTGAGGATGTTGTGGGAGAGAATGTCAAAAGCCTTGCTGAAGTCAAGGTAGACAGCATCCACTGCTCTCTGCTTGTCTACCCAGCCAGTCATGCCGTTGTAGAAGGCTATTAGCTTGGGCAATAATTATTTCCTCTTGGTGAATCCATGTTGACTACTCATCAGAGCCTTCTTTTCTTCCACATGGTTAGAGATGACATCCAGAATGATCTGTTCCATCANGTTCCCCATCTCTCTTGAACTGGAGAGCCCAGAACTGGACACAGCACTCCAGATGTCGCCTGCCCAGGGCGGAGTAGAAGGGGAGGATCACCTCTCTTGACCTGCTGGCCAANAATTATTTCCTCTTGGTGAATCCATGTTGACTACTCATCAGAGCCTTCTTTTCTTCCACATGGTTAGAGATGACATCCAGAATGATCTGTTCCATCACCTTTCCAGGGATGGAGGTGAGGCTGACTGGTGTGTAGTTCCCTGGTTCCTCTTCTTGCCCTTTGTGAACACTAGAGTGACATTGGATTTCCTTCAATTCTTAGGCACCTCTCCTGTTCTCCATGACCTTTCAAAGATGACAGACAGTGATTTGGCAATAACATCTGCCAGCTCTCTCAGCACTAGTGGGTGCATCCCATCGGGGTCCATGGATTTCTGGGTGTCCAGGGTGCCTAAATGATCTCTAACCCAATCCTTGACCAAGGGAAACTTCCTTTCTCCAGACTTGCCCTCTTACCTCCAGGGTCTGGGATGCCTTAGGGCTGGCATTAGCAGTAAACACTGAAGCAAAGAAGGCATTGAGTAACTCCACCTTCTCAGTATCCTGCAGTCACCAGGGCACCCGCCTCATTCAGCAGTGGGCCATTTTCCCTAGTCTTCCTTTTGCTACTGATATACTTGAAGAAGTGTTTCCTGTTGTCCTTGACATCCCTTGTCAGACTGAATTCCAAGTGGGCCTTAGCCTTCCTTGTTGGATCCCTGCATGTTCTGACAACATTCCTATATTTCTCCCAAGTGGCCAGTCCCTTTTTCCATGTTCTGTAAGCTTCCTTCTTCCCTTTGAGTTTTTCTAAAAGCTCCTTGCTCACCCATGCAGGTCTCCTGCCTCCTTTGCTTGATTTCTTGCTCATAGGGATGCATCGATCTTGATCTTGGAGGAGGCAGTGCTTGAATATTAACCAGCTCTCTTGGATTCCTCTGCTGTAATCCATGGGATTCCTCCAAACAGGTCCAAGAGTGAGTTCTAGTCTTCTTCTTTATCTCACACAATAGGCATATCCAAAACCTGCTGAAATGGGAATTCAAAAAGCACATCTAAATTCCAGACTGTGATACAGTTCATCTGTCACCTAGCACTGCCTAAGCTGATGGCTAAACTCATGATATATCTCCCTGCTAAGCCTGAACTTTCCTTTAGGCTACCTTTATGATGTTGTAACTTATAAGCAGAAGCCGAATGTGTGATTCAGCTCCAGATTAATCCTAAAAATAAACATCTGTCTAGTCAGCTAGATAGTTTTCTAGGCTCTTCTGACTGTATTGACTGGACCATTACTGGCTAGAACGGGATCTTAGTTTTCTAGTGCAAGGTAGACATGGGGATGATACAGTGCAACAGCTATGGAAGATGTGGGTCCTTCTGCAGTGGAACCTTGAGGGCAAAGAGACCACTCTGCAGCATTTTAGGTAACACTAGATTCTACATTAAGCAACAGAAATGAACCCTAATGGTAGATCGCATTAGAAAGGAAAGACTAGCTGCTGCCACCAGCTGCTTCTTGCAAAGATCCAGCCCTTCTCTATTAGGCATGAAGGCCAGCTTAGGCTGAATACATCTTCCCTTGGATCATGTTAGAAAGATTATGTCTCTCTACTGACTTAAAAGTAATCATAGTACTTACTTAAGATGGGATAGATGATCAGCATTCAGACACACAGAATCATAGAATAATTTGGGTTGGAAGGGACCTTAAAAGATCATATAGTTCCAAATCCACTGCCACAGGCAGGGTCACCTTTCACTACACCAGGTTACTCAGAACCCCATTGAATCTGGCCTTGAACACTTCCAGGGAGGGGTCATCCACAACTTCTCTGGGAAACCTGTGCCAGTGTCTCACAACTCTGACAGTAAATAATTTCTTCTGAATATCTAATCCAAATCTACCCTCTTTCAGTTTAAAACCATTACCTATGTGCCCTTGTAAAAAGTCCCTTTCCAGATCTCTTGTAGGCCCCCTCCAGATACTGGAAGGCCACAATAAGGTCTCCCTGGAGCCTTCTCTTCTCCAGGCTGAACAACCCCAACTCTCTCAGCCTGTCTTTATAGGAGAGGTGCTTCAGCCCCTGATCATCTTCATGACCCACCTCTGGACTCAATTCTACAGATCCATGTCTTTCTTATGTTGGGGGCCCTGGAGATGAACGAGGTACTGCAGGTGGGGTCTCACCAGAGCAGAGCGGAGGTGGACAATCACCTCCCTCGACCTGCTAGTCACACCTTTGATGCAGCCCAGGATATGGTTGGCCTTCTGGGCTGCAAGCGTACATTGCTGGCTCATGTTGAGTGTCTCATCAACCAACACCCCCAAGTCCTTTTCCTCAGGGCTGCTCTCACATCTATGTCTAAATCAAATATCCAAGTTAGGACTATCGCAGGAAATGCTACAAAAAACGCCGGACTTTTGAATTTGTTCTTTTATGCTTGTACCACCTGGCTTTTGAACACAAATATTTATGAATGAATGACTGAAGTGAGAGTAAGAGGTAAGAGTCTCTGTTTGGATACATTCCAAGGGCTTGTACACGTGACAAAGAGTTTTGGGCATCACAAGTTGTTTTAATAAAGCTCTTTTTTAAACAACATCCCAACAGAAAGGAAGAAACACAGAACTATGTCCCAGGGATCCACTGAGGACCAGTAGCTCTTAACTGATCAAAAGATCTTTTTTCATTCCTATTGGAACTACTCCCGTATTTACCAATTCTCATTGGAAGGATGGCTGGATAACACCAGTTATTAAATATTTGTCCCAACATAAATATACTGCTTACAAAACAATAAACAACCCTGTATGTCATAATAATGTGAAATTCTGTCTCCTGTCAGCTGATAATTTGACACTGGGATGGTGAGTACTTTCCTCTTTGTCTCCTGTGCTCTGGACTATCAGCCCGTGAAAACCAATAATTAACTGTAGTGGAGGTTGCTGGAGGTGAGGAGGAGTAATTCATTGCAGTGAGGTACTGTTTTTTGCTGTAAAGTTTCTAAGCAGAGCTATGGCAGTGTGAATAATGCATGATGTGATTTTCTATCAGGAAGGATACTAGCAAACTTTTCCACTAGTTGGAGATTTGGACTTGACAAGATCGTGGTGTTTAGATTGTTTGGGTGATACACAAAACATTTAGGGGGCAGTTATGTCATTTTCTCATATTCTAAGACTCTGGATAAATGTCAGTATCAAATGAAAGAAAAGGAATTAAATAAATAATGAGAAAATGTAGAATTATTCTAGTTTCAGATGCACGGGTAAGTTATCGTATAAATTTGAAAGACCTTACATAAAATGTCTTTTAATTTTATTTTGCAGGATGAATATTGCTATAGTTGCTCTAAATCCAGGTGGTAAAAATAATTTCTAAATGCTTTTGATTAAATATTTTAACTTACTATTTAGAAATGAGGTTATAGTGCTGACTATTTTTCTCTTACATAGAACCTAAATCCTGGTGTCTGTAAAAAGTAATGGAAGATGTAGCTGGGCATATCAAAGATGAATAAAGAAAGCTCTGTAATGATTTTTTCATTGTACTAGATATTTCTAAACAAAATCTCGTATCTCAGAAAGCCATCAAGTTCTCACAAGTTGAGGAACATAAATCATAGCAGAATAGGCAGCCTCCTGTTTCATTCACTGAGCTCCATATGCTTATGTACCTTGTGCTTACAGATCCCAGGCTCCTAAAACGCTTCAGTCAACATTCCTTCTGAATTGCTATGCGTCATGTTAATCAGCCTCTACAGTGTCCCAAAAATGTATGTAAATTAGACTTTTGATGAACCAGAATATTTTGACAGGATTTTTGCATAAATCACACATGCAAGCACACACACACACACACACACACACACACACACACAGAGAACCTGTTTAGAGAGGAGGATATTTTTGGACCTCATTTGTTTTTGAAGTAGATTGTGGCCAGCATGCTGATTCTGCTTGCGAGCAGGAATGCATATGTTGCTGTATGCCAGGTCCCATAGCAAGAAGCAACTCGAGTTTAAGTCCACTCTTAGCAAGAAAAACTGTACCAAGGAAAAAGTTTCCTCTTTCTTTGTCCTCCTTTCCCCTCATTCCCTTTTCTGGTACCCTGTTGGTTCTGTGGGTTGTTCAGTGTGAGCATTTTATGGTTGTCATAGGAGAACACGATCATGTTATGGTAGATTAATGCTTAATCTGTTCTTCCAGCAGAAACAAAACTCAAAATCAAAATAATTTATTTGAATTTAAATAAATTCTAGTCAAATTTAATTTGATTTACTGACTTTCACATTGCTCACCAGCCAACCAGTTCCACTGAATATATAAAAAGCTGTGGGTGAGGCTTGTTAGAATGAATCTTATAATTACTAGCACTGCCTGGCTGAAAACCTTTCCATCTTTGGTCTCTTCTCACCAGTTTTCCTATAGTTTTGTGTTCCACCTTGTCCTTCAGGTCTGTATTCAGGCTCCTTATAAGTCTGAATATGTCTGTCTCATCTGTCCCTCTTGCTGAAGTGTGTGAGACTGAGAGAGCAAAACCAAGAATGATGTAGGCAGGGCTTTCTGACTCTTTCAGGCAAAAAACTAAGTGCAGCCCTTAGTTTGTAACTGTATGAGTAAGGGCCATCAGTTGCCATGTATTTGTATAACTGTGGCCCTGGTTGACATGCTCTGAGGTGCATCCATGAATTCACTCTACCTTCTACATCTTAGGCCACATAGGAGAAAAACTGTTTCTGTGACTCTGTTTTTGCACACTTAAAGTCCTTTCTGATCTCACCATGAAGTTGCACACTGCTGAAAGCACGTCAGACTTCACCATGTCTACTTACCTTTTCCAGTGATGTTGCAGCCTAAAGACCTTATTGCTCTAGCTTCGTCACAGGTTATCACCTTTCCCTTTTTTAAAAGTTACTGGGCTTTCATGAGGCTGATGTGAGCTATCTATATGGCATCATTTGCACAGCTGGGGCTTTAAAAACTTCTCTGATGTTATACAGAATATGTTTGACACATACTTTATCTGCTATGTGAATCCACTGTTTATGATACATACTGTGCACCAACTAAAAAAAAGATGCTATAACTCCATTGTCTATATATAGATAGTGCAAAAGAGTATATGTGTAATAATAAACAATGTGCGTCAGGGAATACACACACACACACACGTACAGACACACAAACATATCTATAATCTGTAACTCACAAAACACACATTAACCATAGTGAAAAGTCAGCAAAGGGGAGTGATTTTTCATGTAAGGCAAATCTCACAAAGAGTTTTGAGTTTCAGATTAAAACACTCTGTGACTAGAGAGACAGACAGGTTGACTGCTGCCTTTTTAAAAAAGGTATCAGAGCTTTTAAGTATGTGTAATTTTATGGCTAAATATAAATAGAAGAATACTTCAATAATCATAAATACAGCTGTAGAGCCAAATTCTCCTAATGATGCAATAGCAATATATATAGATACACGTATATATTCTAATTCACAGTTTGAAGTTCTTAATTCTCAACACCCAAGTCTTAGTTTCCTGCCAATTTTATAATTTTTCCTGTTGTCAATTGCTTTCTAAATTACATTTGAATGAGGTGGAATTAAGTTTCAACTTTTAAAAATTAGAAACAAATGCTGTGTCTGTATCCACTGCCATATCCCTTTCTTTGTGTCTTCTGTCACTGCTTTCTGGATCGAGCCGTTGGATCTCATAATTTGTCATTAATTTTGCACTTTCTGCTGGTGGAAGCTGGGGTAGACGCTAAAGTTACTAAATATTAGGACATTGAGAGAGGTGAAGATGTTCAAAAACAAGGAAGCTCTGCAAACTGAGTAGAAATAGTATTACTGGTGAGAGTATCACAGTATTACTGGTGAGAGCTTTAATAGTGGCCATGCCATCATCACTAGCTTAGATGTGTTGGTTTTGGGTGCTTTTAATGGCAATAATTAGGTAATCAATATTGTTTCAGAAAGGAAAAATACCCTGCTTAACAACAGAATAACATTGATTAGCTAAGCAAGTACCATTTTAAGGAACATTAAGTAATCAAGACTGTTTCTATGATGACATCCCAAAGAGAGACAAAATCAGGCAAAGTTAGTATTGGGTGAAGCTGGGGCTGCAATTACACTGTTGCTGAGGAAATAATGTCTGCCGCATTTGCCTGTGCAGTTATTGTAGTACAAGTGTCTGAGGGAGGCAGTGGGCCCCTATCTGTTCATTTCAATGAACTTCGATCTTATCCCAGATATAAACTAGATTTTTTTCTGAAGATATAGATTTCACTTGACTATTTTTATTACCCTTACTTTATACATTTGTCAGTATAAACTGATATGTTTACTTTTGGGTATCTAAAATAGTTAATGAATGTCTAGAACTCCCACTTTGATATTTACTGAGAGGTCTCAGGGAGCTTTGCAAGCAATGCCTCTCTCAATAACTCTACATCAGAGCGAAGTGAATGGTGGGGTGGGAGATTTTGCAAAGAAACCCTGTCTGCTCATGGCATGAAGAGGAGCAGGGTCCACAGGTGCTGGATATTAATTTGCTGCTGTACCTACTCAGATACCTTGACCTTTCTTAATTAAGTATCCAAATTGATCCAAAGGTATGAAAAGTTTCATATATTTGAGCAACTGCAGTAACAGCTGCAGCTTTTCGGACAATGGAAACCAGGTGTATGAAGATGACTAGATTTAATAACTCTGATCAGGATTCTCAGCAAGGGCAACATTTTTCGGAGGTTTGATGCTGAGTCCTTATCTATGTGTTATTACAGGAAATGACACGGCAACACTGTCTTTACTAAACCTGAAGGTGGTAACAGGAGCAAAGACTCATTTGACTTATACATGTTTTTGCAGAAGTGGAAGAAAGTGAGCTTTTGTTAAAGAGTACAGAAACTGTGAGGACTGAACCTGGGCACTAAAAAATAACAGTAATATTCAGAATAGAAAAGTGTGTGAACTGGTGGTTGTTGAATTCTCCAAGCTATGTGAAACCAACTGGGGATGCCTTTAAGCTCATTTCTAGGTGTAGAAACAGTCAACATCCCTTCTCCCAAGAGTTAACAGATCAGACTCTCCATGTTTCGTGATGTATGAGCGTGTACTTAAAGCATACACTCCTAGAGGCAAGTCTTTACATATGAATCAGAGGTTTCATTGGGAAAAAATGCTTACAGCTTTCAGAGCGTTGAGGGGAAGCTTGAAAATATGATCCTTCTATATGATGAAAACTCACAATTGAAAACTAAAATATCAGTTTCAAAGTCTTCTTCATCAAAAGAGACAGCCAAGCTGTCCTGGTTTCACCGGGGTAGGATCATAGAATAACTTTTCTATTCAGGAAAGCTGTATTTTTGAGAAGAATGCAGCACCCGATTTGGTGTGAACAAAGTTGATAAGACATTTTGGTTTTGTTCTTGTCTGGCCATGGTATGCAGGTTTCCATAGTGATCAAGGTCTTTAACAGTTTCAAGTAAGCCAGGTGGAGCGAAAGCCAGGGCACCTGACCCAGGCTGGCCATCATAAGTATTCCATACCATAAATGTCACGCTCACTATAAATTGGAAAGTTTGCTGGGGACGGGTCTCTTTCCTCAATGGTCACCATCTCTGGAGGTTCTCGCCCATCCTTTTGCTCCCAAGGCCTGCTCTGCCCTTTGCTGTGACCATCGTGCTTTCACTGGAGCTGTGGTGCTTGCAGGGTTTGAAATGTGGCATTTGCTGCTGGGAGTGCGCAGCTTACGAACACTGTATGGGCTGAGTATAACTTTGGGTATTTTATATTAGTACTAGCATTGATCTAAGTTTGTTATTATTATTAAATTAAATGTTTCTATTTCAAACAATGGATCTCCTTTCCTTTTCCCAATTCCCCCTTTCCAGGTGGGGAGGGGTCACTGGGTGATAGAACAGCTGACTGAACAAAAACACAAGCAAATAAAAAATAGTTCTATTCAGAACTGGTCTTGTGATAATCAGGGCGAAAGTGTATACACATTAAAATGTTCAGGTTTAACCTTACTGTGATTATAGTGGAATTGCTGGACAAGTGAGAATTTCTACTAGTTTTCAGGGTATCAGGAAAATTTCTGCCCCAAAGCTGAGTTTGAAAACCATTTCATATAAAGAGGAACAAACTATAATTTTGTAACAGCCAAATTTAGTAAAGTGCTACACAGCTTTTATCCACTAGGGCTTTGGTTTTATTTTTAGCTGTATGAGGCCGTAATCTGAGAGAGAAACAAAAGAGAGAAGTTCTGTCTGCATGTGCAGAAAGATGGGGAAGAAGCTCAAGAATCTCTGTCTCAATTTTGTAAACCTGATGCAGATTATATTCGTGGTGGTTTTATTTTCTTTCATATGTTATACACACTGTAATGATTAAGTGAGAGGACACCTTTCTACCTGGTGTCTTCTCAGTCAACTACTGTTTTGTGGGGGCTGACGGTCTGTGTGGTTTCAGATTCACAAAAGTTGTAACAGATGCAGTGGATGAATACAAGATATTGCTGGTCCAAGTGGCTGAATCTGATGGGTAGGATAATGTAAGATGTTATGGCATGTACCTGTTCTTACACTTTTTCTTGATAATATTTTATCCGAGAACATTTTCCTGGATTCAGTACCCTAAAGTATTTGACTTGATGATACCCATCAGAATCCTTCCTCTCACAGGTGTTATATTCATCTTTCTTCTTTTGTAGATCAGGAAACTGGAATTAACTGGAAATGTCTTTCTAATCTGCAGTTCTGCACTGCAGTATAAATTTGCCCAAAGACTGAAAGGAAAATAATGATGAGAATAGATGTTGTCTTTTAAATACCCTACAAATTTAAGTTATCTTGAGCAAGCATCAGAAAACAGGCCTTATTGTCCAAGTAGAAATGATCAATACTCACTTTCTGACACAGTCTGTCTGGTAGACTTGATAGTGTTAAATATTATGGTAAGTTACATGAAATTGTATTAATTCAAATAGAGGATTTCTGGGTTTTTAACATATTTAATTTTTTGCATGGCTGGGTACGCCAAATTGTCTGACTCTGTATATTATAGCACCTTGTAAAATCTTCAGAGTTAGCGAGTTGTGGGGGTGACAATGTTCCTCCAAATGACGTTATTTTGATCATACTGAGAAGTTCTTTAGCAATCATAAGGGCAGCAGATAGGAAAAGATGACCTTGTTCAGGACAGGTAAATGTGACTGGATAACCTTGTGTATTCATGACAAGACAAACTGTTTAGAAACAGAAAAGCATAAAAAAGGATAAAACAGGAATCTCTATTAAAAATTTCTTTGGTAAAGAATGGGAAGAGACGGTTCCAGGAGTCTCTGGAGGCCCTGATGTCTACAAATTACTATAAAGCAGTGCATAAATTAATACCTTTGGAAGTTATGTTGTTAAGAGACTTCAATATTCCAGGTACAGAGTGCTAATAATGGTAACACTCCCCATCTTTCTAGATGCAATGCTGCAATGTTTTGTGTTAAAAGGTCACTGAATAAGCACTGCAATTGTAATTGATTTTAATGACAATGTACACCCATCATCTATAGTAATATTGGTCTTGTTAAAATATTTTACTTTATTTCTATTCTGGATTTATCTGTTTTTAAATATATTTTCCTTCTAGACTAAAGATCTATCGTCAAATTTCTATTTCTCTTATAGGTGTTTATGGCATGTGATGAGTCTCTCCCTGGTGGTCTGTACAATAAGCTAACGAAATTGGTATCGTTCATTTTTTCACTGTTACACATCTTTTCCAGTCTGTCACTCATTCAGTTGTTCTTTTCTGAATCCTTTTCAAGGGTGTTAGTATCTTTCTTAACATATGGAGATCACAACTGTGGCCAAAATTACAGCAGGAGTTATAACTTTGATAAACGGAGGGTTTGGGTTTTTATCCTGGAGAATATTTCCATGTTTATAATCGTAGGATCATATTAACCCTTTTGGTTACAAAGTACTACTGGTAAGTTACTCTCAGTTTATTACCCATTACCACCCTAAGATTATTTCAGAATCACGGCTTTCAAGATAGAATCTGTGATTGCATTGCCATAGCCTGTATTCTTGCTTTTGATATATGTTTCTAGATTTGAAACACATACGGTTTTCTTACATTCTATAGAGATGACCGATCTTCCTCCTTTATTTACCACTCCCTAAGCATTTGATCACCAACAAAATCAGTGCCTTTTGTACATGTGGTTATATTGTGTATTTATCTATTCCTAAGCCATTGATAAAAAGATTAAGATATACAGAGCCAAAAAGAACTAAAAAATCTCTGTGGATTTGTGCTTGAAATGCAACTGGTTGACAATGATTCTGATTTAGGATTGTGTTATGAATCTAATTATTTAACAAGTTTTAATCCATTTAATATGTGAATGTTAAGTTTTTCGAGCTTTATCACTCAAGATGTCATGCAGTCTCAAGTGTATTACAGAAATCTATTGCAGCCACATCATTATTTTCATTACACAAAGTTGTAAACACAGCAAAATTTTACCAGTATAGTTTAGTTTTCTAGAAATGTAGAATAAACTTAACTGCATTCTTTTAATTCTTATTGACTGAGTTTAATATTAGCCTTTCTGTGATTTTTTTCTGGCATGCTACTGTATCTTCAGATCTACAAAAAAATATAGTTTCTTAGAATCACAGAATCATTTAGGTTGGAAAAGACCTTTAAGAACAAGTCCAGCAGTTAACCCAGTACTGCCACCAAGTAAGTCCACCACTAAACCATGTCCCTGAGCAGAATATCTACACATCCTTTAAATACCTCCAGGGATGGTGACTCAACCACTTCCCTGGGCAACCTATTCCAATGCCTGGCAACCCTTTCAGCAAAGAAATTTTTCCTAATATCCAATCTAATCCTTGCCTGCTGCAACTTGAGGTTGTTTCTTCTTGTCCTATCACTTTATACTTGGGAGAAGAGACCAACCTCCACCTCTCTACAACCTCCTTTCAGGTATTTGTAGAGAGCAAGAAGGTCTCCCCTCAGCCTCCTTTTCTCCAGGAAAAACAACCTCGGTTCCCTCAGCCACTCCTTGTAAGAGTTGTGCTCCAGACCCTTCACAGCTCAGTTGACCTTCTTTGGACATTCTCCAGTGTCTCAATGTCTTTCATGTGGTGAGGAACCCAAAATTGAGCACAGTATTCAAGGTGCAGCCTCACCAGTGCCCAGTACGCTAGTCCTGCTGATATAAGCCAGAATGCTGTTGGCCGCCTTGGCCACCTGGGCACACTGCTGGCTCATATTCAGCTGGCTGTCAATCAACACCCCCAAGTCCTTTTCTAGCAGGCAGCTTTACTGCTACTCTTCTGCAAGTCTGTAGTATTGCACGGGGTTGTTTTCACCCAAGTGCAAGACCCAACACTGAGCCTTGTTCAATCTCATACAATTGGCCTCAGCCCATGGATTCAGCCTGTCCAGGTCCCTCTAGAGAACCTGCCTACCCTCAAGCAGATCAATACTCCTGCCCAACTTGGTGTCATTTGCAACCTTACTGAGGGTGCACTTGATCCCCTCATCCAGATCGTTAATAAAGATATTAAAGAGAACTGTCCCCAGTACTGAGCCCTGGGAAGCATCACTTGTGACCAACCGCCAACTGGATTTAACTCCACCACAACTCTTTGGGTCGAGCCAGCCAGCCAGTTTTTTACCCAGCAAAGTATATGGCCATCCAAGCCATGAGCAGCCAGTTTCTCCGGCAGAATGCTGTGGGAAATGGTGTCAAAGGCTTTACTGAACTCTAGGTAGACAACATCCACAGCCTTTCTCTCACTTACTATGCAGGTCATCTTGTCCTAGAAGGAGATCAGCTTAGTCAAGCAGGATCTGCCTTTCATAAACTCATGTTGACTGGGCCTGATCACCTAATTGTTCTGTACATGTCGCATGACGGCACTCAAGATGTTCTGTTCCATAAACTCTCCTGGCACTGAGGTCAAACTGACAGGCATGTAGTTCCTTGGATCCTCCTTTCGGCCCTTCTTGTAAATGGGCATCACATTTGCTAACTTGCAGTCAACTGGGATCTGCCTGCTTAGCCAGGACTGCTGATAAATGACAGAAAGTGACTCAGTGAGCACTTCCATCAGCTCCCTCAGTACCCTTGGGTGGATCCCATCTGGCCCCATAGACTTGCATGTGTCTAAGTGATGTAGCAGGTTGCTAACCATTTCCCCTTGGATTATGGGACCTTCATTCTGCTCTGACCCTGTCTTCCAGCTCAGGCAGCTGAGTACCTCAAGAACAACTGATCTTACTACTAATCACTGAGGCAAAGAAGGGCACCCCAGCCTTTTCCTCATCCTTTGTTACTATGTTTCCCCCTGCATTCAATAAGGGATGGAGATTTTCCTTAGCCCTCCTTTTGTTGCTAATGTATTTATAGAAACATTTTTTGTTGTCTTCTATGGCAGTAGCCAGATTAAGCTATAGTTGGGCTTTGGTCCTTTAGTATTCTTCCTCATAACCTGACAACATCCCTGTAGTCATCCTGAGTTGCCTAAGTCCTCCTGAGTTGTCTAATACATTATATTTGAAAATATATTCTTACATACTTTCAAAGCATGGCTTTATTCTGGAACATCTACAGATCTGTGCAATATGTTGGAAAGTTGACATTTGTGACCCAGACAATATTTTTGCTACATGCTTTAAGTTCTTAGATGAGCGTTACCTGGATTTGCGTATCTTGAAATCCTCTGTTTTAGTAACTGTTACCAAATGCTACTCTTAGTTATGGCTGGAGACAATAGTGTTTCACTCACTTTACATTTTATAACCACATCATTAATTCTCCATTCTAATATAGAAATATTTACAGAAATATGTGCATCCTTCCTCATTGTTAGTAATTGTTCTATGTTATCCATGTAGTAATTTACCAATACAGTTGGTTATGTAACATAGTCTGAAAGGAGCTGATCTTTTAAACTTTGGATGATGTATATCTGTTTCTCAACAGCCAACACTGTAGCTCTTGTGGTAGCACTAAATACAACAGAAGAAAAGATTGTCTCACTGACAGCATCAGTTTTGACGTTCAAGCAATAGGATTTTTCTTCTTTACTAAAGCACAGTGCTGATTCCCCCCATAGTCTAACTATAAATTCCAGAATAAAAGGGAACTGGCACTATTCTATCATTAACTGAACTGCAAAAACAGTATTTTTTTTTAAATAGGCAAATGTTTTTAGTTATTTAGTTGTTATTAGTATTATAATCTAAAAAAATGAGGAAGTGTTTTCTGACTAGATGGAAATGGAAGTTGGAGTCTACATTTTCTTACTGATTCTGCCAGCTATTTGATGTTGATGTCAAATTCTTTTTTATACAGGACCAAACAAAATTCTTATAACATTTAATTGTCAGAAAATGCTTTAAAATTCATCACTAATATTTGAAGGTAAGGGATTGTTAAAGAAATCGATGCTTCTTCACATGCTAGTAACCATGAGAAAGCAGAAAACAGAATGTAATAATAAGAAGGAATCCATGGACCCTCTTCTTGTAAATTAGCTGGATCACAGAGTATACAGGCCAGACTGCTGTAGGCTCTATAGCCATTTATGTTATTGTTCTAATGTTTGAAATTACAATTGAATGAATTTCAGGAAGAGTTCTACCTCAATGAATGCTATTGAAAAACATTGCTTGCCTTTTTTTTTTTCCCTTCTGCTGCTAGATATTCAGTGTCCATCCAACTTGATTGTTTTCTACTGTGATTTACTTGTGGAGCAGGGACCGTTATAATGTGTCCCTGCTTTATTTCTTTTTGTTTCCAGTTAAAAAATATTTTCATGTAGATATAAAATCACAGTATATTTCTGAAATGATTTCATGAGCAGGTGGATGTCCATGTGACTTTTCTTGAATTAAATGGTCTGTACCTGTGCGAGAGATGGTAGATGCATAATGACACATATTGAATTTGGGGCACTAGTATTGTAGCATACAATGTTACTGAACAAGATATTTTGAATGATAGACTGCTTATCTATTTCAAGAGCAGATACTATAAGTAGCTTCCATTTCATTTAATTCATAGTTTCAATTGTCTCATACACTGCTATGGCACATTGTGTTGACAGGGGACAAGGATTTGTTACACAACAAAACAGAGGACACAAATTTTTTTGCAGCCTGCAATTTCCATTGTACACAGTTTATATTTTATTTTATTTTATTTTATCCATTTTATTTTAACACTAAGTTAAAAGGGATAACATACTGTTTATGGTGGTACTTGTTCAAAACTTGAATAACATTGGTAAGTAGCAACTACTCAATTAAATCTTTTCATTTCTTTTCCTCTGTTAGACTAGAGCAATTCCTTTGTAATCACAAAGTGAATTTGAAGAAGGTAGTAGCAGTTTAATTCTTGAAGAGAAGAAAAATTTTTTTTGCTCAGAAGAGACCTTAGCTAAACATAAGTCTGCTGAATCTCAATTTAATATAAAATATATTAACCAGCACTTTGTAAAAGCCATTGCAGGAGTATTTCTAATCCTTGCTTAATTGCTCATATATGAAATACATGGCAGAAAGTTTGGAGA
Organism: Steatornis caripensis; assembly: GCA_013398225.1. Classification (NCBI taxonomy): domain Eukaryota; kingdom Metazoa; phylum Chordata; class Aves; order Caprimulgiformes; family Steatornithidae; genus Steatornis; species Steatornis caripensis. The sequence continues at coordinate 262,083 of VZSC01018205.1, read as the reverse complement.
ACTTTCTGCCCTTCCTGTGTCTCCTACCTTATATGAAATATGATTACTCTCTCTAATGTCTATTTAGAAGATTCAGACATGTATATTTCACATTTCTGCAAGCCTTCAGGGAGATGAATTTCAATCACTTGTATGTCTGTTTCAGGGAATCACAAAAACAGGATGGGCTTTGCTGAACTCAATTAATTTGGTTTGCATTTTGTTTGTGATGTTCACCTTAAAATAATATTGAATGCCTCTCAATAGCCTTGAATTGTCATTTGGAAATATTTCTGATAAATCTTTTTGAGGAGGCAAGTAGATAGCTACATATTATATGAAAAACTAATTCTAATATGTTAGTGTCTCATTTCCACATATAGAAATTATTGCCATCACAAGTGAAACATTTATCTGAACACTTTAGATTATCAATGAAATGTGTGCCTTTTTTTTCTATTTTAATAACATAAAACATTGCATGACTGAAAGAATTTCTTTCCTTTTTTCTTCAATGCTAAACTAATATATTTTTTTCAGAATAAATGCTGTTATTCCTGAAATTCTCACCTCCCTTTCTCTTGTCTTCTCTTTAGACATTTTCTTAGAGCCTTCTTTAACACTTTCCATGGGGAGGGCGGGGAAAGGAAAAAGCAACGTGAGAACACGTAGTACAAAACAGTTTACGAGACAATTAAAGATCCACTCTAAATCTGGACAATTTAAGATCACTGATTTTAATTTTAAGCTCTTAAGCATAAGCTGAAGAAGACTTCTTAACATTTGAAAACTGAATGTTTAAATTTCAAACATTGAACAGGGGAACAACTAGAAGCTTCACTGGGAAAAATATCCAAAGGTTTGCTGAGATTGATGTCTGATATATACTTTGCATACTAATTTTAATCCCAAGAAAATTCTGAACGCATTATAGGTGAGAAGCAAAAATTCATGTGGTTTTACTTCTGTGTTTATTACATTTTTTAAGTTTGAAAAACACTTTGTGGTACTACATTTAAAAACCTTGTGGTGCACATACTAACTAGGCAGAGCAAATAGTTGGAGCTGAGTGACATATTATCAAAGAGCAGAGGAATTTTTCTGCTGATGAAAGTAAAGGCACTTTCTGCTGAAGGAGTCCTACCTCTCTCTTAGTTCTTTATTTATGGTGGGGACAGTTAGACACACAGAAGGGTTTTCTGCTTAAAATCCTATTTGCCTAAACTTAGGTACCCACAGTAGACAGAAAAGATCTCCCACTGCAGATTTTCAAAGTTTCTGCAATATCTGTTGGCAATTTAAATAACATCAGCATCTGCTTTAGACCTGTTCACTAAAATTTAGGAGAAATATATGTGTCTGAACTTCTTCTGAACCCTATATACATATTCCTGAGACTTCTGTAGGCACTGAATTATACAGAACAACGCTCAAGTTATGTTAAATATGTTGGTAGAGCGAAATATGATATACAGAGAGGTCTGACGCTGGAAACTTGTAGTGCCTTAATATTTTCCTTTTGGCTTCCCTCCCTTACACATGGATATACTATGCATAATTTGGGCTTGTTTGTTGTTATTTTTTTTCGTTCCTGAAGAACAGTGTACCATGCTTCAGACTAACTGAAACAGAAAACTTAGCTATAAAAATTGCTCACTACTAGGAGATATTTTTACTTTATACTTTAGCCAAACAAGATGATTCTCCAAAAAACTGCAGAAAATAATGACTATACTATGTCACTATTTGCCAAATTCGAACAGATACATGCGCAAATGCAAAGAGAAGAAACATTTTCAATGCTTGTTCAGCTTATCTGTGATTTTTAAAAACCCAGTGATGTCCTTCTCCAGATGAGATAGATAAAATTTCTTTAAGTCTTACCATCAGCCTTTGTAGGTAAAGTCTCATGCTCTTACCATAAAGTGTGATATTCTTACCAAATTACTCAAATAATATGACCACTTCCTCATTACGCTTGCCCCATTATATGGAAAACTATCCTACTCATTTCTCATCTGTCTAGTTTCTTTTACCATGTAGCTCTGTAGTATCTGAACATCTTCCAGGAGAGCAGTGCTTCTATAACTAGAAAATATGACTTCAGCTGAGGCAATATGAGTTACAAATGAGGTGTTCAGACCACCAAAACCTAATTTTCTTAGGACACATTAATATTTACAGTGTGTATTGGGGATCATTACTGCAAAACATTTTGAGAAAACTACAATAACTGAAAAGCAGATGATTAATTTATTTCATCCCACTCTGTTTGGAAAATGTTCTTAGTGCAGTCTTTTGCTTTTGCAGGTGTCTCCTTACTCCTTCATTGCACTCACAGGAGAACCTACAAGGTGTCCCTGAATTGCTGGAATTTATTCTACTCATTTAGAACCGCACACACAAAAAGACATGCTTGTTACACTGACTCTTCAAGAACGTTTCTTTTTTCTTGATCCTTCTTGCTATGGACTTAATCGAGTGTTCTTGATTACTTCAAAGCTTGTACGCATGCAAGGACACACACTCCAGTGCATACATTTTACTCTAGTCTGTAACTCTGCCCAGAACTACAAATTTGGATTTCAATTTTCCGTAGGATGTCTCTTTAGGAATCAAGAGAAAAATTCCTGACTGTCCACTAGAAAAAGAGAACATAATATTAACCTAGTTTATCAGATCAACAGTCCATCTAGCCTAGCAGTCTGTCTTTGATAGTGGCAGTAGGAGACACAGTTTAGGAAAAGCATGTGAAGCCCATTATCTTCATTCTCCACCAGTCATTGGAACAATGATGTTAGAAGGGAAATCCCTGCCTGTCCCCTTTAATAACTGTTTATTGACCTGATGTTTATTAATGTCTTTATTTTATTTTTGAACCTGCTTGTCACAATTTAAAGCTGGGCTGGCTATTAAACAAACAACAGACGCTCTTTGTTAAGTCCCTGCCTTTGCAAAATGGGGGCGGGGGGGCAAGAGAAAAGGGAAAAAGACTTATGGGTTGGAAAAGTTAAAACAGCTTTAGTCTAACTACAGTAATTGTGTATTATAATAATGTGTAAAAAATAACAACAAAACATATACAAATATACACAAAACCAATATCAAGCTCCCCCACCGATGACAAATACGCCACCCGGGTGCTGCTAGGCACACCCCAGGAAAGTCCCAGACTGTACTCAGCAGCAGGCAGGAACGGGATTCAGGATCAAAAGCAGAATAATTGGGTAGAGTCCTCCTTGTCAGGTAGAGTCTTCCTCATATGCTTAAGCAAGGAGCTGAGTAGAGCTGGAAAGCAGCAACACACAACATCACCAAGACCCCAGTAACAGCCCCATGCTGGGCTTGAATAGGCTCCTGGGCCATGGGTGTGGGCAGAAGCACCAGGTGAGGCTGCTTAGGGCCATTAGAGCCCATCAGTGCCCTGGCCATAAAGGGAGAGGGAGTGACCCTTGTGATCCCTCACCTTTATTCTGAGCAAGATGTGTATGGGATGGAGTACTGCATTGGGTCAAACCAGGATACTGCTGATAGTGCCTGCCTCCCAATCTTCTGCAGAAACAGATTCCAAAGATTCACTAAGTACTGTGTGAAAATGGCTACTTTCATCTGTTTTAACCCAGTTTCACAATGTGCCCCTTGAGTGTATGCAGTACTGTGTGAGTGGCAATTAAGGATTCTGCAATCACTTTATATATTATGTTATTTGGTATTTTATATTAATTTATTTTATATTATTTTATTTATATTTTAGTTATTTTTAACACCACCTTGTAAACCTTGAACATATCTTCCTCAACTTTCTTCTTCTTAAACTGAAGAGTCCAGATGTATTTAGTCTCTCCTGATAGAGCCAGGATTCTGTCCCATTTGTCATTTTAGTAGCTCTGCTCTGTACCTTCTTTAATATGTCACTCCTGCTCTGCATGGTAGCCAAGATTTTATGCAGTTGCATATGGTACTTTCTTTTGTGTTCTCAGTACCCATCCTGATGATGCTCAAATGTGTTGCCTTTTTTAGCTGTTGCTTCACAGGGAGTCATGATATTTCCGAAGCAGCTGTACTATCCTTAGGAATACTCCTTTCACACATTGAGCCAAGGTTATGGTGTGAAAGCAGAGGTTACCAGCTTTCACTCTTATAGCAATAGGCAGCAAGAAGAGGACTTATGAACTTGACAGAAGCTCATTGCTTGTAATTAAGAATTAAAGACAAAATTTATTGGACAAAAAGGAAAAAATCTTTTTAGAAATTTATAGCATACAAAAAATTGTCCCTGCGTTTTTCCAAGAGCTTTGATGCACTACTTTTTCTTCTTGTAAGTTTAAAAAGTCCATTTACATAACTCTTTCACCTCATAACCCCCCTTTTTTTAAAGATAATTTTCTCTTGTAGCTTAGATACTCTGTAATCCAAACCCACTGCTGTGAACTCAAATTTCTCAACTGCTTTAACTCCCAGAACTAGCTGCCAGGGGCTAAAGCCATATATTATATAGTACTGAAGTTGATCTTTGTCTCACTGAGAAGGCTTAATTTTATTTTATTTGACACAATAATATTTATTAACTTCAAAGTTCCTCACGGCATATATAATACTTGAAAAATTGCAACTACAGCACAGGGGAAGGGGCTTTGTTTTCAAGGAGGTTGAACTAAATCCTAGCCTGATCTTTAGAAATCCAGACTCTGTGCTTTGATATCTCCAGCAAAGATATCTGCTGTCTGAATATCAATCAGGACACACAAGAAAAATGGGTGTTGAGTCATGCAGAGGTATAAAACTGATGAAAGAGAAACTTACAGTCTGTGTTACTGCTAGCTACTTTACACGCACTGGAATTGGTTCTCACATAGCTAAACGATATAATGGTCTTTAGAAAATTTTCCAGACTTCTGCAATCAGCATTTCCCTTATTTGCAGCTTGAATTTCAGCTCAATTTTGAAATTTAACAGAGGGGTTGGATCTATGAATGGCAATTATGAGAAAGTGGTTATTGATGATCTTTTGTTGCCAAACAATAGACATGGTGTGAAGGGACACCTTCCTCCTCTGCTGCTGAGGCATCAGGAAATATCCGTTATGTTAGAAACAACTGAATTCAAGCAGGATCTTGACGTTAGGTGGAAGTAACTAGGATATTCCCCTAAGTGGAAGAGAAAGTGTATTTATAGTTTTTTGGGTTGAGTTTGGTTTTTTTTTTTCCTATTCATTTTCTGCTCCAAGAGTTCCTGCAGTAACTATTCCGGGGTGGAGGTGTGGGGGCGTGTGTATGTGTGTGTGTGTGTGTGTGATTTTACTGTGGATGATTACTGAATTAAAAAATAATAATCCAGGGACAATTTGAAAGTCTCAAATCTATCCATCAAGTAGCAATCAGAGCATACACTTGAAAAGCCCAGGATTACTTCTCTTGGCCTGAGACATCCAGGTTTCCTGTGTCCTTCTCAAGTGGTCTTTGGGACTGACTAGTTTGTAGCACCTGAATTACATGTGGTTTGTACGAAGTCCATGTGTGTCTGTACAGATAGAGGGTACAGTCTGTTCTGAGCTGGGAGGAAGGTGCTGTTTAGTCGAACACTGCCACCCAAGAATGAAACAGCCCAGCAAGGCATAAGGAGGTCGGAGTGTCCAGCACATCTCGAGACGATCCTGCATATGCAGTGCAGTCCTGTGCAGCAATGGAGAGCTAGGGCCTTGTGGAGATGCTCCATTTACTACCCTGAAACTTGTAAGACCACCTCCATCTTGTTATGTTCATGGTACGGGTCTTGAGGCTGATGTTAATCTCATAATGTCAACCATATTTCTGCTAACTTAATTTTCAACAAGTGCATGGCACCACCTCTATTGCAACTGGCAACTACCTCTGGAGGAAACCTCAAGCTGACCAAGTAAATCACATATAGTCAGAACACAGGCAACAAGGATTTAAATGGAATTCTGATGTCTCGTTACTCACTTAAAAATTGCTGTGGTGCTCAGGTGCCTAAATTCTGCCCTCTTCTTGAGGTCTGAGAGGAACTTATATATGCATAGGCATATGGAAAACTGTAGCCTGAAATAGAGAGAGGCAATTGATCACTTTTAGGCTTCCATAGAGATTAAACGATGCAGTACAATAAGTGTCAAGAAATTATGTCTCCAAAGTGGTTAACTGATCAAGTGGCCAACTAATGACTGAATATCACGCTTTGGTTATTAGTGTCGGATAACATTCAGTTCTTAATAAAGAATAGAGTTGGATTATTATTTATTGTGCTTATGATATCTTAGGTTCCTGGATTAAATACTTTATTGACCAGAGACTTGCTACATGACCTTTACTTCACTGGTCTATCTGGATTTCCATCCTCTAGCTGTAAAATAGAGGTGACTGTTTTTCCGCGCTTTGCAGAGTTACTCTAAAATGTTGTGGTGAACAGAGTAAGGTAAAGTAAATAAGCAGAGTACAGAAAAGTTTAGGTTGGAAAGGACAGATGTTTTAGCTGTCCTGGAAGCTATGAAATTTTGTACAATTTTTAACCTTCCATATTTTCCCAGCAACATGTTCATCATATTTCTCAAGTGGAATAGACTCATAGGAGCTACAGTACTCTGCCAGAGTCATTAAGCATTTTGTTCGCCCAAAATTTGCTGGAGCACATCCCATGACACATTCTGTTTTAAAATGCATTGCCATCTCAAACTACAAAGTAAAACAACTTCATTGTGTTCTGTATTTTTACAAGCACAAAAAGAAACGAACTTACAAAACCCCACAAATCTTCACATTTTTTCTATTATGCCTTTTGTAAAACATTTTCTAGTATGTCTTTTAATGTCTTATAATTAGTATTTATTGAAGTGACTGAGTTAAAAAGGCATTTAGTAAGACTTCAGCTAATTAAATTCCCATACGATTTCCAGGTAAGAAAACTTTTTCCGTAGAGAGAAAAAGAAAGCAAAAACTTTAAAATCAAATCCATATTGATTCTTTCATCATTTTACAAATATCTGCCGTCACATCTGGAAGCTTCTCATATGTTGCTATTCAAATATAGTATACAAACATTTCTGTTTGGAACTGACTTCATTAAAACTCCACCACTTTCCTGAGGAACAGTTATGGCAAAACTTTCCTTTTGTCTAATGAAAATACTCTTAAGAAATCTAGGAAAAGTTTTCAGTAATAAGTTAGCATCCTTAGATGGATGAAAAGGAGGAGTGGAGTTGCTTAAAAAATTAATTTTTTCTAGATAATTTTTTTCAATAACTATTCTTTGAAGTACGGGGCATTCTGAACTGAAGGATGGGATTTCAAAATCACAGGCTGTAGCTTGGTTTCTCAGCAGATGTAGCTCTGCCAAAGATGAGTAATACCTGTTCCACTCTGACCTGTACCCAAAACTAAGTTGGGGCAGAAAGTTTTAAGTTCTCAAAAAAACCTTTGTAGAGGCTAAGTGTGAGCAATTTTTTTGAGCTCAGATGACAGAGTGATATACGAACTCCCTGTTCACCCTGGAGCCCACATAAGTTAAAATGAGTGGTGGCAGCGGTATTGTCTTGGTTAGTTTCAACACTGATTTCATGTGGAGCAGGATTAAGTGGTACAGTCCATACTTTACTATTTTTAATAAGTTCAGCACATGATTTTTCCTTTTTTTAACGTAAACTCATTAAGAAGGACATCTAATTCTCAAGGGATCAGTGGTGATCAGTAATAGTTCTCATAAGGGAACAAGACTAACACTTCAAATCCACATATTCTCAGATTTTTTTTCCTTTGTTGTTCACACATTGCACTGGTTTCAAAGAACTTCAAGAGTGTGTAGAAGCCTATAATGCCACTGTTCTGTAGAAGTAAGAAAGTCTACTCTAAACATTTTACAGTCTTGATCCTGAAAATGCTAGAGAATTTATTTAATTGTCTGTAAATACGCGTGCAAACACATTTATATCCAGGGCCTACAGGATAAGATGAAATTGTGGAAATAACAGAAAACAGAGTTGATTGTAGTGGCAGGCATAGAATGAAATTAATAGGAGAAGGTAGTGTACCAGATAGTTGTAAGCATAATTTGCAAATATTATGTCAAATGCTGCTGAGATATGGGTTTGGAGAGCCTAAAAAGTGTGTGAGTTTTAATTGGGGAACTTCATGCTTATGTGCCAAGAATAAAACATTTCTCAGAAAAATCTCATTTTTATGTGATATATATATAGACACGTACATGCACAAAAGATATTATTATATACTTCATATATAAGACAACTTGTCTCATGAAACCACGATGCACAAAGCAAAACAGAGTAATAGCATTTCTCTCTGTGTAACTAATGAACAGTAGCAACATCACTGATATTTTTTAACAACGTAATTATCATGACCCCATATGTCAGTTGGTGCTCAGCACTCTACAAGTCATGGGCCATTGACACCTGTCAGGACTTGTCCTGAGAATAAAACCAAATTTATATTTTAAGTGTATTACAGTGAATAGTAAGTACCCATCATATGGAAACACTACCTTTAGAAATGAGCTGTGATTTATAAAAAGTGCTAGATGATGCTCTGAAGATTTGCTAGTCACTTGGAGAAAATTTTGTAGAGCCACTGCACTGTATAAGACCCTATTTTAAAATCAAAGTTAAACTTAGGCCTGTTCAGTAGAAGAGCTTAATTTAATACAACCCTTGATTGTACTGAATCAGAAATATTTATATGGACTTTTTCTCCTTCTTTTTATTTAATCACAGATACATGTTTTTGTGGCAGAACAAGACAGGCTAAAATTTAGCTGCACTCCATGCAGTAGAAGACACTTTCAGGACTTACTCATTGAAACTATCTAGTGGCACCATTATGGTACCTCTAGATCTCACCACCTGGTGCTTTTGAAAATGGAGGTAGAGGAGAAATTCATTAGTGTGTTATTTTGTCTTATTAGTAGGGCACATTACATTTTTGCCTATTTTGAGTCCAAGTATAGTCTGGAGAGCAGAGTCTGTTCTCAATTTACTCCTATGACCAGAAAGCGGCAAGCCAAACAACGGTGAAGATAGGAGGAGACTTGCGCGAAGTTGCTTCCCAGACACTCGGGGTAATACTACATTCCCATTGAGGAAACTAGTTATTCCCAGTGCCAGAAAGATCAGGCACAGATTTTAGCATCAGAAGGAGCTAAAATACCTTTCAGAACTACTTCCAGGTTGGGGTTACTCCTATAGCCTCTATTCCTACACCCAGTCTTGTTCTTAGACAATACTGCACTGTGCCATATACACCTACAGCACTTTCAGTCCATCTTAACCTTTTCTTAAATGCCAGATCACTCCTCTAAATACAGTAACATAGCAAACACAACAAATACTCCTACTAGTCCAGCAGCTTGACAATTCTCTGAGTAGTGCTAAACCAACAGTTTAGCTTGTCAAAACATGCACTATCTGGTCAATCTGACTACTGTTGCCTTTATACAACTTTAGTCTTCCCTGCTATTTGTTCCTACCTGCATGCTGTCTCAATCTCAGCTGTAAAGTCCTTGGGGTAGGACATATTCTGAATATGATAGTGTTTGTATCCTCAGTCCTATTGCAGATTAGACAGGAATGGGAGAATCTGTTGTCTTTGGTTAATTGTGGTATTCTGTAAAATCAAATGAAAATTACTGATGGAGACTGGAAATATTCTTCATTCTGATTAGCTGTCTTTTAAACCTCTGGAGAAAACATCTCTATTAACTGGAAATTGCTTACAAAAATTTGCCAAAATACAACTGTATCTTTTTCCCATGTGGCTTGCCAGGGAAATGAAAAATCTGTCTCTGCAAAGTGAGAAATGCACCACAGTCGTTGGTCTGGAGTGATCACAAAACAGGAACAGCAGCATATGACACGTCTCCAGGGACACTGAATGACATGTCACATTACATCCTTACTGCCAAATGATAGAAACATTTTTGATACTGCTCAATATGCGTTGATCAGATTTGCCAAAAGTACAGTCTGTGATAGTGGCATCAATTGCACGTGATATTAAAGAATTGGAAACATATGAAATTATTATATTTCTCACTTCAGAAACATGGGGGTTTTTTTCAGAGCAGGAATACTGTAAATGTGTGTGGATAGCACCTGCCATAAAGAAAAGGAATATTAAGTTTCTCTTATATGAAAATATCGAGTAATCTTTCCAAAGTGACTGGATCATAATTTGGTGGGAAATAACACTCTGAAATGCAGGCCAAGACAGCATTTGACCTTGTTGCAGGGTATGACATTGAGAGCTCCTTCTTGAAATGCAAAAGCAAGACTGGGTTCATTTATGACTCATGTTCAGTGTCTGCAAAATGGTAGCATGTGCTTGTTTGTAGAGGCAGGAGTGTAACAGCAGTAGTTCAACATTTTTAGAAAATGTACAAGCTTCCATTCAGATTCACAACACAGAAATGAAATTTCTTTGTATTGATTACATAGTTCTGGATGTTTTCTGGAATTCATGTGGAGGAACAATGTTGTGTGGAGTTCATTTGGCAGCAGCTCATAGCTCTATGCTGTTGGCCACCACAGCAGACTGTAAGAACATGTGCATGTGGGAATATTGTCATCCTTCTGTGAATACTGTTCTATCAGCCTCGGATCAAAGCACGGATCAGCATTGTGCCTGGCTTTTTACATGCATTTTTTATATGTAAGACCATGTTATCTTGTGGGTTTTGTGTTCTCATATGCTTTGCTCTTGCTGGGAAAGGGGAGAAGATAATAGTATAAGTAGGATCTCAGTTATATGGTATCCTGTACCATTGAATCTTGAGAAAGGCCATTTGGTACCTTAGGGTAAAATTATGTTTTCAGATTTAGTGATGTAAATTAGGTTATGACCACTGTATCACCTATTGCCTTTATTACACCTACATTAATGCAAACAGTCTAACATATTTCAATTTCTATTTTCATGTTGCTGCCTAACCTGTGCAGCAGCAGTCAGAGTCGATTATGCACTCCAAGTCTATCCTTTACAGTTCACTCACTGATGTGCACATCACCAAATCTTCTCTAGGTTGGCTTACATGTTACGTCGGAGCACTGGAAGGTTTAGCAGCACACTTCTATTAGGGTCATAGCCACTGTTGAAAGATCAAACTTTTGTTAGACACCTACATTGGGTCAACTGAACCCTTCCTTAGGTTCCTGCTGCTGTGTTGACCGGGGCTGTGATTCAGTTGTTACCCTCACACAGGTGTCTGGTGTCAGACATCCCTCAGAGTGAGGCAGCTGTGCAGTGCCTGACAGATAGGGCACTCCACCTGTAGGAAAGAGAGGTCAGAGGCTGAAGGTCCCAAGGGTACTGGGTTCACCTCAGATGTCAATAGATACCCACGTGTAGAATACTGAATGAAGTCATAGATCTCCATTGATTCATATCTCCTCTGACACACACCTATACACTAAAGTGTATTTTTATGTACCTGATATTTCTTTTAAAATGTTCTCCCTTGTCTCCAGTCTTTTTTTTTTTTTTCTTTTAATTAAGTTTGGTTTGGGGTTGCAGAGTTTGATTCTCTTTAAAATAGTATAAGCTGTGATTTATTGCCAGGTGTTTTTCCTTCTTTCCTTCTTTTCTTGATTGCACAAAAATGTGGAGATAAATACATGATTCATTTATTCCACTGTGTCTCCCACTGAAGTTTCTTTGTGGTTTGCAAAAATCTCCCAATATATCCCATAAGTGTCAGGAATTACAAATCAAACACTATTTCCAACTGGGAATTTCGGAACAAGATTGTTTGGTATTATTTTGGGAAATGGAAGGAGAACTATAACAGGGGTGAATTAAGATACATAACAAGCTGTAGTTCAATAATACTTGCTCGGAACAATGGTTCCCATTGCACCAGGTTACCTGATTTTCCCTGTCTCAAATCACTTTCCTTAGGAAAAATGGTTACTAAGAACAAAAACATTTGCATCTTTCTGGATCCAGGATGCTTAAGAATATAATACGGAAGATTAATCTCATGCTGTCAGTATAAGTTTTGCTGTCTTATTTAGTGAACTGTATGTGAAAAGCACTAATGTAATAAAAGCATGTAGTCATGTGGAAATATTATGTGTTTTCATTTCCAGTATCTTTCCCCTCACAAAAAATGTAAAATCGTCTTTGCCCCAAAGAATCCTTGTCTCATTTCTGGTATGAACTTCAATTTACAATATCAACAGTAAAGGAAAATAGTTAAAATGTGCCCTATGGTAGCAGTAAAAAGTATTATAATTGTTCATACTATGAAATTGGTTCCTGCATGGAAGACTTTTCGTTGTAGGTTTAAAATAATGATAACAGGTGGATTCAAACAGATTGGAAGAACATGAGTTATTAGTATTGGAATAGCACACTAGAGAAAATGTGTTGTTGTTCAAGAGCTGACTAATTAACAACTCATTTAAATAACCTCGGTGCACTGAGGTATTTCAAACTCAGTAATATCCTACAAAAGCCAGGATGCCTATGGATAAGGTTTACAGGTAGAGGAAAGGTCTTGCCCAATGCAGACATTGGAGCAGGCCTTTGGAATGCAGTTTGGAGAAATACTTCCCTTGAGAAAGGAGGAGTAAAAATCTCTTTAAGAGAATGAAATGCTACTTCGTTCATATAGACTCCTTTCCTACATGGGGCCTGTAATGACAATTCTTTCTTGTATATCTGACAATTCCCATCAGTGTGCACCCAGATTAGATACTCTTCATTTTTAATTCCAGCCTAGTAGTACTTCAGTGTACTTAGATTCATCTCATCTACTTAGGCATCTAAAGATACTAGATTAGGAGCTGGTCACTGAAGACAACATAGCTCTCCCTTTTTCTTACATTTGTGGAAATGCTTAGTAAAATTTTAAGGTGACTTTTTACTCAGAAGTAAACAATGTTTGCTAAAAAAATCTGTTCATAAATGAAACCCCAGTCATGAGGATTAAAGCAAGCAGAAAGGGAACAAGTTACAAGGGAGTTCTCAGGTGTAATGACTCCCTCTTCCTGTTACATAAATTAGCTACAGAGCATCACCGCTAAATACCATCCATGAGTGAAATCAATTTATAACCCCCAAATAAGCTTATGTCACATAGGCTAGTACTAATGTTACAGTTAACTCAGTAGAAAAGATGACTTTTTAATAATGACTTTTGCAATCTGCTGCTCTTTGCTCAGTGAAAATAAGAACAGCCTGACATGAATACATGCTACAGGATCACATGGCCTACCTTTTATCAGTCTCACATATCACTTCTAGGAATGTAAATACAATGACACACTTCCTTGAATATTCTTGATGGTTCCCACAAGGCAAACCTAAATGAGATGCTATTTGTTCTTTATTCCCATTGCATTTAATGTAATACTTAAGTGCACTTAAATGTTAGCTCGTCTGCTTCAGGATCTTAAATCAGGTGTGGTCATTCTGGATAGTATTGGATTCATCCCAGGTCATATTTAACTCCTTTATAAAACTTTAGAGGAGATTTAAGGGGAAAACATGAACTGAAGCGTCCTTCTGCAGACATCTCAAGCTTTCTCGTGGAAGGATCAGACCTTAACACAACAAAGGGACAGTAGTTTGGTAGAAAATCTTACATAAACTAGGACATAAACCACAGCAAACTGTCATTTTAAGAGTGTCGGATTGTCCCTAGACAATTTTATGTTTGTATATTTATACACATTATGTTCTCTTCTTACTAATGGCTGTTGACAAATAGCAGTTCTGCCTCTGTCATAGGAAACAGCTTTTGTCAGCAGGCTGAAGAGAGGAGATTTTACTGAGAGGCAAAAACCGAGCTAGTGTTCCCCTACAGAGCAATAAGGTTATGTGTCAATGTTACTTCTATTGATGGCAACATTACCTTATTGTACAAGTAATTGATAACAAATGTTCCCGAATGATAGGACAATGTTACCAGCTGAATAGGACGCTACAGCAAAATCACTCCTGTGAAACATAGTCATTCCACTAGCAGAGCCATCTTTTACTTGATTTCTCAAGGACAAGATTAATTGTTGCTGGAGAAAATCTTGATTGAATTGCTTAAATTAGTCTAGCCCATGACAATTGAAATGCATGTTTTTAGTGGTTAAATGCAGCCTTGTAGTTGTGGTTGAAATTGTAATTGAGAGGTTGATCCAGATTATTTTATAGAGTTTTCTCAAAAATTGTACAACCATTTCTCTAAACAAAATTATGAAGAAATACATATAGTTATTCAGCTTAAAAGTGCATTTTTATTGTAAACTATCTGATGAGACAGGAAAATGTAGACAATAATCTGTAACAATGATTTCTTAAAATTTAGTCATAGTGCTCCATGTTACTGCACACAGTCCTTCTCATCTGCCACTCATCCCTTACTGACTGAATCTATAAAATTAAAGAATTGCATTTACTCCTAGGCTTCTGAAGATTTAAAGATAGAGTTCTATGGAAGACTTACTGTCTAATATTATCTAAGTTAATGGGTAATGAAAGGAGCTGTGTCACAGGACAGTCCAGAGCAATACATTTAGCTTACAGTGCTTCTTTCTGAGGTGTGTGAGCAAAGTTTCATTTCTACCTTCATAGATGAGGAGAGATCACATTGTCAGTGTAACTTATACATCAACACAAAGCAAAAACTGAAATCAGCAGAAAAAATAAACTGCATACTTCCCTGTTTGCTTCACTTGCAGACCCATCAAGTTCTCTCCCAGTATTAAAGAGAGCTGAAAGCCAAGGAAGTATTTTTATCATTCTCTTACTGATTGGTGTTAGGCTGGAAACTATTCTATACAGAACTGTGTCTTTCCTTCAGGCACTCCAGTAGAAGTTGGCTCAGTTAAGCTCTGTGTCTCCAGGTAATTACCAATGTAGTGTCCAAAAGAAAGAAAGAAAAAAACCAAAATCCTGGTGAATTCATCCTATTTAATGAGAAAGTCATGTCTATCCCCTTACAGACACAGAAGATGCCCTGCAATTGCCTCTGTTCTTTTGTTGGGTGATTTCTTCAACAATGAACTCTGGGGGGTGATTTGAGACAGGATCCATGCCCAACCTGTTACAATACTGGCAAATCCCTCATGTCTCAGTAAGGCATAAATAGATAAATGTAAATTAAGAATAACTGTTCCTTATCTTTACCACATTCCCTCCACACACATGCAGTATAGTATGTCATCTAATTCCATAAACAAAAAATGGGATCAGTACTCAGCATTGCTTGGGTAGAGTTTTGGATCTTAAAGCTGGATATATTTAGGCTGCCATATTAAGTTCATCACAAAGATTCTCTTTCACAAATGCATGTGGGGATAGTATTACCGTAGGCATTCACACATGTCAAACCACTGAGACTCTGAGTCCTTACTGTATTTACTCTGAAGCCTCAAACTAAGAGGGGACAATGTAAGCAAGGAGGTGTCTCAGTGGCTGAAGGGAATTGGAAGTTCAAAAAGAGCCCTGGAAAGTTACCTTTGAAGTATAGAGCAGAGAGTTTGTGAAATAGATCCAAGCAACATGCTAGTATTGAAAAAATGCATGCAGAAACTTTTATTGATGGTTTCTGTATGGTTCCTTAAGAATATCAGCTGTTCCCTGGGCTGAGCAGTGTCTCTCTCTACAGGAGCTCCTGATCAATGATGTGCTGGAGAATGCACAAAATGGGGTCTCAATGGTTTCATACCAGTGAATTCAAGGTGAGGGAAGTGGGTTTTGGAACTTTTACTAAAGTTAGAAAGAGTGAAGTTAGCTCCAGGGAATACAGACCGCAGCTAAGCAGCTGTTAAATGAAGTAGAAGGGATGAGGAGGTGGTTATTATTTTTATGGACAAATGAACTAAAGCAGGCTGTTCCTGGCTCTGGAACACTGGTGCTGATTCTTTTCAGTTACTCCAGCAGTCTCTTGCATGGCACTGGGGCATGTCGAATAGACCTTTTCCAAATAATCTTCAGGACAAGGATTTGGGAGTCAGCAAGGGCCAGGGAAACTTTTCAAATAGGCATCTTTCCTACAGCCCCTCTGTTTAAATGGGAGGGTGAGAGGGTTAAATGCCATGGCTGCTCCATCCAAGAGCAGTTTTGTGGCAGACACTGGCCCCAGGCACCCTGGATGAGTTGTGGCTCAGCTGATATTTCCTCCACACTTGGAAGCATGCAGAAGAGCCTGACAGCTGTCATCAGCTCAGACAGATTGCTGTCTACAAGCTCTGGTCATTCTTCCAACTCAGAAGATTCACACAGCCTTTAAGGACAGAATGGCTATTTGTATTGCTTCTATACACACTTGCTGAGAGAATTCCAGCTGGGAGGGTGCAGATAGTCCTGTATTTGTAGTTTCTAAGGAAAACCTGATTTCAGTTTGCGTACATCATCTGCAATGTTTAAATGCTTTCTTTACTTTGCAAGGACGTGTTACAGCCTCTAAAGGCAATTTTGGAATGCTGGTCCTAGACAAAAATGTGTGTTTAATATGTTTCAGGAGAGCTTTACAAATTTCTTTTCTCTCCATTTCCTCTGTTTCTCCCCTTTCTTCTTGACATTGCCTGCAAAGAATTTGTGAAGCTCTTAGCACTCACCTGAAGGGAGCCCAGAATGAAATATCACAGTAAATCTTCGGTCATGCAGTGGGTGGCCTGCTCTGTGCTGCAGGTTTTGCTTTGTACTGTTCAGGTGCCTAAAGTTCAAAGGAAGAGACACCATAAAACATCTACCAAGTCTAGAAGAAACCCCAGAGAAGTACTCAATTTTATAAAAGAGATACTGAAGTATTTATCTCTCAAAGTTTTTGTTATTTTACAGTTTATCTCCTCCTCTCTCTGAAAGATTTCCTGGAGTACTTTGAAAAAAATGAGTCACTCTTATCAGCTTTCAGATACTTTTAAAATTATGTGCCTTTTCTTTTTTTAAACTGGGAACTTCTTCAAAGAAATGTTTTCTCTTTAAAGGATTTTAAATACTTACTAATTCCAAGAAAGAGAAAGAGAAAGAGAAGGAGACAGAGAAAGATGGCTCTTAAGCCTTTGTTCATGCAACCTAAATTTAGCATCCAAGATATCTCTTGTAGCAGAGAAGCCCCTAGATTGTTCTCATGGTCTTCACAGGATCGGTCCTCTGCTAATAATGACCTGCCAAAAAGCTTTGTTTATCCCAGCTGCATTCTGCTGGATCCATTCCACATGTTGTAGTGCTGGAAAAAATAAATGTGTCTGTCTCTTGTCAGAATGGCCAATATGTTCTCATACAGTTTCTGGGGAACAAATTCTGAGATTTATAAGCCAGTTTTACATAGTGGAGAGATATAGTTAACTAAGCTGCAATATGTCTAGTCTTAACGCTTGAGCCTGGAAAATGTTCCTGAAACTACAGGAGTATTTCGACCACTGAATTATATGGGTCAGAGCTACTCAAGCTTTCGAAAATATAAAATTATACTGACTTTTGTGAAAGTACAGGCTTTCACCAGACTTCTGCTGCTTCATCCTTGCAGTTGGGCAATAGCACAAGAACGGTCTTTCTTTCAAGACCCTAGATTCTTATCCAGTACCTAACAGAGTCCAGATAAGACAATGTATACAAGACCGGCATGTTTATGTTTATACTGAACTTTCCAGTGTATCTCATGTAAAATTTGGAAAAAGTTTGTAATATTTTCTATTTCTTGCAAATGTTCAGAATTAATATTGCTTTGTATGGATTAGGTCACTTATCAATGTAAATAAAACGATTAAATACATTAACAGAATTTGAAATTAAATGATCATGCCAAGGTTCATTAAATCAATGCATTTTAAAGTATAACTAGTTGTAGAAGTACAATAACAGCTGGCAAATACACTTCACATCACATCTGTGATTAAACACATGCTTGACTTTATCCTTCAATGTGTTGATGAACAGGGCCTTTCATGAGGGGCTGTAAAGGTTTGTAGAGGACAAGTTTGGCTTAGCTTAACTGATAAGGGGAAAAGGATACTGATCTGTATCACACAAATCATCACCACAACCTGAGGGAAGACAAGAGGAAAGACAATTTGGAGACATCAGACAGGTCTGCGTGCTCTGTCAGAGTGAGCAAAGTGGGTAAAAATACCATATTCCATGCAATGAAGAGACAAGTTATTTCCTTATCATCTCCTTCAGCAGTGGTAATCAAGTAGGGGCAAAAGGAAAGAAGTGGCTAAAAGAGTAATTGATGATTCTTTAGGGGTTGTAAATTAAGGAAACAACCATGACTTTTGTCTAGATAATCCTGAGGAAATGATCTGAAATGCAGAGATGAAATCGATTGATTTACCCAATAGGAAACCAGCTGAAATAGAAATAGCAACAGCATCAGTCAATGGTAACTGTATTGCTTCACAACAGCACTGCAGAAGCAATATTCCCCAAATTTACATATGAAGAAATTGAAGTAGACAATGTCTACTGATGCAACTGATAGCACATTCCCACTGCCCTACATAAGAGCTGGATTAGTCCTAAAGGACAAAAGTGTCCAGTTCTGAGATTTTGGCCTGAAGGCTCAAATTAGCAATTAATTCCTTGATCCATACTGCACATTAATGAGCAAAACTATCTTTTTCTAACTAGAGAACGATTTCCCCATTAATAAGCTGTACAATCCTGTTCATGTTTAGCACTCCAATGACAACAGTATCTCTTTTGTGATTTCATGAATTATGGATATTTTTCTAAATACTTTAAAAGATGATGACAGATACCCAAACTTAACAATTCTGTTGAAAATGGTTCAATGACATTGAAGTCCTTGGATAAAATTAATCTACTACTTCGGTCTACAGAACTTGTTGATGGAAGAGTGTGTGTACTTGTGAATATGTGTGTTCAAAGACTGCATTTTCGAGGTGGCTATATTTAATGTTCAGGGGATATATCTGGCAGTCACCTTCACATACAATAACTTGTCAACCCATTTTCTGTTGAACTATGTAAGAAATTTCTTACTCAGTTTTGCTTTAATGAGTTGGTAAAGCCTCAGCTATAAATTGCAAGCTGCGTTCCAGTTAGCTTTTAAAATATTTTTGGAAATAAAA
The DNA here is from genome assembly GCA_013398225.1 of Steatornis caripensis. Lineage (NCBI taxonomy): Eukaryota > Metazoa > Chordata > Aves > Caprimulgiformes > Steatornithidae > Steatornis > Steatornis caripensis. The sequence goes on along the minus strand of VZSC01018205.1, from coordinate 243,047 downwards.
TTGGCATTATTTATGTGCCTCACTAAACATGAATAATGTATCAGTTTAGCTTAAACTAAATAATTCAAATCAAACGTTGGTAAACTTTAAAAGCTTTTTTATATGGAGATTCAGAAAGAATCATACCTCCTTTGAGACTTATACTGAATGTGTTTACTGTGGACCTTTTAACAGTTTTTAAAAGACCTTTGTTGATATTATGCGTATTTCTTTCTTTCTTTTGGGGGAAAAATCACTTGTTGTTCCATGACAGATGGCAACCACAAAAGGCATCATATTAGATATGTTTGAAACAGATCATATGAATTTAAATTTTATACACAGATGTTTCAGAACAAGCAGAGTTTTGCTGAGAAATGTGGGGAGCAGAGGGAACAAAGTATTTGAGTTTGAGCATGCACTCGTATACATATATACTTATAAATACATACATATGTATGTTATGATGCTTTAGACTTTCCACAAGGGTAGCAATAGTAGATTACAAAACACTGTAGCTGGAGAAAAAAACCTCTTCAGTTCATGTTTTGAAGTCTGTTTTAGACATAGCAGGAGGGCAGGAAGAATACGTTTAATAGAAAACACTAGTGATTTAGAGCTTGACTCTGACTTTGTTTTCATGAGTATGCATGTGGATCACACCAGTGTGTCTGAAAGTAAAATGAAGCTTGAAATACAGCTGGTGGATTTATTTTTCTTTCTGTGGAGTTCTTTCTAAAGAAAACACCCCCAAATTAATAGCTAGTAAAAAGTGAGTGCATCAGACAAAACTCTAAAATTATTGACTGGGCAATATTATCCCAGAATTAAGACCTCTTGATTCAACTTTGTCCGTAGTCCAAGTTCCTATAAAATGCGATTATCGATCCTTTTGCAATGAGTCATAATTCAATGGCCAAAATCAGCTATGAACCAAACTGAGCCACTGAACCCATTTAAAACCACTTCTTTAAAAACGTTTTTTTCTCATTTGGGTGAGTTTTTACCAGATTCAGTTCTTCCAACATGGTCTTTCATGACACAACACGAGCTCTTCTGCACAAGCAAAAGAGGAAGCAGCACGCAGAAGGGAAGGAACAACCAGGAATAAGGACAAGATGGGCCTCTGCCTTCAGCAGCCATGCATATCCATAGCATATTCATGGAGCTAAAACTGGAGCAGCTCCAAACTCAAGCTGAATTAGGGGTCTGTATACAACAAAGCAAAGAAATATGAAGGAGCAGAGTGACAGTCTGCAGAGTGCTATGCAACTTTTTCAAGTTGAATTATGACAGTGTTTAAGAATTAGATATTTTTTCAGTAGAACTTCCAAGGTAGAGACAGAAAAGAGGAGTCCTAACCAGTAAATGTAGTAAAATGACTGATGTAGTACAATATGAAATTAAATAATATGCAAAGTGGCTTGCAAGTACCACTGCCAACAGTTTGGAAGAAAACTTTTCATACTCATAATTGCTCCTTTTTTAATTTCTTACATTATGCACAGAATCAGGAAAGAATCTGAAATTTTACATGTTAGATGTTTCCATGAGTCAAAGCTTCTTTCAATTTTGCTCACTTTATTGGGGCTGAAATGTTGGTACAATAACAATTGTACAAGTGTGACATGTCTTTAGTAATAGAAAGGTGATATTGATGACAAAATATTCCAGGTAGACCAAATTAATAAAAGAAAATAATAAAATAAAGTACTTTTTTCTCTAAATTACACCCTTTCAAAAGATAAAAACAGTATAATGCTGTCTGTCTTAGGACTAACGATATTCTCAGTATTTCTTTGCATCTTTTTAATATCAACAGATACAAAAGGACATGTAATTAACATCTTTCCTTTCTCTTTTGAATGAAACCAGAAGCATCCTGACACACTTCGGGAACACAAAATCAAATGATCTGTTTAGACTTGTTTGGATTCAGCAAGGCATATTTTGTAGCTCAGTTTCTAATTAATGTGGCAGTTGCATATCACACTTCCAGGCACTGTCCCAGTAGGTTTCAGTTCTCTGTGGATCACGGATTAAAAAAAAAAAATGATTGATATTCAGATGTTGAAAAATGCTATATATTCTTTCATTACAACAGACATATCTATCTGCACCTGCTGAGGTTTCAGTATAGCTTAAAATAGAGTTCACTAAACTATCAAAAATATAGACAATGAAGGTTATATGATCTTACAATATAATCAGATAAGAATATAAAGATGGTTGCATTGTATCAAAAGAAATAGTTAGGTCTACAGTTACGTTGTTTTTATTGTCCATCAATAAAAATTAGGTGGACAGAGCCCAAAAACATTCCTCCCATGCTGGACACACCGTTTTGTTAGCAGACTGAACACGAAATAAAAAAACATGTGTCATAGGTAGTATTGCTGGCCAAATCTCCAATGATAAAGGAGAATTTCTGTATTTTTCAGCATAGTTCTCCAGTCTTCATTTCCCATCCTGAGCAACCTGCTCTGTGTGACCTTGCATTGATCAGGGGTTTTGGGCTATATGACCTCTGGAGGTTCCTGTCAACCTCAACTATTCTGTGATTATGTGATACTTCTGCTCAACTCTTCTTTTAGTGGATTTTTGCTTCCAAATTACAGTAAGATTAACAGTCATTTGACTCAATATAAATGTCTTTATCATAGAGGAGCCCAAGTAAAACTGAGTAAAACACCTATTTAAAAAAAAAATTAGAGAGATTATCTGAAGCCTTGTCTCTTGTTAGTCGTGTTATCAGTCGTGATCTGGTTTTACATTAGATGGTTTAGATGATTACCATGGATGAGAAGTGCCGGGCTCCCAGACACTCAGCACTGTCCTGCCACTGAGCGCAAGGGAGAGGTGTCATTTGAGAGCAGGGGACCCCCAAGGGCTCAGCTCTCTCCTCTTGCGGAGCGATGGGGACAGACATGCCCTACTGGGAGGGCAGCAGCAGCCCCAGTGCAGCAGATATGCCTCCCTCCAAAAGGAGAGAAGAGCCGTCCTGCTTGTCTTCTCCAACGTCACCAGTGGAGTGGTCAAGTCCATCTTTGCTGCCAGAGGGGACCAGTGGTGACTACTGCTTGAGACCAGCCTGCAAGAAACTTTCTGCACTTTCTGAGCAGTCCTGAAGCAGAAAGGGCCCTGGTGAGTTACATTAACCCTCTAGCAATGCATGAGAGGTGAGGACAGCCAAGGGATTTGCTGCAGTCAGTGATCTGGGACATGCCCAGCAGAGCAGGACAGCAGCACTGTGTAAGGCTAGGACACAGTACCTTCTGCCGAAGCTCAGCCTGCTGGCCTGAGGCACTTCATATTTGCCTGGCTCTTGAGTAGCCTCTACAGGCTGCTGGCATGTAGTGTTGTCACCTGGGCAAGGGGAAAAAGCAGAAGGTTGGAAGCGATGCACATAATGCTGGGCTGGAGAAATATCTGGGGTAGAGTGGAGACAGGACAGACACTGATGGCATTGCCATGTCACAGCTCAGTTCCTTCAGTAGGAGCTTGATGGAGGGCAGCTGGGTCATCTGGGCTTTCTGTGATCCTTCTGGTTGCATTTGCTTAGGGAAGGGGAAGAGAAAGATCTCTGTGAGGCCCAAGCTGCCTTTTCTCTCTCCTGCCACCCTGGCGTCCTCTTCCAAGTGGCCTTGAAACACCCAGATGCCACTGAGCAGTCAAGCAGAGAACAGCAATGGTGGTGAGGCCAGGGCTGGGCAGGTGTTGGCTGGACACATCTGGGCAAAGAAGCTCTGCCAGCACTGACCAAAGCTTCCTGCAGCTGTGGGGGGCACATCTTCAATCCTCAGGAGCACTGCATGAACATGACCACATACAGCAGCGTCTGGAACATCCCCTCCCAGTGTGAGCACAGGCCCCCCAGGCTAAACTGCTGGGCAGGACTTACTCAAGAATTGTGCTGACTCAGATCTCCTTCACCTCTCATACTGTTGAGGCCAGGACAAGCATCACATGGGACATGCTGGCAAGGCTCACACCAGTGCCATCCACAGTCAGTCCCATCCTCTTTCTGCAGGCCTCTCTATGCCACTGCTGTGGGGGTTTAGAAGGGCATGTTTCCTCTAGCCAAAGCAGCAGCCTGAATGAAAAGATTCTCTCTTGTTATGGGACAGGGAGAAAGGGGATGAACCTTGGTGATAGAATCCAGAGATGGAGTTTCTGCAGAAATCCGTCTTTATCTTTTTTTCCGAATGTCAACTTTTTAACGCCAACTTTGTCATTCTTGATAATTTTCAGCCTCTTTAGTTGTAAGTTGGACTAGAAACTGAAGGTCCTGTAGCTTATTAGCTATGACAGCATTCTTGCAGCTCAGGACTAACATATAGCTTCTACATTTCTGCTTAACTTTTGCTGAAAGATGGCACTGGGTTGTAGCTCATTGCTAAAATATTTCCTTATCAGAAAGCAAAAGTGGACGCTCCTCAAATCTTTATCACCTTAGATTTTGATGTCCAGCCCACATTCTCCATTTTTGCCCCTCTGTAGCTAGCAGAAAGAGAGCTAGGCACCTTCAGAAGGTGCTTTATCATTAGATAAGTATCTTAAGAAAAGTTGGAAGAATAACTTTTAAAAAATACCTTTCCCCTTCTCCATTTACAATGGAATCCTAGACAACAAGCCTAAATTCTGGGCAGTCAACCTTGGGTTAAATAGTTAAAACTTCACTTAATTTTGTATATCTGTAGTATATACATTGGGCTATTCATTCTGAACTGTCTTTCAATTCAATGGAGAAAAAATCAGGAAATTTACGTAGAAGCAGTCTTGTCTTAAAGTAGACTATTAAGATAACTCAAATGAGTCATTCTTGTTTTACTCTAGTGGTTCAATTTAAGGTAAGAAATTGATGCAGATATCAATAGTGTAGATTTCTAAAGATAGAGGACGTGAATCCAATCCCAAATTTTGATCAGATGAATATTACTCTGATGTTATAAAACAAGGATTCTTTGTAATTTTTGTAGATAAACCTGCCACAAGGTATGCTTCAGCTTTTTGAAGAACTATTGATTGGTAAACTGCTCTTTTCATTAGAAAAATAAAAAACCTCCTTACATTTTCTCAGCATCATCACCTGTTTTGTTTTTTCTATTTGAGTTTTAGGCTCTTTCACATCCTTAGATGCTGCCATGATTTGTATTCTTTGATCAATCTAAATAAGTACTTACAGACTTTCCTATTTTTTTCTGTTTTTTCCCTCTCTACACCTAGAGCAAAACAAAACTCTGACAACTCAGCAGCATCCTTGTACTCCATGAACACAATGACTGGGATACAGGGGGAGCTGTGTATGACACCAGAGTTGATCCCATGGTGATAAGATGAATATGAAACCCCAGTTGTGATCCATCTGAATGCGTTTTGAATAGAGAGTATGTTAAGAAAGAATGCAAGACTTGATTTACACATTTATCTTGCTAATCAGGTTTAACAGGAAAAGGGAATTAGAAGAAAGAAAAGTACATGACAGTGTAGTGGGAACAGTGATGAAATATTACATTTGTTGGGTTTTGTTGTTGGTTTTTTTTGTTTTTTGGTTTTTATTTCTTTGTTTGTTTTTTTTTTTTTAAATCTGGTTCAATGTAGTAGTGATTCCATCAGGAACAGAGCTGCTCTACTGCAATGTGTTTCTGGGTGGGATCTATTATTTTTTCCCAGACCACTGAGTTGCCCAGAGTAGAGAACACCGTATTACTTCAATGAATCACACTGAGAATTTTTGGTAGAGTTTTCTTTTGTCTTGACAGAAATATTTATGGCCTCTAACTCACAGGATGCAGTTTTGTTGGTACAATACATAGCATATTGTAGGAATGAACTATTTTGCTGTACAGAACATTTATCACCTGTACCATACTTATCTGTGAACTGATCAGATAGTGTTTGAATCAAAATACAACTGGAAGAAAAAAACAGGCTTTTCTGTACTAATTGCTCCAGTTGAACCATTGCTAATGTCTATTTTTATTTTTATGTGCATTTACAGATATTGAACCCAATTTACTTTTGGTGCAATTTTACAAAACCCAAGGAAACTGAGACCACATAAGCTAACACAAAATTTTTCTCAGAAGTCACGTAAGTGGGCAATTGTCAGTTTTATCTTTCTGGGAATTGAGGAGAAATTAAGGAACAGCTTAGGATCTCACAGATGATGTGTCATTAGAGGGATTAAAAATCAGAACTGTGTAGTGTGTAACCCTCTAAACAATCCTTTTTAACATGTGATTTTTGTTCTGGAATTTTAACTATATTAATAAATTATTACCATCCCGTATTATATAGAAGCCTCTAATCAACCTGTGCATATTTTTCCAAAGCAGAAACCACCACAGATGATGTTTGTGACTCTCCCACTTTTTCCCAACATACCCTTTTCTGCTCATTTTTTTTTCTTTTTCAATTTTGAAGGAACATGAAACAGATGGTTGTAGCTAACTCTATAATAATGATGAAGAATCTGTGTGTGTAGTTAGTGAGTCTCTGTGGAATGTTACTATAGATACTATATTTCCATGCATGTAACCTACAGGTCATCTTTAAAAACAAAATGAAAATGAGATGCAGCAGAAGCATGAGCTACACCCAAAGTACAATTCTACACCCTACCCCCCATTCCCACAGCATCTTTCCTATTACTAACTCCCTGTAGTTTGCTCTACTTCTTTCAGTAACCCTCTTTCACATTTTCCTCCTTCCTTTTTGTTTTATGTCTAGTTTTGTGCAGGTTTTCAGTGAACTGATTTTCAGACTTGAGTGCCTTTACAAGATTATGAGCTACCAAAGTCAAACTTACTTAAATTCATGAAAACATGGACAACACTTGATAAAAGTACTCACGGATATTTTCAAGTTGTGGAATGTTGTTCTTTCACTCTTCCCCCTCCTCATATTAATCTCTGAAAATTGCTCCACAATAGCATTATGTTAAGAAGTTTCTTCAGTTGAAAAAATGGATAGTTAATCAGTCCTCTAAATTCACACTTAAGCACACTGATAGAAGAGAAAGAAAATAAAGCTGTGACTGTGTTTAAGTGTTGATTATGAAATAACCTACTGTTAGATGAAAAGTCTGGAGATATAAAAATCTAATATTCTCATATATTTAGGAAGATTTCTGAATTAGTATGGCTGAAATAACTGTAAAGTTAATGTTTGTAATTTTATAATTTATATTTTGAAGTCTATTGTCAAATTAAAAAAGCTAAATCACAGAATCAGAGAATACTTGACGTTGCTGAGATACTGTAGTCCAACCATCCTGCTCGAAGCAGTGTCAGCTGGAGCATGTTGCCCAGTGTTGTGTACTGTTCTACAAATACATTTCTGTAATATGGATTTTGTCATTTCAGCCAGAATTATTTTTAAATCAGAAATTTAATGCTACTCTTGAAGTCTGATGCTGAAGATAACATTCCTCCCCTCAAAACCCAACAAACCATGTAAGATGAAACTATAGCAGGATCTGAAAACTAAACTTCTCAGTACAACCGATGTTATGGTTTTATATCATGCTTAAAAAGCTGCATTTTACAAGTTCAACTTGATAGCTAAAACTTTAGCTAACACCCTGCTAATTTCTGTCCCAGTCTCAGATTATCCACTCACAGAAACTCTCCAATGTGCTGACAACCAACTGAGCTCGATTCACTCTGTTTTCTCCTTCCGTTCTCCATTAACCACAATATGGGGGTGAAGTTGTTTTGATTAGCTAGAGAAGATTAAAACATACTTGAACCAGAAAAATCTAGGATTTTGATGGCTTTTTTTTCCCCTGTTGTTGCCCACATGTTCTGAGGTTTCTGGTGATATTTTGCTTGACTGCAAAATAACATTCCACAAATTAGATTTTCATGGTGAATATTACTATTTTTTTATCTACACACAAAATGCGTGTGGTACCTGACTCCTTCCTTGCACTTTTTTTCAGCTCACTGCTGCAAAACTGTTGATGGAGAAGTTGAAGCATGATGCTTATGAGACACTAAATTTCCACAATATAAGATTCATTCTTCTCTTTATTACAAAACAGGAGAAGTTCTACGCTACTACTCTTAATTTTCCTGGCAAAAGCTGATATTACTGTCTGTATGTTGACTTCATTGCACATTCCTGTTCAGGTCCTTTGACAAACCAGCCAATACTGTTTCATTGACCTTGACGGTTTATATATTTCGGTAAATATATCCTGCATCATCCTCTTCCATGAAGAATCTGTATTCAATTTCCATAAGCAGGAAGTAAAAATACAATCGATCTGTTATGAAACTTTGATATCAGTATAGTTACAACAAAATATTGTCAGGTAAGGCAAGAAATGTAGTCTAAAAATGTGGTAGAGAACAGACTTGACAGTTTAAGCACTGTACTTTTGCAAACAATCAACACATGCTTGCTGTTGAATTTGCCTATAACAATGGCTTTAATTGTGTTTTCCCGAGTAGTCTCAAATTAAGGAATTTTTGAGGTCAGATTTCCAAAATTATGACTCAATTTGTGAGCTAAAAAGGAGATCAGTTATCAGAACTCATGTCTCTCTCTCTCATGTTCTTCAAACTTAACAGAAGTATAAAATTTCTGAAAATTTGGCCTTAGATTTCTTATGGCAGAGTATGATTTAATTTAGAACAACCTCTCAATAGCTACAAAGACACAAGAGCCAGGGAATACCCTACTGAGAACTACCAGAGTATAGAAAACTCTGTATTCTTACTCTTCTGGAACTTCATTTTTGTCTTTTTTTTTTAGATGTTTCCAGAGCATGCTACAAATTAAGCTATATTTACTGGTATGTGGGAAATGCCAGGATAACATCTGGTTGGTGCTTACAGAAGCTTTGCAAATATTTGTGGCCTGTTAGATACCTGTCTGTACAGATAAGTTGCACCAAAATCTCCAAGATATTGAACAGGAAAAAATAAAGACTTCTTTAGACAGTCAGTGGGAATCTATCAAGCATATATCCGTAAGAAAAACTGAGTACAGGAGTTTAAGATGAAGTTTAGGCCATCTGTACATGGCCCTTTTCAGTCATAGAAGAAGACAGAGTCTAATTCAATGTTTATGAATTTTTATTAATGACAAATTTTGAAGAGGCATTTTCCAGATAAACTCAATAAAAATTCTGGATTAAGTGATTCTTCTGATGTGAAAGTGGTTCGTGATGGGCTATATGCGCAAAGCAGAGTGAAGTAAAATTGAACACTGAACAGTACCAAAGAGATAATACACTGGCATAGATCTAGAACATCAGCACTTGTAGGTGATAAAATCATGCCTACCCACAAAGGGGAAACATCTATTGCCTTTGAAAGTTGTCAGACACTAACTGTGCTCTCAAACTTTCCCTCCCTAGGGACAGATTAGCTAATTCATAACATTTTATCATTCACTCTTCTTGACTGAGAACAACCAGGTGCATAGACTATTTGCAAATATTCACCACACTGTCTTGTTATGCAGCAGTTTATATTCAAATAATATTCACTTCCTATACAGTACCATTAATCAGCATCTGTAGATCTCAAAATAGCTGAAAAAGAAGACAAATGTTAAATAGCTATTATAAAACTAGAGAAAAGAGGTGTGGTAGATTAGAAGCCACCTCATAACTGAGAAATACAACTGTAGTCATCTGAATTCTGCCTGTTAGAAAACACTACGAAATAAAACCCAACCAATCGACCAAAACAGTGACAGAAAAGCTTCCTTTTGTTGCTAAATGAATTTTCTGCACTAGATCTTAATTCATGTGACTTACAGATCACCCCTTGTGCTCAAGAATCTGGCTACATATTTCATGAAAGCTCCAGAAAGTCATTAGTATATGAGATTATTAATTCGAAATACTAAAAAATAAATAACATTACAGTTTTCATCTGGCTGATAAATTAATAGAATTTTTACTGTTAGACAAAGAAAATGGGTGTTATTCAAAAAATAAGTTCAGGAGAACTTTACCTGTCATATCAGAATTTAGATACCTGACTTGGAAAAAAGTCTGTGTTTTGTTCAATGAATTAGATCATAACCTCCAGTTCCAACTTCTCAGAGAAAGTTCCTTTCACCAAGCCTGCTCCATTGTATTGTCATCTACATGAAATGTATTTGAAGAGTTTAATACAAGACTGCATACTTGCTGGCAAATGAACATACTATATAAAATATTCTTTATGGTTTTTTATATTTTTTCAGAAGTCAAATTATTTTCAATCTATTTTCTCTAATTCTAAAGATTTTTTTCCCCCAAATTTAGAAGTGCATATTTTTGATCAGAAAACAGAAGGTAGCAAACTGACCAGTAGACTGCGTTTCATGTGTGAAATGTGGTATGTAGACTCGAAAATGTACCATAGGTTTTTACTCCTTGGTAAAAAGAAAAACAAACAAACAAACAAACTGCATTGCTTTTTTGGGGAGCAGTCACCATTAACTTAATTCACCTTTTTTTAAATCACTATGAAATATCCTGCTGACAATGAACTGGCCAGTGCTTGGCTCTTTTAAAAGTCACAGCTTCTGGCGTTTACTCTGTCTTACTCGTACTTTCAATAACAAAAAAAATTAATGTAGAGATAAGACTTTTAATGAACATAAATTTATATGAATTCCAACTGTAGCATTGGCCAAAATACCGTATGGTGTTCCACTGAAGTGTATAGCGTGTATACAAAAAGCATGGGTGATGCTTTTGCTGTGTGTGCTGCACTTGGACCGTGACAGCAATAAAAGAGTGATTTACACCAGACTTTCAGCTCTTCCAGGAGTTAGAGGTTTAAATAAGAAAGAAATAATCCAAGAATATGTCTAACCTTACTAGAAATTACTGAGCCTCAGTTGTTAATAAAATAAATTAAAACAGAAGTCTCCTGGTGAGTAAATATACCAAAACAAAGACAATCAAAAGGCTAAAATTTGTCTGTTTTCTTTTCAAATTCTCTCTTAGTGAGATAAACAGTAGTGATTACAACACATTAGATACTTTTAATTTAAATATCCAGAGAAATTCTGTAAGTCCCGGTAAGGTCACATTGTGCAGACTAGCAAGATAATAATAATAATAAAAAAGATATTTGACATCTGCAGAATTCAAATAGAGACATGCGACAGTTGCTGCCTTACTAAGTGTTTCTGTGTTAAGTGAGACTGAATAAGGTGGGAGGGAAACAGAACTAGGTAGTAACAGTATATTACTGTTCTGGATAGGAAACAGTTTTGTGGAATTTTATAAATTAAAGAAGAAAGCAATTCAATTTTTTGCCAAGCTCTATGTGCAGTCACATTTCTTTGGCCAAAGCTGTCTTGACTGATGTTAGAAGCTAAGTAGGATCCATTTCTGTTNGTTGTGGAGTCTCCTTCTCTGGAGATATTCAAAACCCGCCTGGATGCATTCCTGTGCAACCTGCTCTAGGCTAACCTGCTTTAGCAGGGGGGTTGGACTAGATGATCTCTAGAGGTCCCTTCCAACCCCTACCATTCTATGATTCTATGATTCTATGATTCTATGATTTGGTAGACGTAGCACATACTGTAGTCATAGCATGGCAAAACCCTTGGTGAGCTGAGTGAGTGAACTAGAAAAGTTAGCTAATTCCTATTTTCATTGTAAGCTGATTGATTAGAAAGAGCATGGATTTAAGCTTAAATATGTAAATGACCTGATTTTGCAAACAAAAAAACCCCAGCTAAACATGTCATATGGATTGTATGTTAATCTGTAAACTGTCAAATATAAGTCAAGAAGGTGAAGTATATTGGGAAAAAAGGGCAATGTATCTGTTGTCTTTAGACTCTATCATTGCATATTGATACATCTTTCAGAAATCGTGGCATCAGGGGAACCAGAAGATAGAAAAAACTGATCCTTTTTCTAAAGTACATGGCACAAAATGACACAAAATTAATTATGATATTTCCATGGAAATTTGTGGACCTGTGAGCTACAATCATACAAAACTTAAATCTGCTTGTCACTAGTGCTTTTCAAAATACAAGGTCCTATTTATGTAAAGACCATACAGTAATAACATATAATGATACATGGACTCCTCAATTATGTCTTCATACTAAAACATTAATTTATAAATATGGATTTCTAAGATACTCAAGCATAGTTCCAACACAAGTTCAGTACTGAGTTCTTGCATATGTTACTTTACCATTTCTTAATCCTCATAAATTGTACAGTGACCTAACCAAACAGCCACCCATAAAAGTCTTTGTAAAATGTACTATACACACGTAATCAGCTATAATCTTTTTATATTATTGAATTTCCTTTTAATCTTGAAGAACAAGTAGAGTAACTGGCTGGATTCATCTGCTTAACGGTACAAATGTTTCATGTCTCTTTTGATAATGAGTGCTATCTTACTACGCAGAAAACTTTGATATGCTATCCATTCTTCAGAAACTGCTCATGCATCACTTATAGGAACGCTGTCAAGCCCTCCAGGCAAGGATTGCTCATTCTTCTTGATGTTTTCTCTCTCTAAATGATTTGCAATGTAAATAAACCAGAACAGATTCATAGATTGTGAGGGACAGAGACAAATAAGAGGAGGGAACAGATCCATTTGGACTTGGTATACGATTTTGCCTTTACAGCAAAGATTTTACAGCTTAGATTATAGAACAATAACTGGAAAGAAATCCAGAAGACAAAGACGAGGGTCTCTACCTGTGTTCACAGCATCTCCCATCCACCTAATTTCTCGCAAACGAAAGTCGTGCAGTGTATGATGAATTTCATCAGATAATTCTTTTAGTCATAGTTTAAATGCATCTTAATTAATAAACAGGTTGTGTAATGACCAAGAGGGCATGTAGTAGAAGGGGTCATTTTGTTCTTCCTGGCACTTGTCTGCTCTGTAGATAGCACCAAAATGGACAATTTGCAACATTTTTGAGACAATGTGAACACTCTATCTTCATGAGGTCACAGGTAGTGATACATCACATGCAATTATGTGGAAGTACTCCAAAGTATTTCACTAATGATGGTTCTGTGGTTCAGTTCTGATTAAGCTCTGTTAAACAAAACCATTACCTCAGCAGGAACCTGGCCTTACTATGAGTAAGGCCTGATTCTAGAGGAATTTGCTATCTAGATGTTGGTTTCCTCATGAACCTTCATTTTCTTTACTTGTTTGCTAGGGAAACTAAAAAGAAAAGAAAGATACTAAACACAGTTCTCCTCCTACTAGTAGCTCCCACTTTCTCCTGAATCCCTGTATACATTCTTTTCTTTTCCTTGAACTATGTAGTATTTAATATGGAGTAGACGTAGTATCTAAAGAGCGTGACATTATGGGTGAGGGCAAGGGAGCAAAGAAATGTGAAGTTAAAACTGTTTCATAGTGAAATTTTATGCAGCTAGAAAAGAGAAACAGTAGCATTTACCTGTGTAAATGGTGTAGGATCATGGAATCACTCAGATTTGAAGGTACTTCAAGAGGTCTCTATTCGAGCCTCCTGTTCAAAGAAGGGTTGTCTAGACCAGGATGCTCAAAGCTTTGTCTGGTTGGAACTTGAAAATATCCAAGGATGGAGATTACACAATTTCTCTAGGCAATCATTCCAGTGTTTGGTTATCGTTATAGTAAAAATTCCTTTCCTTATATCCCACTAGGATACCTGCATTTTAATTTAGGACTATTTCTCTTCTCCTGCAATTTAGTGCAGAGTCTGGCTTTGCTTTTTGAGTAACTTTCTCTTTAGTACTGGAGGGTTGGTGTTAGTTTCCCTCTAATCCTGTCTTCTCTAGGTTAAACAACCCCAGTACATTGGGCCCAGTTATGTTAGTGTTAAAGCTTGCTGCTTCTGTTAAAAGATTTCCTCTTCACTTTGAATGTTGGGTAGTTTCATAAAATTTGTTATTTGAAGAATTCGATTATTCAGAGAAATCAGTATAGAAGTAGTCAAGATTAATATATAGGTAAAGGGTTCATCATCCAGATAATGTCCACTAATGGGTACTAAAAGCCCTTCCTGGCCCTGATCATCTTTATTGGGGGCCTCCACTCACACATCTTGCCCATGGTCCCAGAAGCCCCGTATCTCTGCCAGTCCCTGTCAGGATACTGTTGTAGGTATGCCTGTGTCCAGATCCATCACAGTTGTGCCCATGCCTGGCCATGGACTCAGCTGATCTGAACTCTGAGCTGTGGCCTGACCTTGGAGTTACCTTATCAGCATGAACTTGCCTGGACCTTTGGTTGGACCTGACATCATCTCCAATTCTGCCCTACTCACTGGGAGCTGGAATGGGCCCTGGTTGGTGAGATCCACGCCCTGCTAGCCCTTGGCGTACCCTAACAGAGACAAATGAACTTATTTTTCATAGCCTTACTCATCTCCACAGAAGTAAGATCTAGTGTAAAAGAAAGAACAAAGTAGAATTGGAAAAATAATTATGGTTCATTAACGCTGAATCTCTTGTTCCATTGATTGGAAACATGATTTCCCATTTATTGAAAGCGAGTAGAATCTACCCATTTTTCTCTGATGAAGTAAAAGAATTTCCAGTAGAGGAGACTGTGAGAGTACATGTCCATGCTTTAGGGTTTCTCACGGGACAGCTCTTACACTGACTCAACACATGTGGGAGTCAACCAGGTGACAACATAAAATTAGTAATTGGTTGTCTTGGTAACAGTTAAAAGCTGGAATAATGATATGTTAGGTATGTGACACTTGACTGGATATTGTCTATAGAAACTGTCCCGTTCTAACTGTGTGAGATTTATGGCCAATGAGATTTGAGCAGACCCTTGATTTTTACAATGAAATTTTAAAAAAATTAAATGAAGTTGTTCAAGGGACTATCTCAACCACACAAGGCGTGGAAAAAGTGTCTATATCACAGAATCACAGAATCACAGATTGGTAGGTATTGGAAGGGACCTCTGGAGATCATCTAGTTCAAAATCTCTGCTAAAGCAGGTTTACCTAGAACAAGTTGCACAGGAACATCTCCAGGCAGGTTTTGAGTATCTCCAGAGAAGGAGACTCTACAACATCCCTGGGCAGCCTGTTCCAGGGCTCTGTCACCCTCACAGTAAAGCTCTTCCTCATGTTCAGATGGAACTGCCTAGTTCTGTGCTCTAGTTTGTGCCTGGTGCCCCTTGTCCTGTCGCTGACCACCACTGAAAGGAGTCTGACCCCATCCTCTTGACACATGTCCTTTAGATATTGATAAGCATTGATGAGATCCCCTCTCAGCCTTCTCTTCTCCAGGCTAAACAGAGCCAGTGCTCTCAGCCTTTCCTCACAGCAGAGATGGTCCAGTGCCCTCATCATCATTGTAGCCCTCCGCTGGACTCTCCAGTAGTTCCCTATCTCTCTTGAACTGTGCAGCCCAGAACTGGACATAGCACTCCAAATGTGGCCCCACCAGGGCAGCATAGAAGGGGAAGATCACCTCCCTGGACCTGCTGGCCACACTCTTCTTAATGCACCCAGGACACCATTGGCCTTCTTGGCCACAAGGGCCCATTGCTGGTTCATGGTTAACCTGTCATGGCATTAAGGAGACACCACATTAATCATGTCAGAATCTGCACAAAGATTTGGAGAAATTGTGGACGATAGTCACAAGTGAGAGACATAAGAGCGACATAAGTAGAAAAAAATGTAGGTGCTCCAGCACTTGAATTATATGTTGTTTTAATATAAACACTTGGGACAATTTTGTGGGAAAGAAATCCATTAGTTATACTTTTCCGAAGGAGTATAACTTTCTATACTTTAAGAGCATTAACTTTACGTTTGGTGGCTAGTAAAAAGTTCACACAGGATCTTCTTTAAACTGAATGTTATTATTTATACATACAGCAAGCAAGCAGAAGGCTTTGGTCAGGTAGAAACAACATCTATTATCCGTTATACAAACTGGGAACATTAAGAGAAGCAGTTTCTAGAAAAGCTATCTTGCTTTCAAATGCAACCACCAGGAAAGAAATCAGTTTGCTCTAGAGAACATGGAAACTGTTGATTTTAAGCAGCAGAAGAAAAACCCAAAGCGGCTTCAATCAAGAAAAAACCCACCTTTGTTACCAATGGATTCAGTACATTGAGAATAATGGGGTAGGGTAGACATTTTCAGAGAAAGACACCTCCTTCAGTATGGTTGAAAAGGACAAAATTTTGACCTCTACTAAAAGAGAAATTCAGTAGTGAAGAATGAAAGTGAAAAAAACCTCAACTTCACCTAGCTAATTTTCATCTTCAGAGATCTTATTTATGATTCTTTGCTCCACTAGGCTATTCTATAAGCAGTTGAGAACAAAATTTTCTGACACAGGAAAATGACTCTTTAAAGACCTGGTTAAAAATAATTTTAATTTATAAGCTAATTAAGATTTGTATTTTTAAATTCTCATGAGGCCCATGCAGCTTTCAGAGAACACATACTATGATTTTATTGTGGATATTCTCTATATTCATGCATAGTGAAGTAGGTGAAGCTTTGTGTAAAAAATTAAATTCACATATGTTACTGTGATCACAGCCTGCACTATGTTCTACCAGCTCATACACAGGAACACATTTAATCCAATGTCCTCCTTATTAATCACTAATGGTCTCTTTAGTAGCCTTTTGTCTGTTTTTATCTGTTTAATGGCATTGTGACCATACAAAAGGATATGCTACTTAAAGCCTGTAGAGAAATCTAAATATGTTATATTACTATAATTATCTTTATCAATATCCAAAAGCCTTGTGAAGTTTGCTTGATTCCTCGTTTTCTAGAATATGCAGACTGACGTTGACTAGACATGATTTCTGTCCAGTGATTTCTTTTTTTAGAAAATATTTTAGGCTAGTCAGCCTCTAATTGCTTGAATCATCTTACCTGATATTTTAAAAATATAAAGGAAGTCCTTTTCTTTCAATTCACCTCAATAAATTAGCATTACAGTTACAAATTCTTTAAAAAAATTATTGGTTTCTAGCTAGCTATCTGTAAAGCCAGTTTTACAGGGTATAACATTAGCAGGCATCTTTTACCATTTTCTTTAGCTAACACTGGAACAAAATTAAATGATTCAACATGCATGAAATCCTTATTCGCCCTCCTGCTGAATACATTAATTGTCAAACACAATGAAAAGAATGTTTTTACCTTCTCATGGTCTCATCCCCCTCTATGAATGTAATGAATGTAAGACATTGCTAGGTTTAATTTTGCTTCTGTTACAGTTAAAAGATGGACATGTTATCCTTTGTCACATGATTCATCATGGACTTTCTCAGATATGTTATTCATATTCTGTATAACTTCCTTGCATTGCTTAACTTTTCATGTATAATTCAGTGCGATCAACTCTTGTTGTTTTCCCCTATTTCAACATGATTTCAATGATTCCCTCTGAAGGATAGGTAACACCTCAAACAGCATAGCCTTTTCTGTAACTATTTCCTTGGAACATTTATTACAGCATTTTTTGGTGCCTACATTCATAAAATTATTCTATGAAAAGAACGTAGAACTCTCTTAGAGTGGAACAGTCACAAATAAAAACATCTTTACTTCAATTCTGAACAAGAGATTGTATAACAAGGACATCCTACATCTCTTGCTTTTATATGCTTCTTAGATGGATGCTAAATATAGAACAAGAAGAACAATAATATTTCCACTGCCATGTGCTGCAGTTTGAAAGTTTTGTATGGCATTAATCTTATGAAACAGAATTCAGCAGAAGATCTAGAGATATCAGGTTGTGAAACAGTCATTTCTGCTGGGTCATGATTTGTCTCATCCTGATGTTGGTATCTAAATTAGGCTAGATGAGCTGTGTTTTAATTTGCCTATTTGTTCTGCATTGGTTGTAAAGGGAGACCAAAATGGCTGACAACATTGCATTTCATGTGTATCTTACCCTTTTTGTACATTCATCTACCATAAATCATCAGCGGAAAAAAAAGTGATCATTTTAAAATCTAAAAATTATGTGCAGATAATTCTAATCTCTAGGACACCATAACTGATTGTGGTAAGGTGCACTTAAAACATAACTAGAATGAATACGTATATACATAATATAATCACTTTTATTGTACTCTTCCAACTCAGTGTTTAAACATGAAGTATTGGTAGGCTGATTTGTGCAAAGTTGACAATAGGAAAGAAAAATAATTATTTATTTACACTGAGAGAAATGAATGTACTGCTGGTGCAAGCAAGCAGAGTTTTGTTTGAGTTAGTGAAGAAGATTGTTCTAAAAAAAGAAAACCTCTGGAAAACTCTAATAATTTGGGTCCTATAGTTCTGAGGGAAGGATTAAGCTGTAAATTCAATTTAGTTTTAATTGCTTTAGGTCTCTAAAGAACCAGTACATAACAAATGGTGTCCCAGAGGTGAAAGTACTGAACTGGTCCTAGCATTATGTTTAAATGAAACACACTAAAAGTTTGCTAATTAGCAGGAGCAGAAACTGAAATTATTTAGGATTTTATTTAATCTGAGGCAAATAGCTTTGAATATAACAATTATCTAATTATACTGTTTTAATACTGTGGAGATTTTTACGTTTGTATATGAAGGGGAGCTGAATGCTTAGAACAAGGAGTAAATTCTTTATTTCCACCAGAGCAAATACGTTATCATCTGCTTGACCTATGGCACAGCAATTAAGGATGCAGAGCTCAATTGTCTAGAGACATTATACAGAATTTTTTCATTGAGCTGGAAATGTTTAATTAATACATGAATCATAAAAAGAACATATATTGTTATGGTTTTCTGGAATATTGTAAAACCTTAAGAGAATATACTCATTCAAAACGACAAAATAACAACTCACACATGGAGGGGTTGCCTTGGCAAATTCAGCTGCTGCCTGGGCAATCTTCAAAGCTGTTCTTCATATGGGATTAGGTGAAGTTTACCAGTGAGCAGAAATTTTTGGCATTCCTCATTGGGAACTAGATTTTCAGAGATTTGTGATTTTAACGGGAGTTAAGTATTACTGAGCATCTGTTCCCACAATCAGTACTATGATATAAGGAAGGGAGGAGACTGAATAATAGAGGAGGAAATGGAATTGTTTATCACAGAATCACAGAATGGCAGGGGTTGGAAGGGATTTCTGGAACTCCCCCAGCCCGAACCCCCGTGCTAAAGCAGGTGCCCCCAGAGCAGGGTGCACAGGAACGTGCCTAGGTGGGTCTGAATATCTCCAGAGAAGGAGACTCCACAGCCTCTCTGGGCAGCCTGTCCCAGGGCTCTGGCACCCTCACAGGAAAGAAGTTCTTCCTCATGTTTCAGACGGAACTGCCTGTGTTCCAGTTTGTGCCCGTTCCCCTTTGTCCTGTCGCTGGGCACCACTGAAAAGACCGTGGCCCCATCCTCTTGACACCCGCCCTTTAGATATTGACCAGCACCAATTGGATGCCCTCTCAGTCTTCTCCAGGTTAAACAGAGACAGGTGACTCAGCCGTTTCTCGTAAAAGAGATGCTTATTGTTTATATTCATGTTAATGGAGCACTTCAAGTATCACCTTGTAGTCCCCTTCCTTCCAAGCAGTAGTAATTTGATGGCTACTTATCAATACTCTCTCATATTGCATGGAGCTACCTTTCCCTCCCATCCTTTGGTTCTTCACATTGACTTTAGATTCACATGTGGAGGCCGTTACACATTTGCAGTGCACTTTGACAATTACAAGCCGAAGTATTTTTAGTGGTAAGTATTGAAAGAGGACACAGTCCATGATAGAGGAATTTCAGGCTGAAAGACATACTGAACAAGGTCAGGGTTTTAGCATAAATCTATAGATACATAATGTTGTCAGGTCTCATTATTCTATCACAGATTTCATGGCTGAAAATACTCAATGATTAGCAGTCGGAATATATGCATTTTGGAGATTGTATAAAAGTGGGAGGGGAGGAGACAAACACAAGGATGTAATGACTGCACCAGTGTAAGAAGGGTAGAGACATATCACAAATGATACCAGAACTGTTTGTCTGTTGAAAGAGAGGGGTTGGTGGAGTTAAAGAAACAGTGGAAATGGGAAAAAAACGGAATTCGCTTTGAAAGACTGTCAAGAAAGAAAGTGGGAGAAGTTGAAGAGATTTAGCCAAAATAGTACTTGAAACTGTGTTATCAGAAAAGAGTGGTAGTGCACACATGAACAGTATTTCAGAAAACATGATCTTTGAGCAAGGGACAAATCCTGAGGGCTAGTGATAAAACCCAAAACGTGTTATATGCAGAAAGATGGGCTAACAAGCCTGTCACGCAAGTGAAGAAAAACAGTTTCGAGCTAATCTGGCTAGTGGGTGAGGAACATCTGATTTCACTGCTTTGCTTTGCCTCTCTGTTTCCCTTGTGACCTCAGCTTGGATTATTTCTGCTCATAAGGAGGTACATAGACATGTAAAGTGATTTTCAAAATCTTATAAATTATAATTTTTATTGACTGTTTGACCATACCATTTTCACAATCATAAGCAGTATAAAAGTGACACTAGAGTCATAAAGAAGTGTATTCTGCATGGAGGTCACTCAGGATGACTGTAGGAGATCCCACCAGTTTACTTCAGGAGAAAATCTCACTCAGAATATTAAGGGCTTTAAAGCAACTGATGGAAGACAGAAAGCACCAAGCATGTGTTTTGATCCAAATCTTCTCTGTGTAAGAGAAGCCACAGTTCTTTAAGGTCATCAATTACTTGACTCACTTTTATTTCAGCAGCGGTTAGGCCTTGAGATATTTAAGAAAATGCTATTAAACCCATTATAATTAATGTGAATTTATTGTTTAGGTCTCCCAAGGGAGTATAAATGCAGATAAATCTGTAGAGCTTGCCAATAGAAGGCAGGTTGTTAGATAACAAGGAGACAGTAGAAAGAAGAATCCAGAGTGCTGGGTCCAAGAATGCTTGCATTTAAAAGACAGAAATGTTTTGGGAAAAGTTAGCATGACTGAGCAGTACTGCAGACTGAGACAGGAGGTACAGGTTGAAGGCATGAAAAATTTACTTTTGGCTACCCTCCAGAAGAATTTCATGACTGTCACTAAGGGTAGAATTCGACTTACTGTCTGCACAACGTGAACTTTTCCTAATTACACTACATATGCTGGTTGCTACTTTTTCTTTTATCTTTTCTATGCTTCATAGTGATTTGTAACTGTGTAAAGGGCTGTTCTTTGCTTTCCTATTAAAATGCATAATCAAAAATGGCACGTCTGCTACACCTACTTAGTCACACAAGTGACTAACTTGCTTCTGTAGCATGAGTCTGTTTTCATCTCTCTTAAGTAATTACTTGCCAATAAAGCTGTTCCTTCATTACTTTAGAAACCTTTCTGGTGTCTTCTGAGCATTGCCTGCATCTCAGGCATATGGCCTTTTCTCTGTAGATGCCCCCAGCGTCATCCATTATTATTAGTTTAGGAGACATTGGGTCTTAATCAAGAGAATGCTGTGTAAGGCCATGTGGGTTTGTACTTTTTCAGTCAATCCCAACAGCTGCATGCACAAACATAAATTAAACTATTAAGAATCGAAGGAGATTATGATGACTGTAATTAACTTCCAATTTATTTAATAAAATGAGTGTTTCCAAAGAAGGGTCATATAAAAGGAACACATTGCATGCAGTTAAAAAAAAAAAAAATTCCTTGCTGCTCATATCCAAAGGGTATCCAAAATAGAAGTTTTCTTTGATGCAATCCCAAGGAGACCACAGGAAAGGTACAGAGTACTTTGCTTTTTCTTGGGCTATGTTTTCACTTTATGCAGAAACTGTTAAATAATCGGGTATAATTGATAGAAAGACACTCTTGGATGTCTGTTTACTGCATGGAAGCAACCTTAACTGAGTGAAGAATTCTTTGATAGCATTAGCATATTCTAGTTTATTTTAAAACTTTTTGAAATGCATAGTCTAATTCTAGTTCTCTCTCTTTTCTGCTCTTAAACTTAAGATGAATTTTAGATTTATAGTTCTCTAAAGGTTTCGATCATCTGTTACGCATACAGGTAATTCTGCATTTATAGACCACATTCCAGGAAAGCAAATCCTCACCTTTATTTAGCAATTGACTAGTGAAATCTGTTTAAATACTGTATTGTTTCATCTCAAACTATTGAGTACGTAACATTTGTAGAGGTGCTAAGCATAAAATACTTTATCTATCACAGTCCAGGAGTCAGATAAAACTTCGAGGAACCAGCAGAAGTTTCAAGGGGCAAGGGGTAAATGCTTAACTGTGCTAATGCCAGAGCCCTACACAAAATGAGCTGTAGTCAATCGAAGCCAGGCTGCCCAGCCAGATTGAATGAAAGCCAAATGCATAGCCAGATTCTGTGAGGACAGGATTTGATGGAATTCCAATAAACTCAGTGAAACTATACTCATATATAGGAAGAAGCTAGCTGATATAAAACAGAAAAGTTTGGAGGGAAAGAAAATTCAAATTTTATAAATGACACTGTAGCAGAAAAAACTAATGCTATTTATGGTTACAAATTCCTGTGATTAATTAGGAGGATTACAGATATCATTAATACTTAGCAAAAAAACAGTGGTTTGACAGTGCCAATTCTGTACAGCATCAGCACTAATGCTCTTTAGCTAGTGGGGACAGTAACAAACACAGAGGTATAGGCTATTTATTACAGAGATAGTAAGAACTAAATGTTCTCCTCCTACTAGCATGTGTTGGAAAATACAAACACACAAAAAATTCATAGCCTCATAAAAGAATTTGTAATGTCTCTTTTTATGTTTAGTCAAGCTGCTACACAACCATAATTGCATGCTTGAGGATAGCAAGCGAAATCCTCACTGGCCACCACTGCATGGGTACCTTAACCCACAAGACCTCTGCAACACATTCACCGAACGTGTTTTCCAGCATAAAAAAGCTTTGTTCCAAAGAACTCCAATGTGAAAAGAAGAGTTGGAGCACATAGTTTCACAATAATTTTTCACTAATCATCTCATGAATGAAATCACAGAGGAGCTGAATGTCAGGACTCCTGTGTGCTGCTTTTTGTGTACAGCTTGGATTACTGCATGCCTCTGCAACTTTGAGGATAATCAGGGAAATCCCTGTTGAAGACTACTCTGCAAATGCAGTGTAAGTTCTGCTCTAGTGTATTCTTCCTGCACTGGTATAACGTGGTGTTGGGATTGGTGCTAGTAGTTGAGCTGCTTCTGCTTAGTGTGGAAGGGAAATAAGATTCCAAGGGCTGTAAAGCTCTGATGGGAATGAACAGGGCATCAATAAGTTAAAGTCACGGTTTTCAATGGTATTGACTAGACACTGATGCTTGAGTTTTCTTAAGCTCCAAGTGTTATAAATCTGCTCTCACACTAAGACCCCAGCTCATCAAAATAACTCCCAACAATGGGTTTAAAATCCAAGCTACAATTTGCTATATTTTATTTGCTGGTAACTGAACCATGATTTAACTATTTGTTGGTTTCTCCTTTTGCTTCACCTTTCTTTTGGTTGGGTAGATTACAACTATTCTACATCCTCCCCTTTTAAAAGGAAAAAGGAGTACACATCTTTCTGTGTCCTGAGTCCTGTTACTATCCGTAAACGAATTGCTTTCCAACTCAGTAACTATTCATATATATTCCCATGCAGTGATTTTCTCATATCATTTTACCGAGAATTACTACTGTGACAGAATTCTCCAGGAAGAACTCATTCTCTCCATCATCTCAGTGCAGTATATCAACACTAAATCTTGCATGTTTTACTGAAAAATTCCCTGATGTTTGACTGATAAAGGTTTACCATAGAAATCAGTGTGTGGAATGGACCTAACTTTGATTATTCCCTTGGCAGCTTTGCAAAAATATATTTTGACCTCAGTGTGCAAAGGAAAAAAAAGAGAATTATATTATCAAATTAGAATACTTTGAAGAGATTGGTTAGCAAAGTTTCCTTTTGTATTACTGATTCCTGCAGTAAAACAACTTTGTGTCAAGTCCTGTTCATATTTCCAAGAAATGCATTAGTCCTGATTGTTACAGCAGTACAGAAGGAAACCGTATTAGTTTCTTAGATACCAGTCATTGCCTTCCACAACATAATTAGTTTTTTTGGCAAAGATGGCTTGTGTATCTTCCTCTTAGCACTAGGCCTTCCATCATTTCAGATAGATTAAAATAGCAGTATTTGATTTATCAAGTCATCCCAATACCTCCACATGGGTGGCTGATCCTTTCTGGTTTTAATATTTGAAAATTCTGATTGAAATTATTTTCTAATTCTTTTCCAAGTCACCATTAAAAATACTAATCATTAATCTCAACATACTGGCTATCCTCTCTGCGCTTAAATAAAAATAGACCTGGATACATGCAATAATGTATCACTGCTAAAGGGTGTGCCCTGATCTTTTTTAATATACCAGTACAGACAGCCTGTGAGTGCCCTACAAAAATGGTCTCCCTGAAAGATTTCTCTTTAGCTAGTCACGTTTTAAGCTGCAGTTATCTCTGGTCCCTCAAGCTGCCTGTTTCTGTTCTGGTTTACACATTTCCTAATCCCCAAAAGCACTTTATTCTCTGCTGTGGTAACTCAGCCACAAATACCATCTGCTAGTGTCTGAAAGACTGTCTCTTTGCTTCAGACAACTTCTCTTGATCCTGATATTCTTCAGCAGAACCTGCCCTTTCTGTCTTCCCTGCCCCACTTTATTTCTTTATACGAACACTCCTGTACTACTTAAAACTGCTCAGGCTATGGGACAGACTGGTTTCAGTTCTCTCCTTTGGAAGGTACAGTCATACATTTTGTTCTGATTCTGACCAATTTTCTTGAAACATCTTGTCCAAACCCATCCTAATAATTACAAGAGGGTTATGAGGAGTCTAATTGGTTCCAAGCTGCTGTTGCACCAGCCTGTCCGCACACTCTATCCCATCCTTGATTTCTTTCCTCCTACCTATAGCTACAGTCAAACAGCAAAGATGAAAAAGACTAAACCTGCTGACATTTGGTTACAAATTTAGTGTTTCCTCAGCTTCCAATTCCCCAAAATCTTCAGGCAAATGTGTCCAGGCTGCAAGTGTGAAACACGAAATACACAACTAGCTTTAAATGATGAAAAATTTGGGAGAAGATCACAAAGTCAATTAACTGTCATGTTAGTTTCCTACAAAGACATATTTAAGTATGGCAGTTATCAATCTGAGCATTCTCTGAAGAATAAATAAAAACAATAGTTAAGTACCCCTTGAGACTTTCGAGATTTTAAAGAGAAAATAAACTTGAAATATATGTACTCTTTTCAGTTGCCATTTGAATTACCATACTGCTATTAGTCTCATAGAGGTATCACCCAAACATGCATAATGGAAAGGTTATAAAGGACTACCACCTGCTTAAGAGGATTTACAGTGTAAATGGAGTGCATGCAAAATCTTTGAGAATTGAACCATCCTCCCTGAGGGTACACTACCTTCCACGGCAAGAAGGCAACACAGGTTCTGTGAAGCTTAGTCCTGTTCTGTTTCTCCAAACAAAGCTTCCTTCTGGAAACCTGAGCATGGGGACCTCTTCCTCCACATGAGTCATTGCTTGTACGTAGCTCAGAAGGTCAGACCAGGCAGCTGGACTTCTGATTGTAAAGAAATCAACCTCGGGTCAAACATCTCCTTGCAGTGGTGACAGAATGATTTCCTACTAAAGCTTTCCCTTCTTTGCGTTTTTATAAGGAGAAAGAGATGGGGCATGAAAGAGAAGGGGAGAATTCTTTAAACTGTACCATCAATAACATTAATCCATCACATATTTCAATACACATTACTTCCTAAAGAGCTAGAAATGCATACAATTGAAAGACAGTACACCTTTACTGGTGCATGTAATTGCTAGGCCACTCTCTATCAGCTTTGAAAAGTCATGGAGAACAGGAGATGTGCCTGAGGATTGGAGGAAAGCCAATGTCACTCCAATCTTCAAAAAGGGCAAGAAGGAGGACCCGGGAAACTACA
>VZSC01018205.1:203255-215464 GCA_013398225.1 Steatornis caripensis | reverse complement strand
GGGTCAGACTCTTCTCAGTGGTGCCCAGCGACAGGACAAGGGGCAATGGGCACAAACTGGAACACAGGAAGTTCCTCCTGAACATGAGGAGGAATTTCTTTCCTGTGAGGGTGACAGAGCACTGGAATAGGCTGCCCAGAGAGGTTGTGGAGTCTCCTTCTCTGGAGATATTCAAAACCCGCCTGGACGCATTCCTGTGCAACCTGCTCTAGGCTAACCTTCTTTAGCAGGGGGGTTGGACTAGATGATCTCTAGAGGTCCCTTCCAACCCTTACCATTCTGTGATTCTGTGACTCTATGATTCTATAAGCTGTTAACGCACTCCTGTAATCCAGCTCTTTTTAAATGTCAGCAGTGCAATCAGGAGCAAACATAGAAATGTAGAAGCATCTGAAAAGGTAGTGGGGAATAATTGTCATGTCATGGAAAGACTTCACAAAATTATTGAAGGCTAAAAGTTAGTAACAAAAGGAATCTTATTTAAAACCTTGAACCTATTCAGTCACTTTACAATGCGCTTTGAAAATCTTATTTTAGTTAAGGGCCTAAAAAATAGGCAAGAGACCTAGTTTTTTTTCAGCTTCCTGGTCTTCCATGCAACATACACACAGATATGAATTTTTGTTTTTTGCTAATCAGTGTCTAGGCCTCTGTTTTCCTGGTATGTGTATGACTTCTGTAGAATATTATATTTTACAAGCTGTATATTGCACCATCACAACACAGTCTTTTTCTAAACGGTAGATTCTGGTAGAAGCTCTTGTCCCCAAGTACTTCACCCAGTAGAATGAGACAGACGGCAGCATGAAACAAAACAATGTGTAAACACAATGTACCCAGAATTAATGAAGTATTTAGTCATAAGGTAAATAATAGAGAAAAGTTAAGAGGGAAAGACAAGGGGGAAAAGCATATGGTTTTGGATGACATTTTAATGGAGATGAGGAAAAGTGATATAAGAAGCTGTTCTATTATTATTTTGGAATTTGTCTTAGAAAAAGGCTTGGGGAACAAACCATGCCTGAAGCTGCACCCTGTTAATGCTGCAGAAAGAAAATAATCAAAGAAAACACCCCATGTCATTCAACTCCTTGCAAGAGAATCTGACTACAAAAGAGACTTTTGATCCAGGAGGATACACAAAACTTACCTACCACCAGAACAAATTTTCCTGTAACAGTAAAAACCAGAAACACAGGAGTCTTGTTAAAGTAAATTAAAGAAATAGTAATTATAAACTAAAATATATGCTGTTCCACAAGGTATGCTGAGATTAAGGGCACTGAAGCTTTTGGTCATGGTGCTATTAGTTGAAAATTCAGAGGAGCAGAGTTCTCGTATTGAGCAAAAATGATACTACAAATTATGGGGGAAATATGGGTCAAAGCATCTTGCTAAAGGTAAAGCTAACAAATATAGTAGATTTGGGATTTATGTTACAAAGTTGTGACTATATCTGAGTTAGTCTCTCTTGCCTGTTCTTGTAAGTCTCCACAGCAATAAAAAGATTTTTAAATATCTGCTTTATGGAGATAAGATTAATTTTACCACAGAATCAAACATTTCTCTCTGGAGACTATAAAGAAATGGTTACTCAGATGTATAAATCTATACCTGATTAGCTGAATCCCATTAGATATCTCCTGAATCTTGGTTCATGTTGTGCCAGATGGCCAATAGCCTTTCAAAAGTATCTGGAGCAAAACTGAAACCACTCCAGCACTAGAATTTTCCTCCAAGACCATGAGGAAGAGTAAGAGCCTTGTACTTCAATCCTTTACAACCAGCATAATACATATCTGTGTGCTTTTCTTTTGGAAGAATTAAGTACTAGGGATTATGAATAAAGGATCCTTGACTTCTAGACGTAAGACCAATAACTTAGACTCATTGGTCAGAAAAAACTAGTCTTAGCATACAGTAAAATGGCTTTAGCGCAACACAGATTTTCAAACAGTAAGATCACTTTTAAATGCATTTCCACAATGTGACTGTGGTATGAGCTGATTTAAGAGAGCTAACAGATTTGTGGGAGAGTGGAATAGCTGAGGGGAGCAATATGTTAAAGTTTTGATTGATGTGTGGCAGGTTGCCTATTAATTTTGTATGTATGTATGCGCACGTTAGCTGAACGCACTATGATTGCTTTGAGATAAATGAACAAATGATGCCAACATGTATCAGTACCTCTTTGCAATACTCGTGTTCTTCGCAGAGCGTTCTGCAAGGCTGACAGGCTGAAATTCATTCATAAGTGCCTATCGACAGGAATAGAATAGGAACATAACACAGACAAAAAATAATACCATCTGTTATACCCATCTTGGAAGGTAACAAAGAGAAGAAAATCTGGGTACCTAATGGTTCAATGACAATGTGACTAGTAAATACAGACGCTATCATTGCAGACATCTCTACCTAAGCTATATTCCTAGGTACCATTCATTCTCAGTGGAAATATATAATTTACTCATATGCACTGTACTTTAGATGCCTTCATTATCTAATAGAAGGAAAATAGGTAGGCAAGTACCCATAGTTATTGAGATGAGTGTCATTCATCCCTGCATACATATTCTGTTAGAAATAAGAATAAGGTTGGTCTCAAAACTCCTGAACGTAAAGAATAGATCAACCAACCAATTTTAGTGGTTGATAATGTTATTTTCAATGGGCAAAGGACACTTCCTCCTGAGCAGAAACCTCTCCTAAACTGTTGAACTCTGACTGTTAGTCTAATAATTACATTTATGCAAATGTGCACTGATTTTGCTCAATTTTCTTTAGTACCACTGAATGAAGGGTGCAGATAAACACCCTTCATTCAGTGGTACTGAATGTAAAGCAGCCATCAGGTTAGGTCTGCAGACTTGTGGGATTCATGATCTGAGCAGCCAAACTATGATAACCACTTGTACCTGCTAAAGCAGCTTGAGATGCTCCTAATCAATGCGGTTGGCAGCACTCCTGTACAGGAGTACTGACAGCACTATGTGCTATCATTGCAATTTGAGAGAAAATGATGAGAAAGAGAAGACAAAAAGAAACTTTAAATTCAGTACATGTTTCAAAGTCATGGATTCAGTGGGAGCTCTCAAATGAAACCAAAATCAACAAAACCACGGTAAGTTCAACAAAATGTACAACTGTGGTAACAACTATAATTTGATATAACAGTTTCTATTCCTGTTGAATCATCAATAAAAAAAAATCCTAAAAACTTTTAAATAGGGTCTCAGTAACTATTCTTGACTATTCCAGAAATAGTCTTATGCTGATATATCTCTTCCTGCTTTTAATTAGACTCTTCCAGGCTTTTACACTAGTACAGTATGCATACATATTACTTTCTCCATGAAATAATTTTCCTTGCTACAGGCAGTAGAAAGTTGTGATCATAAGTAGCCTAGGGGAAAAAAAAAAAAGATTTAATCATAAAACCCCTCACCAATCTTGAAGTCATTTAACCAGATGAAAGTGATGTCAGTCTTTGCAATATTGGATTTTTAACACCAGATGGTATTTTCTGAAGGTATAAATTGCAGTGCCACATGACTTATGTTGTTGTTTCAAAGTGATCAAGATGTATTTGTTTTTATAAAACCTGTAATGAAATGATTGTCTAAGATTCAGTTTCATTTATTAGAATAAGAGAGTGTTAGGAAGAAAGAAAACAGATCTAATTTTTAAATGTTTTGACAGTGTTTAGATTTATTAATGACTTAATAAGAAACATACTTGACTGATGTTTTTCAGCATTTAAGCATTCAGAGGTGAAGAAAGCAATTTAGTGTGTGTTTTTTTAACCTCTGGTTTTAATTGCCTATGCATAACTGTAAACTGTTGGATGTTAGCTAGTGGCTCTTCTGAATTAGTGTGATTTATCAGAATTTCCAGTGAATCAAATGGGAATTTAATAGTAAAGGTGTAAAGCCAAAATTGTGTTTGGTCTGCCATTATATTTCTTTTAGTTACTTCATGAAACATGTCTTTGCTGGATTTATAAAGTTTGAGATTCAGCACTTAATGCTACACTTACATTTCAAAATTCATCTAACACAAAAGGAAAGAGTGAATTTCCAAATAGTGAAGTGCAACTACAAAAAATCATGGTTTTATGGGACTGCTACTCCAATTGCAATTAAGGACTGCTCATGAATAAATAGCTGAAAATTATTAGATTTAATAAGCTAAATTAGTCTTTGTATTGTGTTGGGGGGGATAACATTAAAGCAGGCAAAGTTGATAGCATCTGAGAGGATCTAGTAAACAAGGAAATCACTGACAGAGTTATTAAGTACTCACTTGAAACTTTGATGTATTGCATATAAAGTTTTCATTTCCTGAATTGAAAAGAAAAGAAGGCAGCCATTCTGTCAAAATAAAACAACAAAAATACATGGAGTAGGATTTAGAGAAATTCTCTGCAAGGTCCCTCACGCGTTTTGTTCCCTTCTTTTTATTATGCCAAATCCACAGCATCAGGCATTCAGCAAGACTCTTGTGAGTGTCTTAACTGTTATTTTTTCATGCCTTGAATTGTAACGTTGCGGAAGAACATATAGCATTTGTTAGTTTTGTTGCTGACTGACAGTTGTAGCACATCCCTTAAGGAGTTTGCTCATTTAATATACCTTCCTGCAAGGTCTTAATATACATCGTATGACTAAGTTCTCAACTTTATTTTTCAGATGAAGATAAGATTGTTTTTCCATCTCTTTACATATACTTGTCTATATATTTTCAGCCTGAAAGTTATAAGTCTATACAAGAAGTTCTCGAGGAGTACATTTCTGAGGCAAAAGAGTATTAGAAATACATCAGGGTTAAGGTACAAGTCAATATACCCACCCTTTTTGTAACAATCGGTCACTCTGTACCTCCTGATAACATATTAATGGTAGGATAGTGCTAGAAAAATGAGAGCTACATAGAACAGTAAGCATTTTTCTTGTCTTTGATTGATTATCTTGATCAAAGTTGAACTCCTGGCCATGTGTGAATACCCTGTCATTGCCTGTAAAGTGCTTTTTATTTTGTTTCCAACATATCAATGATAATATTACAAAAACAGGTAACATCTGACTTTCCTATCTGCATTTGCCAGTTGATGCATCTATCACTAAAACGTGGAAACATGGAAATGATAGAGAAAGAACAGGACTTGTAGCAGCAATTCCTAAGTGAAGCATTGATTTATCTTGAAAAAATGTCCCATCTACTCCAAAATTAGAGTTCATAGTGTAAAATATGACCCCATCAAATGCCAGAAAGTGACTGAAAGGAAAACATCAAATTTCCTCCTCCCTTTCTCTTGGTAGTGCATATTAAACATTTGGTTTGTGTTGCTATCAGTTACCTAAAAGAAGCACTTCAGACTGGTAAGCATATATGAGCATGTACATTTTACTAGTTCAGTAATTAAGCTGGCATTATAATGCATGTCAACAATCACAGCAGGCTTCAATGGAGAGTCTTATTGCAACAGATATTGAAAGAACACTAGGATGGCTGTCATGGATTAGCAGTGCTGGCATTAGCAAATGGACATTGTGGGCTCAGGTGGGAAAACGTAGTTTATTAATTAGAACAATGATAATACTGTTAGCTCCCAGTGGTGGATAATAATAGATGCCAGATAATGTTGATGTATTTAAGGATCTGTTGCTGTTTTCTATTACAGTCCTAGAATATACAGCTGCACTGTACAAAAAATGTTCAAAACAAAAAAATAAATCTTTAAAACAGATCTGCATAACCCTGAAGTAGAATTTAACAAAAATATTCTAAACAATAGTGTAAGATATTAATAAATTAGCATAATTGTTCCCAAGAGGGCTGTGAATCTCTAAAACTAAGTATTACTGGAACTCAAACTATCCACAAATCCTTGACATAGAGCAAATAGGACAGGGGTAGGTTAATATTGAAGGGAAAAGGTTTTGCCTCAGTTTGCTGTGCTAATCATAAAATAACAGAATAGTTGAGGATGGAGGATGATCTCTGGAGATCATACAGTCCAAACCCATGCTAAAAACATGCGCAACTAGAGCATGTCCTGTCAGGAACTTCTGATCTCAGTTCATGCTATCGCCTTCCTCCTTATTATATTTTCCCAAACTCTACCTTCCAGACATCCTCCCCATCTGGACATCTTCTGTTGCCTTTATGAAGAGGAGGAAGGTTCCTGTTTCCGATCCTTCCACCTAGCCCAGAGTAAAATAGCTGAGAGAAAGCAGACAGCTTTTTGCTGCACAGTCACAGTCTGGTGGCAGAGCCCTCTTCTTAAGATGGTACGCTGTTCGCAGCAAAGAGCAAACAAATAAACCTTACAGGATGCCATATGAGAAAGAAGTAATGTCTTTGACACTTCTGACTTAGCATGCTGAATACTTTGAGTGTATACTTGCACAATTTGTTATGTTGAAGTATAACACATCATCTAATCATCTCCGGGCCCCTTGGAGTATGCACTTTGAAACTTCTTGATTTTGCTGTGAAAAAAGTGAGTTGTCATTATTTCTGAGAGTGTTTTTGTTTAATTGGAGTTCTATCCAGCCATTCCTCTGATGATAGTTTACAAGAAACAAATGGAAGTGGATTGAGTTATTAGATTATTGAAAAGAAAAACAGATTTCTAAGAAAAAATAGCATACAAATTTATGAGCAAATTAAAAAGATAACTTATGCATGTATGAGCACCAAGATCCCTTGGCATAATAGACAATAGTGTTCCAAAGAAGCTCTTATTGTCTGCTTCGTCAATCATGTGCATGGTGAAGAGTTCCTAAGTACTCATTGACTTGATAACAGCTTCAAAAGAGTCTATTTGGTCAACAATTCATGTTCCTGTAGATTTGCATAATAAGACACAAAAGCTTCCTAGGAAACACTAGAATCTATTAGGCCAACCATTATATAATTCTGCCACATGGGTTTCATTTCATTTTAAACTTTCCTGAATTCTTTTTTGAAAGTGTGTGAATAGGCTTATGCATTAATTTATCTTTAATTTTTCCTGAACCAATTTATGAGAGGAAGGAGATAAATTGTTAAAGCATCACAAAACATGAAATTACTTCCCCTTTTCATTATAACAGTTCTCATAAAGCACTAGCTGTTTTCAGGTGTGCGAGTACTAGAACTGATGTTTATGTGGCAGAGAACAGCAAGAAAAAACCCTTTAAAGGGTGACTGAAAAGGATTATGTTGCTTGTGGATGAACAGGAATAAAATGTGACTTGCGTTCAAAGCTTCTCTGTGTAACAGCATGTTAACTACAAATAAAATGGGATGGTAAAAGAGACAATTTGAGCTCTAGGGTGAGCAGTAGAAAATAAAGAAACACAAATGCACAAAGATATTTGGTAACTAGGGATAGGATGAAGAAATTCAGAGGAGAACAACTAAAGACTACAGCAAAAAGAAGTTATATCATGTGTTTGGAAACTGTGTATGAAAATACATAAATCTTATCCACTGCAGAAGCCTTTAGACTAGTTAGAGTAGTGAGACTAGTCACAGAATCATAAAATGGTTTGCGTTGCAAAGGACCTTTAAAGGTCATCTAGTCCAACCCCCCTGCCACGGTCAGGGACACTAGATCAGATTGCTCAAAGCCCCATCCAACCTGACCTTGAACACTTCCTATGACAGGGCATCCACAACTTCTGGGGGCAACCTGTTCTACCCTCATCATAAAAAATGTTTTCCCTATGTCTAATGTAATCCTACCCTCTTCCAGTTTAAAACTGTTGCTCCTTGTCACTACAGGCCTTGGTGAAAAGTTTCTCTCCATCTTTCTTATAAGGCCCCCTGAATTTTTGAAAAGCCACAGTAAGGTCTCCCTAGAGCTCTCTCTTCTCCAGGCTGAACAACATCAACTTTCTCAGCCTGTCTTCACAGGAGAGGTGTTCCATTCCTATGATCATTTTTGTTACCTTCTTCTGGTCCTGCTCTGACAGGTCTGTGTCTTTCTTGTACTAGGGACCTCAGAGCTGGGTGCAGTCCTCCAGATGGNAAAGCCACAGTAAGGTCTCCCTAGAGCTCTCTCTTCTCCAGGCTGAACAACATCAACTTTCTCAGCCTGTCTTCACAGGAGAGGTGTTCCATTCCTATGATCATTTTTGTTACCTTCTTCTGGTCCTGCTCTGACAGGTCTGTGTCTTTCTTGTACTAGGGACCTCAGAGCTGGATGCAGTCCTCCAGATGGGGTCTCACGAGAGCAGACTGAAGGGGAGAATCACCTCCCTTGACCTGCTGGCCCTGCTTCTTTTTCTTTTTTTGCAGGCCAGGATACGATTGTCTTGCTGGGCTGCAAGAGCATATTGCCAGGTCATGTTCAATTTTTCATCCAGCAGTATCCCCAAGTCCCTCTCTGCAGGGCTGCTTTTGACCCATTCATCCCCTAGTCTGTACTGATATTGAGGATTCCCCTAACCCATGTGCAGGTTCTTGCAGTTGGCATTGTTGAACTTCATGAGGTTCACATGGGCCCACTCCTCAAGCCTCTAAGGACTCTC
Source organism: Steatornis caripensis (assembly GCA_013398225.1). Lineage (NCBI taxonomy): Eukaryota > Metazoa > Chordata > Aves > Caprimulgiformes > Steatornithidae > Steatornis > Steatornis caripensis. The sequence continues at coordinate 206,942 of VZSC01018205.1, read as the reverse complement.
TGGACAGTCCCTCTGTTATCCAGTACCAACTTTTATAAGTGCCTCTGAAAGAATCTGATGTTGGAGAGAGGCTGTGCCTTTGTCGGGGTGCACGTTGAGCATAGGGCACAACTTCATATGCAAGGCCTAGTTATGTACCGATATGACTGATGTCTCTCCATGAAGGAGACTCAATTTTTAACGATCTACAGTTTGCGTTGTATTGTTAAATTAATCCATCTGAAAGCTATTAATTAGTTATGTATAAAGATATTCTCATTAAATAAGCTGAGGAAAGGAAATTTAGAAATTTGTGAGGCTTAACCAAATACCTAACTCCTGAAAAATTTTATTGGATTCCAATTTGAACAAGAATTAAAATGCTATTAAGGCTCCCCAGAGGCTACTAAATGCCTCCTGGTGTATCCAACATTTTTTCCCTCAGTAATCTTTAATAGAAAATACTCACCTGAAGCTCTCCCAAGTATGCTATGCATGGAAGAGCTGCCTTTATGAAGTGCACAGGTGAATTGCATAGGAAACAGTGGGGATTTGGAAGTGCTGCTTGCCAGCAAAACGTAAGTTACGTACTTGCCAGGAGGATTTAGAAAAAATAACTAAGAAACAAACAAACATAATTTATTAAGGAAAAGAGATTACTGAAATACTGTAGTGAGAAATTAGACTATTTTCCAGACAATATTTTCCTTTGAAAACTATCAGTCAGCTGTAACATCTAGAAAAATTAGACATACCTATCTGTAAAACTTGGAATTGAGGCTTTGATACAACAATTGCTCAGCTTCTCTTTATTCAACCACATGATTAGCAAGACAAACAAGTTAAGATCTGTTTTCTATACTTTCTGGTGACATAGCTAGGGGTTTAATGTCTATCCGGTGATATTCTCTGTGTTATTAATGGACTAATGGTCAACAAATTCTTGTCACAGAAAGTAGATAAAATGGTTAGGAAATTAACTGTGGGCATATATATGAATGGAATAAAGGGTGTTTAGAAACAAGAGAAGAGGCAATGTGACACCTGGAATACTTTACAAGCCACCTAAAAGCAAGAATGTTAAAGTGACAAAAAGAGTTGCAATGAAGATTAAGGTGATGGATAAAAGAGGCAACAATGATGGCAGAGAGAATGGAAAAAAAATATAATTTTTCATTAATGGAATACAATAGGGTGGGGAGAGCACGGTTGATTTAACTAGTTCAAACTAGAAAAAGAAAGCCTTAAGATTATAGACCAGAGAGAACAGTTCATTGTTGTCTGGGGAATACAGTAATTTTTTTTTTTTTTTTGCCTTTTCTTTCATTCTTGTGATCCTAGATCTGTCAGAGCTTTGTAAGTTTAGCTTTTTTTGTGAGCTGATGACCATACTGGAAATCCAAGCATCATCCCAAATTGCTTTAGGCAATTTCAACCTGAGGTTAAAACAGGTAGTTCTGAGACACTCAGGTGTGGGGCAGAAGAAACCACTGTGCAGTAAACACACTACCCTGGAGACCTGACCTCAGTGCTTCTTGGATAAATAATTTTGGTTTTTTGAAGAAGTGTAGTAGCAGCCATTTCAACATGCCTATGGCTTTATGGGTGGAGAGTTAGGTGCTTGACTATGTAAAAATTGCAAATGTAAGGGTGACTTTCATATAGGTCCTGAAGGTAGGCTATGACTGGGGTTTAGTGTAGATAGTTAGACGTTAGTTTTCAGACATATTACTTGTGAGAGGTGTGGGTCTCCAAGCAAAAATATTTGAAAAATTCCGGGTTTGGGAATAAGATTTAACTGGCACCTTAAAAAGAACTCAAGTTTACTTAAGGAAAAATGCAGAATACTCCACCTTGGTTGCATGCCCAATGAGGAAGCAATTTTTTGTACTGTTGAGAGAAAACCTCATCCTTTATCAAGTAAAGAGTTAGCAAAGTTATCTTTTGTCCAATAGCTTAAAGACTGATACCTGATTAAGGCAAATTAAATGCTCTTGCATTCTCACAGTGATGAGAATGTTTTTTGCACTTTCACATCTATATTTTTCCTCCTCTTTAAACCTAACAAAAGGTAAGTGGCAGAGAAAGACAAATATGCAGCACACATGAGATTTGCATGGAAAATAGTGCAATGGAAGGAAAGCAGAGCTGACTTTTATTTGATACAGCTGTGGAGTTATTCAAGGACATCGCCCTCTGGCTGCACTGTCATCAGATACCTTTGAATGATCCCCAGGGTGAATGACAGAGTGGGTCAAGAATGACCTAGCTCAATTTCCTTTTTATTGTTTTTCATTGTAATCTGATTATCTGATGTTACCATGTGTCAAAGTGACATTGTTTGACAATTGCATCAAATTCACAGGAGCACAGGAGTGTGTAAGGAAAAATATGTACTTCATTCAATCTTTTCAACCTGCCTTGGGGATTGCATGGACTTTTTTTTTGTTCTTAATCTTCCTCTTGCTCTATCAGTGCAAATAACTAATAGCTTAAATAGTTCTAATTAAACACCATGCTGTGGAATATACAATTTGTCAAGCAACTGGGTAACTGGTACAGTCATAGCCTGAAATCACAGATTCACAGAGCTATGATAACTGAAAAAAATCTAGCCTTAATTTCTGTTTAACTATTTGATTGCCAGTGGATGTGGAATCTACAGGAAGACCGGGAACATGCATTATCTACTGATTAAAGACAGCTTTGAAATGAATTATTATGTTCTAGAAAGACTATGCAATTTTGGCTGTATTTTCATGACTGCAGAATAGTTTATAAAATATCTACATGGCAGTTTATTTAAGATTCTTCACAATGATCAGATTCCTCTTTTCCTTTAGTGAGGACAGAGAACTCACAGAGCAGAGGGAGTGGGTTTAAGGAAGAGGTGCTATTTTAAGAGAACGGTCAGAAGCTGCTACAGGCACAGGCCCAGAAATACAACACAGAAGATAAATTATTTACCTGAAGCCATATAATCAGAGTCATGCTGGAAGAGGCACCCAACAAACAACAAGGTGTTTTAGGAGAGCTACTGTCAACATTTCCATTAGTAGACTGTCTCTCAATTTGTGCCCCAGCATGTGTGTTGGCTGTTGTACTGCTAGAGGTGATGTCTTTCAAATGAGATGGGAAATGAGGTTCTGACTACATGTGGTCACTAATGATCCCATACCAGCCTCTCTAAGAGCAGGAGATAACCCAGGAGTCCTGGAGGAACTTTGCTTCAGATAATTACATTTTGCTGATCTATATTTCACCTGTGGTTTCAATTAGATATGAAATTCTTATTTAGCTACACCAACCTGTTGTGTAGGTTCACTGTTCATGGATGAGGTACTGCCATTTCAGTGAGACATGAGTCTTTCTGTTTGGGACAAAAGTTCTTAACATGAGAACAGTCCCATTTTTACTACTATGAGGACATGTTCATTGACATTTTGAAGAATGAGGCAGGAAGGACAATGGACCACCAATGAAAAATAATCATAGAATCATAGAATCATAGAATGGTAGGGGTTGGAAGGGACCTCTAGAGATCATCTAGTCCAACCCCCCTGCTAAAGAAGGTTAGCCTAGAGCAGGTTGCACAGGAATGCGTCCAGGCGGGTTTTGAATATCTCCAGAGAAGGAGACTCCACAACCTCTCTGGGCAGCCTGTTCCAGTGCTCTGTCACCCTCACAGTAAAGAAGTTCCTCCTCATG
>VZSC01018205.1:177803-191822 GCA_013398225.1 Steatornis caripensis | reverse complement strand
ACCCCTGGGGAACACCGCTGGTCACAGGCCTCCAACTAGATTCTACACCACCGATCAACACTCTCTGCGCTCTGCCATTCAGCCTGTTCTTGACCCACCTCACTGTACGCTCATCTAAGCCACTCTTCCTGAGCTTTCCTATGACAAATGTGAAGTAATTCAATTTAGCTCAGCCTGTGAAGAAAATGGTTTAAAGACAATCGTGTTACATTTCATTTAGGAAGATTTCACAGGCATAGAGTGCATACGTGAGGATTTGTTAAGTATTTTTAACATGGATGTGCAACTGAGTGCTCTTTCAGACCCATTGGGTGTTTGCATTATGAGATACTATTTTCTCCTTCTTTTGCCCTGTCCTAGCACCACTTAGCTTACAGACTACAACTATTCTGAAGATGATCTGGGGTAACCAGACAAGCCTATTCTTTACAAAATCCCAGGTTTATTCATCCACAGGTTAAAAGATATATAGTGAACAAAGGAAAGAAGAGTAGAAAAAGAAATTATGACCTAAAGAGATGGTTTCTGTTCCTAACTGAAGCAAATTTTCCATAGGTTAATGATAAAATTTTTAAACCAATTGAAGTTTGCTATTACAAGAAGAGTTTTCCTTTTGCAGGTGCTCAGTCTGATATTCTGAGTCTATGTTGGTGCTGTACTTGCAGATGCATCTAGAGATGGTTGGAAAAGTTCTTGGAACAGAAGTCATACTTCAAAAAGGCTACATTTGCTGGAAAAATAAATATGATTATGTCAGTTGGTAATTAACAATGGTTGATACATTTGGTCATTTTTCGTTGAAACCTCTGAACTGTGATGTGCATCTGTAAAAAGATGGATAAAAACACCTCACTGACCATGCAGTAGTAGTTGGAGCCTGCAGCACGGTAATTTCTAGAGCCTTTAAGTGGGAGAACATAAAGGAAGACAACATTAGTCAAACAACGCACATTTTCAGAGTGGAGTGTACTGGAGGGAGTGTGAAGTAAATTTACCCCATTTTAGAAAAAAGTACAGTCTTGCATAGTCTGTGTGTTCTGTGTGGAACTAACCAGATCCCTAAGGTCTAAGGAAGCCAGAGCTGATACCATGTGAGATTTTNACCTCTGAACTGTGATGTGCATCTGTAAAAAGATGGATAAAAACACCTCACTGACCATGCAGTAGTAGTTGGAGCCTGCAGCACGGTAATTTCTAGAGCCTTTAAGTGGGAGAACATAAAGGAAGACAACATTAGTCAAACAACGCACATTTTCAGAGTGGAGTGTACTGGAGGGAGTGTGAAGTAAATTTACCCCATTTTAGAAAAAAGTACAGTCTTGCATAGTCTGTGTGTTCTGTGTGGAACTAACCAGATCCCTAAGGTCTAAGGAAGCCAGAGCTGATACCATGTGAAATTTTTTTCTTTGAGAAAAGGGTCACAGTGTGACAGACAGTATACAAATTATCTGTATATGTTTTGATGACTAATTACTGAAGACTAAGATAATGTCCTGCAGTGTTTGTGATGGGAGAGCTCCTTCCAGGCTTATGACTAGCAGAAGCCGACCTTCTGATTTCACTTCTTGCTAACTATCCTAATCTCAGCTGGAAGAAAATGGAAATAAATCTTTGTCATTATGTATTCAAGCAAAAGATTTAAAGGCTTGCCATGCAGCAATGCCTCACTGCTTGCTACCCTCCACATTCATTGCTCTGGAGTAGTGGGCATAGCTAAATATCAGTGCTGAAGTATACATATGAAAAACAAACAAACCAACACCCCATCTCTCCAGTGTGAAAACAAACACCCCTACATCTTCCTGCCTCTGTTCAAATGGGAAAGCCATGATTTTACTCGCAACACACAAATCACAGAGAAACCAATTAATGTGCATGAATCTAAGATGCTGAATTGCAAACAAATTGGGTTTGCTAATGATTGAATTATCAGTCAGGTGAACTTTGCACAGAAAAGCAAAATAGTTTCTTTGGAAATTTCCTTTTGGATGGGCAAGTTAAACTAGTCTTTTAAGGATGCCACAGGCTTTATTCTTCATGACTCTGGCTGCTGTGTCTTCATTTTTACCTGTACAGTTCCATTTTATTTTGTTTATTTTCTCACTAGTCTTTGTAAAAATAGAAATAATTACAGTAAATGTTTCTAAAGAATAAAGAACTGTCCCACATACCAAGAACAGATTATTGTTCTGAATTCTAAATTACAGTTCATAGCTAGTGTTAAAAAAAGGCTGATTATTTCTATTAAACACACTATTATTTTCTAAGATTTAAATTTGTTTACATGATGCTGTTGACTCCCTAAGGTAAAAATGCTGTTAATATTTAATTTGCAATTATATGAGAAGAAGTTATGCATGTGCATAAATGGAAAGCAATACATCTAACTGGTCATTTCTATAGGTCAAAATACAGTATAAACATGCAGTTAAAAATATCTTCCAAAAAATCAGGATTGCATCAAAAATAAAAGTGGTGTGCTGGAGATAAACACAACTCTGGGGACAACTGCACTGTTCATGAGAGAGTAATCATTTTTCTAAACTATCCTAACCTATTTTTAGGATAAAGCTTTCTCATAAAGAATTTGCACAGTTTCCATCTTCAAAGTCACCATGAATCTAAATATGAAGGAAAAAAAAGGGGTCGAATCAAAAGACTTCATTTCAAAAATTAACTCTAACATATTTGTAAAAACTGCATAAAATAAAATAGCACAAATTTCAAGTACACTTTATTTGAAGCCAACATTAAAACTTTTAGATTTAGAAAGTGTCAAAATGGCAAATTTCTCCTCTAAGAATATTGAAATGTGAGGATTTGATCATAACAGTGGTCTCTGTAATGGAGTGAATAAATGAAAAGAAATTCAGGAAGAAACTTTATTTGAAGTCGGACTCCTATTTTCTGGTCAAGTCTAATTATATTTCTTCTGAAAGTTACTACTTTGTTCTAGTCACTCTCTGCTATACCTGAACAGAGCTGCATTCAAACCTCCTCCATATGCTCAGGAATTTCAAATGTGGCCAAACATTTGTAATATTTCTGATGCAGGAAATGTGGAGAGGCTGTGCTATTAATCCCTGCCCAACTGCTGTTAAAACTAGACATATATTCTGAAAAATTTTCTTAGCAGAGACTCTGACCTGGAAGGGAATACGTGTGGCACAATTTTAACAGCTTTTTAGAAGCATGTCTACCCTGTAATGTGCAAATAAACCTGAGGTGGTTCGACTCTGCTGCATCTGGAACCTCAAGGGCAGAAGCACGTGGTTTAAAAATATCCAAATCAGCTGCATGTAGCTCAGTCATTCAGTATTGCACCTAACTAGACTTGAACTACGTTATTATAAATGATTGCAACAGGGATATCAGCTTTTGGCAGCAGTGGTTTGCTCTTATCTATCCGTGAAGACTCACAATGCAGGAGAAGAAAGGAGTAGGATTATTCATGAAAAAAGACACTCTTCCTGAATCCTTTAGGAGTCAGTCTGTTCCTGAGGTTTCATCTAGTGAATGTATAAAATATAAAAATCTTGTTCACACCTTTTCAGCTACCCACATTTTCAATTCATGTGCAGCACTTATTTCTGACCAGTCTAAATGTCAAAGTCCTCAAGGTGATCAAATTCTCAGTATATCAATAAATATTTCCTCTGGTTTACTGTAAATTTACCAGTAAAATGAATAATCATAAACATTTATCCTGTTTACTAGACCATATAAAGTGGATAAGATGATTTCTTTTAATTTTTCTCTGTGTCATCTTAAACACTCTAATCAGGTCTTCTAGATCTTCTTTTCAAATTTAGTCAACTGAGTAAAGTTTAAATTGCTTTACTGAGCTGGTTTGGTTCCTTGCAATCCCAGACAGCTATTTCTTAGAATGAGGCAGGTGGGAGAAGGCAAGTCTTTGGATAATGAGGTTGTGTGTGTACTATTATTGTTCTCCATGATTTCATTTATTTTAATTTCATAAAATTCTACTTCATTTAAATAAAATAAAACTAAAGCATAAAAAAATTAGGCATTCTACTGTCTTGGAAACCTACTATATTTAGTCACTACAAGATATCTTTTTCATCACACTTTTCAAATGTAAGCACTTTTTTGCCATAAAAGTGGTTTTTTCCTTTTTTGGAATTGGGCTTTTCCTCTGGTAGGCATTCATGGGTATACAAGATGCCTTTGTAAATAATTTTTGAATAAACAGTTTACAAGGTTTCCAAGTCTCAAGCTGAATTTTCCTGGAGGTTAAATAGGGCTTTGTTCTGGGTAGGAATGATTCAACCTAGGTGTCCATAATAAATCCAGAGTCCTTACACTGGTTGTTCATGAATTACTGAAATTTCCAAAACAATTCTCAATAACCTTTCAGTTCTCCTATCCAAATCGTAATAAGGAAAAAATCAGATTATATATTCTAGAACAACTGACTGCGTATTCTTATTGACTATGACCCATCTTCTCAAATAATCTGTTGAAAAAGAATAGCTGGTCCAACAACTTGGCAATGCATAGCTACCCATTCAAATGATAATTCTCCATTATTTGTTTCAAGGTTTTGCCTTTCCTCATCTTTCTTGTGTAACATTATGCCAAACATTTTATCCCAGATTTACAAGACCTAGGCACTGAATTCTTGTTGCATCCTAGAAAGACACCTGTTTCCAAGGCAGCCTAAATTCTCTACAATGTTAATGAAGAAGATGAGGTGCCTAAGGACAGGATCTGTAGAACTTAACTTGCTGCTTCAAGGATGTCTTCTTCTTTTTGCTTTAGAACTAATACATAGTACAAAGATGGCATTTTGGATTCTACTCCTTCTTTGGCATTCTTTCTTTGACTAGGTGTGCCTCCACTCAGCATCTGGGCAGTTAACTCTCCCCTTTCAAAATCTAGAGGAACAGCATGCTCTGCTGATAATGGCTTCTTGTCACTTTACTTTAGGTAGTGCACACTAGCGCCACACAGGCAAAGTGAAAACTTCAGGATTTTCTAGTTATCCAAAAACTACATTTATTGATCACTCATTTTTGAAAATACTTTTTAATGCCATATGCTCTGTGTAAATCTGCCATTTCAAATTTTATCGGTATTGTCAAACGTGATTTTTTGGTGCAAAATGTTTTGTGACTTTAGGGAAAACACTCTTCTGAAGCTTAGCCCTTTAATTCTGAGAGGCAGAGATGATTGCAGAGTTGGCTTGTGTTGGAAGATCTGTTCTCCATTCCCAGCACCATTGCAAACCTGCAGGATTAACCAGGACAAGGAGCTTTGCTTTGATTTGCTCTCTTTTCCAGTATGGGATAACCAGAGTCTCCTCTTAAAAAGCATTTGAATTTTACTGGTAAAACATCCTAAAAGCTGATACATATTTCAGTTCTAAAATATTGGTTTATTAAATCATTTCCCTTAGAAACAAATATATGCAAAAATAAAGTGTTTACTATGAAGTGCCAGATTGTATGTAGTGATCAGAGTCCCATTTGCAATTCTGTAGCCTAACTGTTGGGCAGAAAGACACATATACTGAGAAGGTGTGTGTTTGCCAGACAGAGTGAGAGAGCAACAGCTAGTGACTCAAACCTTGAATCTGTGCTCATTCATTGAAGTTTAAGATGTTCATTTTTTTAATTTTTCCTTGAAATTTTCTGTTGGGCAAACAATTAAATCATATGTGTTTACATTAAGATTTGTTTTCTCACAGATTAAATCTTGCCCTGAGCAAAAACTTTATTGAGAGTCAAAATCATTGCCAGCCCAGTTACTCCTAAATTTGATAGTCCAGGACTCTCAACACCTTCCTATGCTGCTTTCATTCTGGATAATTGTGCACTTGCTGTAAAGGAATCCCCCAGTCAGTATCTGTCCATGGCTGTATTTTGTATTTCTCTGCTCAGAATATCCAAGATGCAGTTTTATGCATTTCAGAACCGGCATTGAAAGAACATCCATGGGGGTGAGGTAATATTGGGTAGCAGACATAAAACTATGTAGCCAGCTTTGTAATGTTACTATCTTCACTGCAGAGGATTCACACAACAACTTTTTCATTATGAATTTGTACTGGAAAGTCTTCATTTAAGTGTTACTTCTAACTGGATGAGGATATGTTGGTATTCTTTTCTAAATAAAATACTGAGTGTCAATATCGCTGATTCAGGGCTTGCGAAGTTTCAAGTATGCCATGATTCATAATAAATAACCTTTTCTAAGTTGCAGCAAAACCATGTGATACACAACAGGTACATACTGGAGCCAATAACAGAGCTGCCATTTTTAGGGAAGAAGCCTTACAAGTTAACAAATTCAGTTGCCTGCTACCACCAACAACCACACCCTATATTGCTGTTCATAAATGAAAATATTTTCATGTTATAGAAGATTTTTTCCTGCCTTTGCTACTGCAAAAATGGATCCCCACTGCTCTAATGGCTAAGCCTTCTATTTTTTTTTAATCATATATTGAAACTGTTGCTTGCTCCAGGAGACACAAGTATTTTGTATGTCTTAAAACAAGGTATAAAACTGTATATCATATATATAATCCATCCACTGATTATTTAGGATTTCTATAGTGTCTGATAATCAGAGGTTTTCTTCCTCCTACACTGACTATGAGTGAGATCGTCACAAAAAAACCCAGTAGCAATAGCATTGCAATGGCTTTTGGTCTTTGCAATATGGGAAAACATCTACAAATTCAAAGCTTTTTGCATTTGCAGAAAGGAATATTGAGAAATATATTGAGAATTCTTTTTTCTATTTTTCCTTCCACTTTCTGTCATAATAAATCTAGAGAGTCATTGCTTCTCCCTGGATGTCCCCGCCAAGAGAAGTGAAGCTGGAGAACACCTTGAGGTCGGTTGTAGCAATTTTATTTCAATGAGACATGGCATTTATATGGGGCTAGCTTGAAGGTATTTGAGCAAATGAACCACATGTAGGTAGACTGTTTGGTTTGGTCATCTAGTATCTGTCTCCAGCTAAAGGAAGAATATTCAATACTGAATTAGAGCTGGCCCTGTCTTTTGTGGTCACTTGAGGTGTTTTAGAAGCATTTGTTTAAAGCTGAAATTAATTCTAGATAGACCAAAATGTTGGTAAAATTTGCAGTAGGAGAACATGTTCATGCTGTAAAGAACTGCATATACAAAATGAATGTTAAATGCTGTATTACATTACCTATTGTGAAATTCATATACCTGATACATATTTGGTGCCTATGTTTCTAAGTGAAGCTATTACTTTTAGCATCCACCACAACAGATCATAAAACACTGATACAATTTGGTTTTGGTATATATGCCATGCTGGTTTTAACATCATAAGGATGTTAAGACTGCTTCATAAGGAGGAATTTAAAACTGTATACATTCTTTCTTTAAGGTGACTTTGAATTTATTTTAGATCAGACTAGAAGGAGCAGGTTTTGAGTATTTTAAACAATGAAAATATAGATTCTGTGTATGGACTTGTTTGATGCTTGAAGTATGGAACTATGCTTGCGTTTGATAGCACTGATTTCAAAACACAAAAAAAATGTTTTCAAAACCAAATAAGAACAAATTTTTCTTATGGCAGGTTGTAAAAATGTAATCTCATCTGGTTAATCTATAAAATATCCCAGCTAACTCTTTCAATAAAGCTAGATAACTTCTTTGAAAGGAAACTACTCTTAAAAAAATCCATTATGAGGTTATATCAAACTAGGCATGAATACTTTTAAACATTGTCCTTGATTGAAAACTACATGAATTACAATCACAAGAGAAAATGGATGCTTAGATGATTCTTTTGACCTTTCTCAAAAGTTAATGTGAGATCTTTATAGTTTATATCATTAATCTTATTTTAAATTACTGACACCTCTATCCACTCCTATCTGTAGCAGGTGTCATCTTGATAGACAAGTGTTTCCCTAGCAAATCAGATGCATAATTACGTGATATAGTTGTGGCATAGAGGTTAATTTGAGAGTAGTTATGTGAAACATTTCTTTTTAATGCATCATCACTGTCTAGAAATGTTATCTATTTTATGCTAGTCTTCCTACTTTTTCGTCAAGTTTTTATTCAAAGGGAGGAAATGTTCAGATGTGTAGTATGTATAAGCATACTGAGTATGAAAGATTACTTTCTGCAGCTTATATTTTATTCTTTGTGAACATACAGTATGTGTTAATCTTATCAGGAGCTTCTAATACATCATCAGCATGGAAATTTTAACAAATGAAAACAAAGGGACAAGATTTTAAGCCAACCACCAAATTATATCCTTTGACAGCTTTACTTCCGTGAAGAGCATGTCCTGTTCTGGAAATGTCCACTTCAGGGATAGATATCCCAGGAGCAATCCTAAGCAGAAAATGCCTTGACAATGGAAGATTTCCAAGATTTGCGGTGAAGTAAAGACATGTGATAGATGAGTATAAGCCTCCAGTTTAACCCACAGGGGATGTATTCTCATACAGAAGAGAGAGTTATGGTTATGGCGGGCAGTTCTCATTGCTCTATTGCAAGAGAAAACACTGCTAAGTAGGGAAAACAGTGCCCTTAAAATTTCCCTAGGAAATAGAAAAAGCTGACAAATTCGCTTCCCCTCATTTCCAGGACATATGTCGTTTTTTTTCCCCAGTTGCTGGTCAGCAGGACTTTGGGCCGGAGTATTTCTTGTCTATAAGATGCTGTTACTTGATGTGTTTTTAACATTGTCATGGCTTATGGCATGAAGAAGACAGTATTTTCAGCATTTTATGATCTAACTTTTCTTTTTGCGGAGTGCATCCAGTTGGAATGTGGAAGAAGGAAAGAGAGCTGAATAATTTATTAAGGCAATAGTGCTTGGTTAGATTTTAATCATTATTTTTGAAGGAGAGATCAATAAATCTGTGCTTTTACCCAGGATTTTGTTCTTTCCCTTTGGGAACCTGTCCTTCATTCAAAAACTATTGTGTCATATGCTTTATCAGTTAAAATGGAGACATAATAAGAAATAGCTTTTATTGCAATCTGCCTATGAAATAATACTGAAAGAGATCAATAGAACAATGAATAAAAAGTAAAGGTCCGTAAAGATGATTGATGTCGTCTCACTACTGTCTTTTCTTCTGTTATGTAACTTAGGCTAGGAGAAGTGCTACAGTGTGAAGATGAATATTATCCCCGGTCTTTCTACTTCTCTTTTCACTCTCCTTTCATTCCCACTCCCATTTCTACACATCTAAAATTAAAGTCAAACTGCAAACCATTTTCAAGCCTTAATGGTTGTAGGAAGGAGGTTTTAGGGTAAAAAGCCTGATTAATTAGGCTTAGGGATTTTTGTTCCAATATCCAGTTTCACCTCTGTCTTCCAATACCGTTGTAAAAAAACTACTTAGCTGTTAAGTACAAATAAAAATTTGAGTGTGGATGGAAGGATAAGATTATTTATGTAACTCTCTTGAATGATTAATAAACAGATCAATGACTATTCCTCCTCTGGTACCCCAGTTTTCCTTATCTAAATAGGCAGTGATAGCGGCTGTACTTTTCTACTAGCTGCTATTTGTTTGTTTCATTCAGAGCTTCCAAATTGTCCTTCTCTTTTTATTATTTTTCTTTCTGAGCAACAGACTCATCTTTCATCATGGAAAGGTCTCAAAATGCTACCATAATACAAAGTATTAATAATAATTCTCATTTTTGGGGGATCTGAATATTTCTGTGGCAATGAGTTTACAACTGTAAGGTCCTGATGAAGTCTACAGTCATCTTTCTTTTACCTATTTTCTACAGTTCTGTTTTCTTTCCTCTCTTCCACTTTCTTATTATAGAATTATAGGTGAACACTTGTTATTGCAGAAATTTGAAAATTCCCGCCAGCAAATTATAAGGTTGGAAAGATTGTAAATTGGAAACATAAAATGTTTTAGGATGCTTATGTGGAATCTCAACAATTCTTTTAAGTGATGATTCTTTTAATTTTCATTCTCATTACGGGTGGAACCCTATCATTGCTCTTGGATGATGAGGTTTCCACCAAATTACTGAATGGCATGTTAAGATCCACTGAGAGGCAGCCAGAACGTGGAACAGCAGTAAGATGGGTGGGTCTGTTGATGCATTACTGTCATAGCTCTTCAATAATTACCCATATGTTCAGAAAGGTTTAGAACGTGTCTGTCATTCCTATGCTAATTACAGGCTGTTGCAAAGCTCATTTTTCATTACAAGGATCATGCCATGTTTATGGGGTTTGATGAGTTGTTTGTTCTGGGTTCATGCACTGAAGTTTTGCTGGAAGCTTCACATTTGAATTGCAAATGTATTAGGAGGATATACTTTTTTGTTTAACCTAGAATGCATTTCAAGTATCATAATGGACAAAATATTGACTGAAATAAACTGAGCTCAGAAGGTAGAAGCACAACCCTTTATTTGAAAATATTAGTCTCTCAATGAATGCAGCATTTTAGTATTTAACCATTTTAGTGAAAATAAAAATATTCTTTCATTCCTCCATTCCCCATGTCTGTCCTTTCTCTTCCTCAAAGCTATGAGATCCCTATTGCCATCAGAATCAACATTCCCCTTGGTTTTCCTGAGTGCTTAAGGGATTTGGAAACTCTGATCCTGCTAAAATTAGGTTGACTAGATGATCATGTCAGAGAAATATTTTTTTTTAATTACAGTTATAATATTTTATAGTACCTTTCAAGTATTATGCATGTCCCACATATATCACCTTAAAATTAGATTATCCAGTGATCCTCTGACTTATTTATGCTCATGTTAAAAACAACAAGTTTCTTCTGAAGATCAGGTTTATCGTGTATCTGTGCCTAATCTCACAGAATTATAAACTGAGGTTAGTCAACTTTTCGTGTTCATTTGGACAGCGATCTTTTGCAGGGTAACAACCGTCTATATAAACTTTTTTTTTCCCTAAGGGATGTAAAATTGTTTAATACCCATTGAATACCAATAATATTGACTCCCATTTCCTGGTTTTGAACATTTTCAGTTAAATACCAATAGTAAACACAGACATAAACAAGCATATTAAGACCTCTTCAGTATAGTTAATGCAAATGATAATAACTAAACCAAATTTATTGTGTACTAAAGACATTCTGATTGAGATTAAAAAGAAATGACAACGAAACTCAAGGAGAACAAAAAAAAAAGTCAGAAGTTTGTCCAGCTTTAGAATTGTCTTTAAAACAAAGCTTTTGAGCAGATACTAAAATGTAGTATCTTTTTTTTTATTCAGTGTCTGGGTAAAACAACACATGAAAATAACTTGGTAGAAGATGCTGTCCTTGTTAAAACTCCAGCTGTGATCAAAACCAGAAATGCAAGAAATGTTATCAACAATCATTTTTCATAAGATTGCCAGTTTGAGGATTGCAAATTCAAAAGAGTGGATAGTTTGTATGAGCATGATTTAAATGTTAATCCAAAACTTGAGCTTCAGATGTAAGCCTTGAGTTAACTCTTGCCCTAAGTCCATCTAATTTTTCTTTAGGGAAGCGGTGCAGAATCACATACTACAGCATTGTGTGAAGAGGTGTTTGTTTACTCCTTTATCTAGTAGAGGTTATACTCAAGTGTTTAGCATTTTTATGAATCCTTTACATGGTTGAGCAACATGAAGGGGTGTAAAGATCATAAGAATCCAAGTATTCTGAGATAAAAAAAGGGAGGAAATAATTATGAAGGGTTGTTACCCTTTTACCTTTCATGTTATTTCACTGAGGTTGGTAAGGAGAAAAAGAGAGGAACAAGCACAAGAAATACGAAGTCAGAGCACAGTGCAATGCAGTAACTGAAGAGGTGATAAATATTAACTTTTTCCCAAGATCCTGAAGTTGCTAGAACAATCCAGAGAGTGCCAAATACATGGATTTTCTTTTTTATTATTATTTTTCCCCTTGTAAATTATCTACAAATGGAAACAAGATTACTTCTGGGTTTGTTTGTTTGTTTGTTTGTTTAATCCCACCAGGACACATTCCATGTCTCATTGTTTCCATACTGGTTAGTAAATTTGTTTGGTAGCGGGACAGATTTTTAGATTGCCAGATATTTTTCTACCCAAGATCAATGATTATTAAAAAACTAATATTATTTTTTGAAATTAATGAGGCTGTTTACAGGAACAAGATTAGGGGAGAATGCATCATAAATTATCAAACATTTCTCTCGTGTTTTTTCTCCTTTCCTCTTTTATCAAGTATTTTAAATCTAGGAGGATAAAAGGAAATTGGTTGCACCCAAGAAAATCTGAGCAAAATTGGCTAAATGTAAAACTAAGTTAAAAACATTTTCAGAAATACCTGGTAAAGCTTTATGTCTAATTCCCTGAAAATTCATCCAGATGTCATGTCTAGGCACTTGGGGTAATGCCCTGTGTGGATTAAAAAAATAGAAGATGGAGCAAAGAATCTATAGGTAACTGTCTGGAGGTCTCATTTGAATGACAAAGGGATAATACCTGGGTAGAGATGTTTTCCCATCTGACTATGTCTAGCCAAACAATAAAAGCAGAAAGTCTAGGAGTTACAAATACATTATTAGACATTTGAAGAGAAAATAAAAATTAAAGGAAAAAGAAAAAGAAGGATTGGAAACTGAAACTAGGAACTAGGAACAGGACATGGACCAAAAGCCAGAGGAGAAACCTGGTTGGAGACAAGACTGGCAAAGAAAAAACACTAGGATGTGAGGAAAAAACAGGAAACAATACCTGTAAAACAATATTTAACATCATTAAGAATCCAATAGGAAGAACAAAAACCTTGGGGAACACCATCATGAAAGTTTCCCATACAATTTATATCCTGACAGATGCACTTTGAGAGAGATTTCATCTTATCTAGTCGTTATATACTATTTTATTTGAAAACCTCCAAGGAAGTTATGGCCTGTATAAACAAGACAAACCCAGGAAAATAGTAATAAAAGTAACTGGACAGATTCATAAAGCAGTTATGTGTACTCTGTTAGCCACAATTTTTGCAGTAGCACAGTGTTGTAACACACAGGGCTGTCTTTTAGGAACTGCGAGCTCGGGCAGAATAAGAGACATCTGAGGATAGGTTCAGTTATCCAAAGTTCTATCTTACTATTTGAGATGATCTGGGCTATCCCATCTCACCCACAAGAGCCAGTCCTTCAGGGCAGAGTTCATGTGTAGGTCCAGATTTTTACACCTCAGCCTATGGAATGGATGTTCCATATACAAAAGTTTGCCTCAATAATATGAAATTAATATACTTAAGTAATAAAATTGAGTTTATAATGTTCTGGTAGAGTTAGAGTAGGGGTTCCATTGCTCTTTATGCTCATGGACTAATCCAGGGAGTTGGATTAGGCCATTGAATCTCATGATATTTTATACTCTCCTTCCCTTTCAGAGATCTTCATGTTTTTGTGACAATCCTTGTAGATCAATAAATACTGTCTTCCTATTCTATGAGTTGTGTTTACATTTAAGCGAGGGAAAAAAAGGAAAACAATCTTCGAAATCACATCAGAGTATAACAGAGAGCAAAGCTGTTTTTTTTTGTAATCCATTATGTTATTTGTTGCAATGGTTCTAGTTCAAAATTATGAACTTACTTTGAACTATGCAAGAACATGTGCTTCGTAATCACTGTCCAATGGGGAAACATTTCTTTCATTCTGAAGGTTATTAATGACCCAAGTGGTTTCATCATGGGTTGGCATTCCCAGAGTCTGATAGTTATTGCTAATGATGCATTATGATTGGGGCCGAAGTTTTGAAAACTTTAAATACAATTGCTAATTTTTTTCACTCGCTTCTGACATGTGAGGTGCAACAGGCTAAGTTGGTTCTGTATGGTGTAGAAAGAGGTGATCTGTTTCAGTTTCATCTTCCACTCTTTTTTTAAAACTCTTTTTCATTTCCATCTTAAATTTATATAAATGACTTCTCATGCCAAACTAATCCTTAAGCTTCAATAATTTCTCTAACATTTGCCATTTTTTCTTTATAGAGAACTACTGATAC
>VZSC01018205.1:163334-177706 GCA_013398225.1 Steatornis caripensis | reverse complement strand
CTTTATAGAGAAATACTGATACATAGTTTGATGTCATCTGCAAATTTTACTGTAACGTTGATATTTTGTACTCATATCACAAGAAAAAATTGATCCTTGAAGAGCTTTTCCGGAAATCTCCCTTTTACTAAGGTTACCATTTAAGCATCATTTTCCTAGTCTAACTTGCAATCAACATTTTTGTATGAGTAAGAGTTCCATTTTGTCCTGTTTTAATACGTGGCATTTTCTGCTATATGCTTCCAAAGAGTCTAGTTCTACTAAATTTTCTTTGTCAAAATATTATACAAAATATGTTTCAAGAATATTGTATTTATTAATTATATTGATTAAGTCTGTAAAATGTGCTTTAAGTGAGTCTATTTCTCAATCATTACCATGTCTGTAATCATTATCTCTTCAAAAAGTATTCTGCTGTCCTGCATGCTACTGAGGTCAAACTCATATGTTTGTGGTAGTTGAGATCACTGCGTTTCCTTCCTTAAGGCACAGAGATAAGAGCTGTGCACCCTGTTGCTAAGCAGCTTTTTAATCTGCTTAAAAAAATAAAAAAGAAAAAAGAAAAATTTAGTCATGACATAGGACTCAGTACATAGGAAAATAAGTATGAGACTAAAATAGAGAAACGGCAGTGCAAATGTTTCAGCTTATGGCCATTTTACTCCAGAACAAACGTTCATTTTTCTGATGGAGCTTAATCCACTTTACCACTTTTCAACCTTTCTTTCTTCCTTCCATCCTCTCTTCAGTTGGTACTTGCACCTGTTTCATAATGAATGCTAGAAACACTTGCAAGCTCCAGTAAACTTGATCCAGCTCCTGTTGTTTTTGCTTCAGGCTGTCCTTCCCTTGGCATCCTTAGAAGAACTGCTGCCCTGGAAGGTACAGCTTCTACACTGCATTTCACAGAAGCTATATCGGAAAGTACAGCTCAGTGCAGGCAAGAAAGATGATTCAAACCACTTCTGCATCTTCTGAATTCTCGTTATTCGGTGACTAGTTCATAGTGGTCCTGATCAACATGAAGCAGCTTGGTATAGGGTGCAAGGACCCACATGCTTGGGGCACACACAGACAAAGGTTCTCTCCAGCATTAGCAGCCCCCAGATCTGTCACTCAAAGGATGTTCTCTATGCACTAGATTTGGCCTCTTTTGCCTCTCCTCCCCCATCAATTGCTACAGTTAAAAATTTTATTGCGACAAAAAGGAATGTACCATATAGATGTGGAGCCAAGAGTTTATTCTTAGTTAATTTGTCAGTCTAATTCAAATTAAAGAGTTGTTTTTAGTCCAGTCACAATGATGCTGCCATTCATAGTCCAAGATAATACAGGAAATTCTCAATAATAGAAGTGAAAAGGTCATCCTGGAAAATCTTTGAAGTGCCCACCTCTTTTCTCTGGTGTTATTCACAGCCTTACAGTGTCCTCTGAGACTCAAGGATGATGGAGCCAGAGGTGGGATGTGATTTGAGCAAGTAGTCTGCAACCCAAGGTACTTATTGGGAGGATTTTGATGCTTGTGGTGGGGTGTCCCTTCATCCTCCATCTTGAGGGCCACTTGAGTTTATTTTTATCATTTTCCTGACACATTCTTCATATGTGAGCTTTCTCTTCATTTAATCTCAGTTAATAACTTTTTTGTTTTCTTTGTTATATCTAAGCCAGTTTAATAAGACTGTGCACCTGTAGGGACTACTGATCTATATTGTGATCTGTATTAACCGTCTGAGACCTTTGTTAACGTCTTGAGCTTATGGTCTTGGAAACCACATTTTATTCTAGGATCATAGATAATTCAATCTACACAGAATAATTACTTGTTATCGCTGTGGACTAAAGCCAACCATGCCTAAACCTGACAGCTAAACAATTGCTGTCACAGATGAAACAAGTTAGAAAAAGTTAAGACTAAGACAAGCCCAGAAAGTTCCGAGAACCTACACTGTCATTTCAATACAAACTGTGTGGCCTTTTGCTAGTAATTAGAAAAAAACAAACCTCATTTACTAAACTACCCGATGGACCACACCAGCAGCCTAAAATTGCAGAATGGTCTGGTGGGAGTGTAAACCAGGCACCTACACTTCTTCATACTCATGGCTGTGACAACTAATTTATTCTGTCATCAAACATCACGTCAAAAGACACATTGGGTGCCAAGGAACAGCAGGTTGTGCAATTACAGGGGAAACTCAACCAAGACCAGCTATGCCTCACTACAGAGCAACTCCAGATCTGGGATGAAAAAAGCCCATCCATGAAAGGAGAGAATGGATGTCTCTTCAGGGGATATGATTCCAGAATGGGCATAAGTTCATAAATTGTGATAGATAATGTATTTATTTCTAAAAATTTGCAGCTGAAGCTGCTCCAAAGATTATGACATGACATTAACACAAAACCTTTAATTTTTCAGAATAGCTTGTACGTTGTATTAAGGCCATCACGGTTCTCTAAATCTTAACATTCCCATAATATATCAAGACTTAATGTTAAATACGGAAACAAATCATGTTGCTAGAGTATACATTAGTCTATTTCCTCCAAGTTAATATATTCCTTAGGCGGATCACACATAAAATTGAACATGCATGGGAATACTTTTCTTTTTAAAGTTCGTTGGATAATTACAATAACGGCACAGTAACAAAAAATATGAAAATAAGAAACATGAACACATACACTACTTATGTCATAAATTCGAAATGTTTACAAAGTGTGAGCAAGAAAAATCTTTCAACCCTCTTTCTGCAGTGTCTTATGTTTCAGGTTTACAAAGGAGACAGGCACATGCTTAACTGTATTCTGTAATGTAGCCCTGCTGGATATACTATATGTTAACTTCTATCAGTTCAATTAAGAAGCTAACAAATCAATTGTGAGACTCACATACACTAATGTCTTCACACTTCACTGACACATGGCTTCTTCACAGACCAGTTCAGGTCACAAAGATTTTTGCTGCCTTAATAGTTCAAGTTTGTTAAGTCAGGAAAAAAAACCCGAAGACAATGGCAAGGGCAAGCTCCAATCTCAGAGTTTCATAAGTGCAAGAAAATGTTCATTTCATATTTTAGTTCTAGGTCTGGCAGTGCAGCTAAATCGTTATTAACTCAGAGATTTTATATTAAAGCAATGATGATGTGCAATGAAGCAACTGAACAAAAAAAAGAAAACTAGAAGTAATATTGCAATCAGAACATTAGTTTAATTGAAGAATGTTAAGGTTTTATTAATTCAGAGGCTTTACCAATGTCAGTTCTCTGTGTATCAACCCTTTGACCGTCTGTTTTTTTCCACAAGAAGTGCTGAGTGCAGTGGGTCTGGTGCAGAGAATGAAAACTGCTGTCAGAGAGCTGCCATTTCTTTGCAAACAGATCTACATCTTCTTTATTTTTTGCTTACAAAAAAATGGTGTGGTGCCAGAAAAACAGACTATCAGCTGGGCCCAAGCCAACAGAATTAAACAGACACAGTGACTCCAGTATGATTTTTTTAAAAAACAGTTTCCCCTTTGATCTTTAGCAGATAGAATATTAAAGCCAATGTTTTCAATGAACTTGACTAACTTAAATTAATATCCTGAAGAAGAGTCCTCTCTTTCTGTAATACTGAGTTCCCATAAATCCTTTGAAAGAAGTGTAGGTGCTCAGCAGCTCTCCACATGAATGTGTTTACTCTTGACTGGTCTCAATGTTCAGGTTCCGAAAAAGATGATGGAAACCATCTGAAGAATAATTTCTAGATGAGGAATGTATGTTACATTGCCTGCTGAAGTGGGCTAGCTCTTCTTCTTAGGTTATGGAAAGTACACATCGCTTATACAGTGGTCTGAATTTCCCCAGAAGTGTCATATTTTTTGTTGCACCACTGGAAAGGAACAAGAAGACCAAACCAGATCTGGTTTAGGATGCTATGATTTTCAAAAAGGGTTGAAATACCCTTTTCTGAAATGAGGGTCCTTGTCAAAGAACTTAAGACAGGCAAGTGAACCAGCAGTCATTTTTTAGCAACAAAAGTAAGCACATTTAACCTCCTGGAAGAGAACAAAACTGCAGCTTTGGGGGGAGTGGATAGTTAAGGCTGTCACAGCACTGTCTCCTCTGTGCACTGCGAAGATTAGTGATACAGTTACAACTGCTCAACTCATGTGGTTTGTATTAAATCAGGATCAAAGTGCTGTATTGATATATAAGTGACACATAAGTAACTGGCAATCAGTGAACTATACATTTAGGATCAATATCAGCAATAGAACAGATAAACCATGTAAACAGATGCTTACAAAATGTTAGTCAGCACCTAGAAATTTCAAAACATCATTCTGTAACTAATCACCATAAATTGTGGTCACACACATGCAGAGTTATGTGCACACTCCCCCACCAAAAACGTAGGTTGCAAACACACATTGGAAGCACATCTCCTACTAGCTCACCCTTCCTGTAGGTGTCATGGGTGCTCCATCTTCATGTGCATCGATGAAACTCCAACAATTTGCTAATTGTCAACACGCTTGACTGCAATGTATCTCCCCACAGTCGCAAATTTTCATACTTCTTTTACACTTCTTTTCAAGTGGGCTCCTTCTTTGCTTGGAGTGTCCCTTGGTAACCCGTTTTAATGTTATGGTTGTTGTTTTATGCAAACTATCATTTTAATTTCCTCTCTGTGTTATCAGTTTTGGGCAAAACATCTTGTCAGGCAGTTTCATATGTTACATTCATATATGCTATATACAGTCACAGTCTTATCATATCATCTGTTGTTATCCAAGCCATTTTGCCAAAAGAGGATTGTTCAGACACCGCTACAGACAGGAAAAAAGAGTTTGGTTAGACTGGATGCTTTGTGACCGTGTGTTTGTTTGGATAATTTTTTCCATTCTGAAATCAAGGGTAGAATATCTGCCCTGTGGGAAAAACATTGACAGATCCACCAGCAAAACATAACCCAGATTATAGGGCTCACATGGGATTTTGTATGTTTCCAAGAGAAAGTCCTGTTCTGGATCAGACAGTCTAGAAACTGTGTCTTGGGGCTCTGCTGCTCAATATGGTCCATGCTGGGGCCTTTCTCTCTCTCTCTTTCTGTCTTGTTATCTAAAGGCTTGCTTTCTTACAAATGTGAATAAAACCTTCTCAAATTTCGAAACTCAATACATTTTATGAATCACACATCTTGGTTTTGGGTCAGTCCAACAAACAGCCACTATTTCTCTCAGTGACTTGCTCTGAGTAAATCAGTATTTCTGAGATTTATGCTTAAATATCAATATTGTGTTGAAGATATTTTGTGTTTTCAGCCCCATTTGACAATCATGAAGTATCATCCTCTTCATAGATACATCATTCTCTAGACAAAAGCCTTTCAGATAAATTATTACAATAGTTTTGCAGCCCTTCAATAGCAAATTTCTTCAGTTTCCTTTCTTAAAGACTCATGCCTGCATACCATTTTCTTTTTAAATAATCTATAAATAATTAGATGCTATCTTTTTTACTCTATTTTTTTTCCAAAAGTATAGCATGTCATAACTTCAAAATGAAAGTTTAATTATTTTCTGTCCCTTATACACAGAACTTTGAGCTTTACACTTTAAAAGCTAAACCCTAATTCACATTACCTGTCTTGAACATAAACATTTCTTTAGTTTTAAACCTGGTCATCACCTCAGTGAAAATTCATCCATCTTTCATTTCTCTCATGAAAACTGCTGGTCCAAAGTCTCTCAGCTAACAGAAGGTTTTCAGTATTTTATCAGATGATGTGAGCTAAAATATTTTTGTTCTCATATAACAGATTTATGGACTATAAAAGCCAGAAGTACCCATTAAGTTGATCTAGTTTTGAGTTCCTCAGTAAAAGAGACTACAGTATTTCATCCAGAACTTCCTCCAAGCAGTGTAACAGCTTGATCAGATTATGGCTCCAGAAAAATGAATTTAACACTTCTTCATTTTTTCCAACTTTTCCCTATTGAATAACTGTAGACTTTAGCTGGCCCTGCGAGTAGGATGGCTTTAGGCTATTATTTTGAGTACCTTGAGTATACTGGGGTGTCTGAGGTCTGTTATGGGGAATTTCACATCTCTAATGCATAGTTTAGGGAGTTTGAGAGACTGAACTCCAGAGATCCTGCTCCAGGAACAGAGCACTTACTTAAAGAAAAGTTTTGCATTTGCTGACTGTTTTGCTAGATTTAGTATTTTGCCTTTTGGAATTTCAAATCTTCAACTGAAAATGGAGAATAACATATTTTTATCTCTTATTACAGGAATTTAATATAATCCTATTGGAAATTATGTAGCAGAGCAATAGAAGCCCTAAAACCACCCACCACTGCAATCTGGCACTGTGTTCAGAAAACTAATATTCAATTTAAAGAAATCTTGGTAAAATGTGTAAATAGAAAAAGCTTGTTGTTCAGAGCAAGCATTTCAAAATTATATCCTGTGTTGAAAGAACGGGTCTGTGTTTTCCAGTATGTAGGACTTGTTTTGAAACATGATCCATCTTGATCTGTATAAAACATTTGCACAAAATTGAATGTAGTGTGAGTTTTCCATTTTTTTCTTTAGATTCAGCACAAGTCTGTGAGTTGTGGTAGTCTTTACACTAAGTGTTGTCCTCTGACAGAGGAGGACATAGTCTCTCTCCATCACATATACTACTATTTATAGGTCTGGTTTGGTTAGTAGAATTTGTGGGTATGAATTGACCAAATAGTGCCCTTCAACTATTTTTACTCTGCTGTAAATACAATTGATGTATGTATTGTATTTTTAACAAAATAATAACTCTCTACCATTTCTGTTACAAAGTATTTGATTGATAGACTGATGTAATTTTCTTCTTTCTGAGATTAGCTGACACATGTAAAATGGTGATACGTATAAGACTTTCCCTTCTGCTGAGCAGAAGTGAAAGACTGCTAGACAAGCTGCTAGGTCCCTCTCTTACAAGGCTTCAAGCAGAGAAGATGGAGAGGAGATGCTGTGTTCCCAAAGTCATTGATAGAATTAGGATGTAATCCCAGATCTTTATCGTCAAGTTTTGCCATTTTATTGAGGTATATATAGCCAGATATGCTTTCCTTAGGACATAAGCCTGGGAATGCAGTTGAACCTTGTTAATGATTGGCATAGCTGGGCTTTGTTTGTCTTGAAGTCATCCAGGGGCCTAATCCTTGGCTTCCATTCAAGACTTCATCAAAATAAAATGGAAATTCTCTTTGTGAGGATATTTTATGTGACTCAAATGTAAGTTGTGAGTTTTGCATTTTGTCTGACTTTTACTGTTTTCTTCCCTTTTTGAAGCTAGAGGTCATGCTTACCCTTTTCCAGAGCTCCGGTGCTTATCTCAGCTTTGTTAAAGTCTCAAAAGTTCTGGGATGTCATCAGCTAAGATCATTAAATATGTCAGGAATAATTGTTCTAAAATCACTCGACATAATTAAGCACACCAAAACCTGATCCTTTCATATTCAGGGTCCTGGCTCTTTGTCATTACTATTAATTGTGACAGCCTCTGAATTGTAGCTGACATGAGAAGAGAAATGGAAATAAAAGTACAAAATACTGTATAATAATTTGTTCACATCACTTCATCCATTGGTACTACAGAAGATATTATCTCTCTCTAGAGATCTTGACTTGATCAAACATCTTAGCCTTTCAAGCATCTCCTGTCAGTAACTATTTTTCTTTAACCCTTTTCTTAGCCTTTCTCTTTGCAAAATACTTGTAGACTAATTTCTTGTTACTCTTGAAGAACAGAGAAAGGAGATAGATAGAAGACACGAATTTCAAGGCTGCAGGACTCATTTTATAAAGTTTCTTAGAAGAAAATTTTGTGTCTTAAGGGTGAATTGTGGAAGGCAAATAGCAGACTGGCCACCTTTCTGAAAAATTATTTTTATGTTGACAGAGACATTATTTATGATAAGCTGCAGTTGCTTAGGACTACAGACCAGAGGCAACAACTTTTCATATTTTGAAAAACACATACAGTACTTCTGAGCGGCATATATGTGTTCAGTCACTCATATATAGGCATGGTTCATGCATGGTATTACTAAACTTTTTGTAATGTTGTCTGTGGTTTGTGGTTTTCTTTTTTAAATACAGATTCATAATATAAACAAAAAATAACACAGAGACAGATTCTGTTTAAATGTGTAAATCATGAAATCATACCCCAGATGGCAAAGAAAAGGTAGCAAACCACAGGTAGTTGGCTGATGAACAAGATTCATTGTCAAGCAATTTCTGTGCAGATTATAGCTCTATTTTGGGCTTAGTTTTTCTTTTAGCACACCTTAGGAGTAACGTAAAATCTGCTGAAAAACAAATAGAATTTTTTAGTAACACAAAGGAAGTTTTATTATTTTAAGTGCCTTAAATATTTTTCTTTTGGAAGTGTGTGACTTGGCAGGTCTACCTAATATCTTGTGTTGGCTCAAATCTCATCACGTTAATTAAGATGAGAGCTGGATAAAGTATTTTAATACTGCATCTTTTTCACCCTGCTGCTGTGCTGAAAATGCTGTTTCTTCAGCTACTCTCCATGTGTGATACTGTCATCAATACAGGGCAATTGGAAAGCAGCTCGCTAGAGAAATGGCCAGGAAGCCAAGAAGACGACAAACATTGTGATAGGGAAGTGCATGATGGGATAAAACAATCTCTAGTGATAGCTTTATGTTTATGAAAATAAAAGAAAAAGGGATAAACCTTTCCTACATTCCAGCGCAAATATGTTTCTGAGAAACATGTAATGGGAGGCGAAGAGAGCAGCTGAAGAAACAACAAATGGGGCAGTAACCCGGAAGCTAGGAGTATTGACACTTGCAATTCCACAAACTGACTTCAGGATCAGTCCCCTCTAGTGTTTTTTCATAATGGCAGATTGTCAGAGATGTGGGTCACAATGTAAAATAGTTGAGTAGGATCATTTACAGCAAATATATGATACAGCTTCTCAGAGCAGCTGCAAACACTGCAAATATTCACCTGTTATTGGCCACGTAACTATTATTTTTCTTCCCTGTAGTCACAGTTTGAAGCTTTGGCTGAACCCCTTCCCCTTGTCTTGCTCAGGGAGTTCCATGTACATGCAAACATTGCAGTGACAGGAGTTTATATCTGCTGATTCACAGTCCTTTTCCCAGAGGGCAGCGAGTCTGGACCATCAGCACAGAACCATGCTGAACATGAGGGACAGCTGCCCAGTAATCAGAAGCATATGGCACAAGCGTGCAATCGCCCCATGAGTTGAACCAGCAAAGATAGCTCTTGGCTGAATGTCAGGGTTGAAATAGGTAGGTGACAGCCAGTCAGGATGACCCTACATAGTAGAGGACACAGAAATAGAAACAAAAGAAAAGTGCTTGGCAAAACGGTGGAGTAACTGTGAAAGAAGTACGCAGAGGTTTTAGTCTGTAACTCTGCTGTTGATGATAGAACCAGCACGTCAGTAAACAGTCCCAAGGTGGGCTTTATTTAATGCATTAAAGTAACAGTGATTCACAGCAGGAAAAATCTGTGGATGTGAGCCATTTTAATATGAAAGTTTATATTTCATGATGGATTTTAAGATGAGACACAGTGCAAGGACTTTAGTGGTAGAGTAAACCAAAAGTTCTCTCTTGCAGCCAGCATTAACCACTCAGCTGCTCAGTCAAATTCTACTGACATTAAAGAAAATGGTATTAATTTTCACTAGCTGAAAAGTTCTAGATCTTCCAAAGCAAATCCTATTGCTTCTTATTTTTTCTTCAAAAGACTGTGCTTTAAAAAGTGACTGTAACCAGTAGGTCACAGCATAGTGTTACCAGGAAAATGGAAATTATTAAAACTAACAAGGCGAAAATTCAGAGGTATATACATATATATATATATATATATATATACTGAGACTTTACTTCCTTACTTGTTCTTAGTTTTTCTCTTTGTTAAGCAATTATTTTATTTGTTCTTTTAATTCCTAAGAAAATTAACCCATTGGCTTTTGTTGGCAATGTATCTCAGGGGATATTTTTCTGTCAAGAAAGAAAGAACTGATGGCATTTTCCCATAAAGAGAAGCCACATTACACTTGAATATATGTCAACAGACTCTACCACTTTGTTGTACAAAATTCTTGCTAAATGTGTCAGGACATACCCTAAAAAAAAAAAGTATATGTGTATACATACATGTACATATTATGTTAAAGCATTATGAGAACCAAAAAGTCAATTTTTGGAAAGTTGCTTGGCATCTTATTTGTTTCTCAAGTAGATGTTTGCCTTTATTTTGTTTGGGGATTTCTGAGACAGCATAAAAGACTTTTTAATGAAACTCATTTAGCAGAATTCACAATAGGTAAGATGCACAAAAATACAGCAGACAAAATGTTAAGCTTTCTGAAGAATAAAAAACTACAAATTTAATTCCCTGGTGTGAGTTCCCTCTTTTACTTCTTTTTTTCCTTTATATTATTTGGTGCAACAATCGCTCTGAATACCTGTTTAGTGTCTGCTATAGTACGTGATTTTCTATGACAAATGAATTGTTTTAGGCTTGCTGGAGACAATACCTAGGGACTTGGATATTTTGAAGCTGCCTGACTTTGTTATGTACCAAGCAACCTTAAGGTGTAGCATGGTTAATTAAATTGCATTTAAAGGTATTTCACACTTGAATTATGTATGCAATGGCACAGTAATATAGTGCTAATACAAATTCTTCACCTAAGGACCAAATTATATGACTGTGTTTAAGTTTGCTTGTTCGTGTCTTTCTTATTTCTTCTTTTTTTTTTTTTTTGTGAGAGTAGATGCGTTTTGGCAGTCTGCATGAGGGAGAAGGGGAGTGATTAGATAATTTCTGTATCCGTATTTCCAACTAACTTTTTAACTGCAATGTCTTCTACCCTGTACAAGATAGCTCTGGTGGCTGCAATTAAGAACTTTCCAGTGGTACAGGAACTATCATTCTGCCCCTTTGAGTAGCTAAGGAACAGAGTCTGATTTCTAGACAAAATGCTTTTTTGTGCGTGTTGCATGTCTCAACCTGCTAGCTCCACTGTACATTTAGTCACTCTGGTGTTCCTCTGTAGAGTAAATTATGATGGAAGTGAATCTCTAAGACAAAACAAAACAAAACAAAACAACCTCAAATCCTCACCCCTCTCTTCTGCAGTGGTCATATTTTTTAAGAAAATAACTCCATGAAAAGCTGTGTCTGTATGTGTGGGTGAAAACTGGACTATTCAGTTGTAATGAAGATGAAGAACTTGAAGGTCACCTCCTTACTTCTTGGCAGGTTTTTCTGCATACTGAATAACTGCAATGTGGACAATGCAGAAGGAATATAATGATTTTATTGCAGCTGTGTGCATCAAAATCCCTTTCACGTTGATAATAACGTTCCTTGGAATGAGCACTAGAGTGATCTTTCCTCTTTTCCTCTTCTAACTGAAAAGAAAGCATGAGATGAAGAATAACGGCAAGGTGAAAATCAAATGAGAGAAAATGTATTCCAAAAGAAAATGGTCTAGAAGAAGGTACAAAGGCCTAGAGTGTAGTCTGAAATGCTGCCTCAAGTTAGTGGTAGGCCGTAAATGCACAGGTGCAGAGATTGACTTTTGGACCAAAAAAAGAGTCTTCTCTATACTCTTTCATAGGGGGCTCATTTTTTTTGTGTGTGTAGCTCAGAGAGGAATGAATGAGTGACCTTCATGTGATCAGACCCGTGGAAAGTCTCAGAGGTGAGAGACAGGGTGGTATTTGCTTTCTTCCAGTCTTCGGGAACCTCCTCCATTTGTCACAATCTTTCAAAGATAGTCAAAAGTAACTTTGCAATGTTAACGGCCAGATCAATCAGCAATTGTGAGTACATCCCATCAGGTTTCATGGTCTTGTGCATGCCCCATTCCTTAACCTGATCCTTCAGCAACAAAGGTAAGTCTTCTTTGTTCCAGACTTTCTCTCCAGAAGTCCAGTCTTACAGGTAGAGACCAAGATAAAGAAGATAGGGTCTTTTCTTTTGCCTTTTCGATGTCCTTTGTCACAAGTTGAGAGGAGTGGCTGGAGAGAAGCCCTGAAGAAAGGGATCTGGGGGTGCTGGTCAGCAGCACGCTCAATATGAGTCAGTAGTGTGCCCTGGCAACCAAGAGGGCAATCCACATCCTGGTGTGCATTAAATACAGTTAACCAGCCAGTCAAAAGAGGTGATTATCCCGCTGTGTTCAGCATTGGTGCAGCCTCACCTTGAATGCTGTGTGCAGTTCTGGGCCCCACAATTTAAGAAGGATGTGAAGGTGCTTGAACGCTTCCAGAGGAGGGCAACAAAGCTGGTGAAAGGGGTGGAAGGCATGTCCTGTGAGGAGTGCCTAAGGACTTCAGGCATGTCTATGTTGGAGAAAAGAAGTCCGAGGGGTGACTTCATTGTTCCCTACATCTTCCTGAGAGGAAGTGAAGATGGAGGTGCTGATCTCTTCCTTCTTGTATCCATGTGCCAGGGAGGTTTAGACTGGATGTTAGGGGGCATTTCTTTACAGAGAGGGTGGTCAAACATGGAAAAGTCTTCCTAGAGTAGTGGTTGATGCCCCAGGCCTGTCAGTGTTTAAGCGGCATTTGAATAATGCCCTTAATAACCTGCGTTAAATTTTGGTCAGTCCTGAATTGGTCAAGAAGGTGGACTAGGTCCCTTCCAACTGAAAAATATTCTATTCTATTCTATTCTAGGTGTCTTTCTCCTTTCAGTAGCTGACCCATATTTTCCCTAGTCTTCCTTTTGCTGCTGCTATATGTGTATAAGTCCTTTTTGTTGCCATGTCTCTCACCAGAATCAATTCCAGGTGAACTCTGGTTTGGTCAGCTACATTCCTGTATGCTCAAACAGTGTTCCCATAGTCCTTCTGGGTCACCTACTCCTGTTTCCATCTCTTGTAAAGCTCTCTTTTATGCACAAATTTAGTCCTTGAGTCCAGAAGCAGCTTGCTCCCTTTGCCTTTGCTTGACCTCCTCCTCATGGAGATAGACTGCTCTTCAGATTGGAGGGGGTCTTCTAATATCAACCAACTCTCCTGGATCCTTTTTCTCTCCAGGACTGTATCCCATGGGATTCTTTGAAGCTGTTTTCTGAATAGTCCAAAGTCTGCTTTTCTAAAGTTTAAGGTCATGATCCTACTATTTGCCTTGTTCTCTTTTCTCAGGATACTGAACACCACCATCTCACAGTCACTGCAGCCAGAGCTGCCCCAGCCTTCACATTCCCAAAGAGTTCTTCCTGGCTGTAGGTATGAGGTCTTGTAGAGCAGCTGTCTTTGTTAACTGCTTGATCATTTGTGTTAGGAACTTTATATCAATGTACTCTAGAAACCTCTTGGATTATTTTTTATCATGTGTTTTCCTTCCACTAGATCGGGTTGCTTAAAGCCCCATCCAATCTGACCTTGAACACTTCCAAGAGAGGACATCCACAACTTCTCTGGGAAACCTGTGTCAGCTTCTCAGAACCCTCATCGTAAAGAGTTTCTTCCTAATATCTCATCTAAATATACCCTCTTTCAGTTTAAAACCATTACCACTCATTCTATCACTGCACGCCTTATAAAAAGTCCCTCTCCAGCTCTCTTGTAGGCTCCTACAGGTACTGGAAGGTTGCTATAAGCTGTCCCCGGAGCCTTCTCTTCTCCGGGCTGAACAACTCCAACTCGCTCAGCCTGTCTTTATAGGAGAGGTGCTCCAGCTCCCTGATCATCTTTGCAGCTCTCCTCTGGACTAGCTCCAACAGGTCTGTGTCTTTCTTATGTTGGGGGCCCCAAAGCTGAACACAGTTATTTCAGGTGGGTTCTCACAAGAGCATAGTAGAGGGGCAGAATCATCTCCATTGGCCTGCTGGTTCGGAGATTTTTGCAACCCACAAACTTAATGAGGTTTGCAAGGGACCCACTTCTCAAGCCTGTCAAGGTCCCTCTGGATGGTTTCCCTTCCCTCCAGTATGTCTACTGCACCACATAGCTTGGTATTGGCAAACTTGCTGAGGGTGCACTCAATCCCACTCTCCATGTCATCAACAAAGATGTTAAACAGAGCCGGTCTAAATACTGACTCCAAAGGAACGCCACTTATCACTGGTCTCTGCTTGGGCATCAAGTCATTGGCCACAACTCTTTGATGCAACCATCCAGCCAATTCCTTTTCCAGCAAGCGGTCTATTCTTCAAGCCCAATTTAGAGACAAGGATGTCAAAGCCATGCTTTCTTGCAGAACATTTAATTTACAGTCATAAGGGATTGTTTCAATATTGCTTCCTAATGGATTTAACAAAGCACTTTACTATCTACCACAGCGTCTTTCCAAACTTCACTCAACGTAT
>VZSC01018205.1:123673-142851 GCA_013398225.1 Steatornis caripensis | reverse complement strand
ATTTCACAGTCAAGCCTGAATTACCTCCTAGTCTATTAGGTATTGCTAAATATTTTTATTATTTATTCTTTTAATTATTAGAAAAGGACATAGAGGTTTTTTACCCACAAACACACCAATATTAAGTACTTTGCAAAGAAGTAAGAAATCTGATTTACTTCCTTCCCCATTACTTACTGCCATCACTGAAATCAGGGTTAAAACATAGTGGGCAAATACAGAACAAACATGATGAAAGGACTGTGGCAAATAAAGACAACAAATTATTTTGTTTTTTGTTTTTTTTTAATTTTTATGTGAACAAATACAGTTCTGCTTATCTGGAGAATACTAACATATGCTTTGGTGTCACTATGAGTTGATAGGACGTTAAAAGGTTTAATATTGTTTTCTAAAGATGCCTCTATGACAGTTATTTTTGCGTTTGGTTTTGGAGGTGTTTCATGATGCGTTGAGTTTTTTCCCCTCTCTTTTTAGGAATCAGTTATTCCTCATTACACTTACATAGTCAAAACAACTGAGTTGCAACAGCAATTGCATAGATTCGATGGTTAAAATATATCATTATATGTTTGAATTCATGCAACAGAGGATTGACATTTTTAAGATCTGTGGAATTGGTCTTTCCTAGAAATAGAACTAAAAAGTGATCAGCTCTGGACGTTCATGGTTGAATTAGAGTATTTGATATGTGTTCAGAAGTGTCACCAATCCTGATTTAGGATCCTGCTGACTATGCCAATTTGTTGTAGGTGAATGTTTAGACAAGAGTGTGACTTAACAGAGTTCGATGGCAAGGTTCACTCTAATACTTCTGACATAGAGGAAACATACAAAGGGAAAATTGGGTTGGAATAGAAAATATATAATTTACATAGGGACTAGAGGTGCAGAAAGTTAAGGGATGCCCTCCCATTGAGGCATGAGGTTCAGAATGGACCCCCTTGCTTTCTAAACTACTTCTCAGACAGGAGTCTAGGTGCAACATGATCCAAACTTAGCCCCAGAATTGATCAATGGTATATGACTAAAGTGTTATATGTGTTTATAGCTAAAGGATTATATATGTACACACAATTCTCTATATCACTTAGCTAAGATTTCAAAGTTTCATCATGCTTATTCCCACTTTACTTACCTTCCATCTGGGTGTCCAGTATTAGTTCACTCTGATGTTCAAACTCGAGGTTTGCTGAAGCAGGCTGTCAGANTATTTTTATTATTTATTCTTTTAATTATTAGAAAAGGACATAGAGGTTTTTTACCCACAAACACACCAATATTAAGTACTTTGCAAAGAAGTAAGAAATCTGATTTACTTCCTTCCCCATTACTTACTGCCATCACTGAAATCAGGGTTAAAACATAGTGGGCAAATACAGAACAAACATGATGAAAGGACTGTGGCAAATAAAGACAACAAATTATTTTGTTTTTTGTTTTTTTTTAATTTTTATGTGAACAAATACAGTTCTGCTTATCTGGAGAATACTAACATATGCTTTGGTGTCACTATGAGTTGATAGGACGTTAAAAGGTTTAATATTGTTTTCTAAAGATGCCTCTATGACAGTTATTTTTGCGTTTGGTTTTGGAGGTGTTTCATGATGCGTTGAGTTTTTTCCCCTCTCTTTTTAGGAATCAGTTATTCCTCATTACACTTACATAGTCAAAACAACTGAGTTGCAACAGCAATTGCATAGATTCGATGGTTAAAATATATCATTATATGTTTGAATTCATGCAACAGAGGATTGACATTTTTAAGATCTGTGGAATTGGTCTTTCCTAGAAATAGAACTAAAAAGTGATCAGCTCTGGACGTTCATGGTTGAATTAGAGTATTTGATATGTGTTCAGAAGTGTCACCAATCCTGATTTAGGATCCTGCTGACTATGCCAATTTGTTGTAGGTGAATGTTTAGACAAGAGTGTGACTTAACAGAGTTCGATGGCAAGGTTCACTCTAATACTTCTGACATAGAGGAAACATACAAAGGGAAAATTGGGTTGGAATAGAATATATAATTTACATAGGGACTAGAGGTGCAGAAAGTTAAGGGATGCCCTCCCATTGAGGCATGAGGTTCAGAATGGACCCCCTTGCTTTCTAAACTACTTCTCAGACAGGAGTCTAGGTGCAACATGATCCAAACTTAGCCCCAGAATTGATCAATGGTATATGACTAAAGTGTTATATGTGTTTATAGCTAAAGGATTATATATGTACACACAATTCTCTATATCACTTAGCTAAGATTTCAAAGTTTCATCATGCTTATTCCCACTTTACTTACCTTCCATCTGGGTGTCCAGTATTAGTTCACTCTGATGTTCAAACTCGAGGTTTGCTGAAGCAGGCTGTCAGACACTGGATTTTATAAAGTAAATAATTTAATAGAGTGGTATGGCAGCATTTTCGGCTCANAAGTACTTTGCAAAGAAGTAAGAAATCTGATTTACTTCCTTCCCCATTACTTACTGCCATCACTGAAATCAGGGTTAAAACATAGTGGGCAAATACAGAACAAACATGATGAAAGGACTGTGGCAAATAAAGACAACAAATTATTTTGTTTTTTGTTTTTTTTTAATTTTTATGTGAACAAATACAGTTCTGCTTATCTGGAGAATACTAACATATGCTTTGGTGTCACTATGAGTTGATAGGACGTTAAAAGGTTTAATATTGTTTTCTAAAGATGCCTCTATGACAGTTATTTTTGCGTTTGGTTTTGGAGGTGTTTCATGATGCGTTGAGTTTTTTCCCCTCTCTTTTTAGGAATCAGTTATTCCTCATTACACTTACATAGTCAAAACAACTGAGTTGCAACAGCAATTGCATAGATTCGATGGTTAAAATATATCATTATATGTTTGAATTCATGCAACAGAGGATTGACATTTTTAAGATCTGTGGAATTGGTCTTTCCTAGAAATAGAACTAAAAAGTGATCAGCTCTGGACGTTCATGGTTGAATTAGAGTATTTGATATGTGTTCAGAAGTGTCACCAATCCTGATTTAGGATCCTGCTGACTATGCCAATTTGTTGTAGGTGAATGTTTAGACAAGAGTGTGACTTAACAGAGTTCGATGGCAAGGTTCACTCTAATACTTCTGACATAGAGGAAACATACAAAGGGAAAATTGGGTTGGAATAGAATATATATAATTTACATAGGGACTAGAGGTGCAGAAAGTTAAGGGATGCCCTCCCATTGAGGCATGAGGTTCAGAATGGACCCCCTTGCTTTCTAAACTACTTCTCAGACAGGAGTCTAGGTGCAACATGATCCAAACTTAGCCCCAGAATTGATCAATGGTATATGACTAAAGTGTTATATGTGTTTATAGCTAAAGGATTATATATGTACACACAATTCTCTATATCACTTAGCTAAGATTTCAAAGTTTCATCATGCTTATTCCCACTTTACTTACCTTCCATCTGGGTGTCCAGTATTAGTTCACTCTGATGTTCAAACTCGAGGTTTGCTGAAGCAGGCTGTCAGACACTGGATTTTATAAAGTAAATAATTTAATAGAGTGGCATGGCAGCATTTTCGGCTCATGTCTCTGGAGAGGAGGGCAAATCTGAACAAAGAAGTCCCTGGTCAATTATACCCTTACAGACTATTCACACGTGTGTGAATATGTCATGGTTGGTCAAGTAGCAATATTTGGTTCTGGGGTCTTCTTGCTCCTCACTGCATTCCTTCACTGTCCTCAGACAGGCCATTACCTTGTCTAGGTGCACCTGCTGTTGATGACTGTAGCCTTGGAGCATCCATATATTCTGATTTACGCTGGCTCTGGAGGCCCTGTTTTGACTAAGTAGGTGCACGTTCAGTAAATCTTGGTGGAAATTTACAGCTTGTGGCCCAAGGCTTCAGCAAATCTGGCCACTCATGCTGAGTAAGTAAAGCTAAGCAAACAGCATACTAAATCACGCAACATTTTAACTCTAAGTGAGTCATTCTATTTAAAACTTACTTACTTGAGCTAAACAACTAATATGTCTTAACATTGAGAGACGTCCCTGCTAAAGGGGAGGGTTGCCTGGCACGCAGTCCAGTTGTCACCCAGGGAGAACTCAAATTGGGCTCATCCAGGGATCTGTCAGTGGTAAAAAATCTCATTGCTTCAAGGAGCACCCTCGAGAGGCGTCCCAGCTGAAGGGGAGACGATCACCATGCAGACANAAAATATTTTACAGTCTATAATCACTAGTGTTATATGGAGAATCTGAATACTCTTTTTTCTCTATAATTCTTTCATATTTTAAAATAGATAAATCAAGGACATATTTTAACAAAATTATGTTCATCTTAACTATAAAGGGGTTTCAAAAATACATCCCAATCATTAAAGTTAATGCTTTCAAAATGATTTATATTTCTGCTATTAAAAACCTATACAAGGCAACACAGTGTTAAAACAAATTCCTTTATGACCAGTTGCTAAATCCTTGATATACACATCATTAAAACAAAGTATAGCAGGAAATATGTGACTCCATCAGAAATTGAGGTCAATTAGTGACTCGTTATGAAAGAGCAGTGAAATTGATTTGTGGCTGTCTCTTCAGGCTGCTGCCATTCTGTAGAGTTAATAATAAAATCTGAATTCTGACAAGGAGAGTCATTAAAGCACTTCATAGGCNCTCTGAATGAAACTGCTGCTGGTGTGGTTAAGGGGGCATAGAGGGCCTCAGTCACAAGAAATTAGTCTTGAATGTGAGCATTCAGTGCGATTTTCCTTTCCTTTCTTTCTTTACATGACACAATGTGCAAGCAAACCTCTTCTTGCAAGGATACTTTAGCTACAGTCTGATAACACATGTTTCAGCTGTACTGTCTGCTAAGGGAAGTTGAAGTTGGTGCACTTCAGCATTCAAAGAATTTCTTCTCCTGGGCCTCTAAAGACGTTGGTTGTTCCTTCTGTACCCGTCTGCTGAAACCCAGCTGGTGCTGACTCGTCAAATCCAGCCATCAGCAGGGCTGAACAGATATCCCCAGTACACACACATAACACAGAGATGCACACGTACTCATATGTTATGCGGCCACAACCAGTCATGCAAACCACGACAAACTGAAACAAGTACTTTAGTGGCACCACATCTGNCAAGACTTATTCATTACTTTAAAACTTATTATCTTGAATTTATTCTCTTCTGCTAAAAAGATTTGTCATGTCCAAGAGATTAATGCTTCTGAATACGAAAGAAATGGCTGACATCAGTTGTAGTGCTCTGCATTTTCAGGTGATTTACATGCAATCTGAATCCTTTGTACAGTTTTTAAAAATCATTGCTCTGGAATCTCACACTTTTATTTATTAATTTTCCATCAACAATGTGGAACCATGGGGTTTATTTTAGAGACGGAAATTCTATTGCTTATACTTTATGAGGAACTTGGAATATACAATATTTCAATCAGTTTTATTTTGCTTGCATTTTTATTTTTAAATATTCAATCATCTGTTTCATTTGTTGTTAGCTTAAATGTGTNGTTCTGCCAGACAATGTATTCAGTAGTGGACACACATTAATTGATGTTTCCTGCTGATGGCCCCAGACCTAATGGGACAGTCCATGCTCACCGGGTGCAAGGCTTGGCCAGCTAAATAAATGGACCTGCAGCCTCCTTATCCTTCCTTGCCCACTTCATTCTCCCCTTCTCTGTTGTAATTCATGCTCAAANATATTCAATCATCTGTTTCATTTGTTGTTAGCTTAAATGTGTCAGAAAAGCTGTCTTTTTATCTGCTTGTCTATCTGTCTGCCTAGGAAAGCGTTTGCTAGGTAGGAGTAGTAAGCATTTTGTGAGTCTTTTATCCCTGACTTGTAAAAGTGTAAATTCTGGTCAGTGTGTGTTTGTGATTCCTTCCCAATCATCTGTCCAGAACAAAACTTGTGAGAAAGCCAAAAAAAAAAAAAGTCCAATTTAGGCAGAAATTATCCAAAGCTCTGCAAGTTTTATGAAAATCATGGATAACATTCTTACAGATAATTAGACAATTTACTGGTCAAAAGTGATCAGAGTTTTCTATTTAGCACCATTGCAGTATATTGCACTGCAATGCTTGTTTTTCCTAGTAAAATAATATCTCACACTGAGAGTTTGGCTTTGTGTTTCCATTAGGTGTATCATCCATGTAGGATGTTTATGAGAATCTTAATACTCCCAGCTAATGAACTGTAGCTCGTTCAGGAAAGGTGAGCGGCTTTAGCACTCAAAGTCTGCATTTGAATTTTGCTGTGAACTCAGGCAGATTGGTTATGACAGCACACTTCTAGTGCGACCATGTATGTAACTGAGCAGAGGAGAAAGGTATTTTCTCTTAAAGTTCCCCCAAATGCTCCACCTGTGCATGGTAAAGTTGAATTCGCTGTTTCAACCAGGTACACTGCGTGGTGTCAGTCTTCTGAGGAGTGCTTTGGGCTTGATCTCATAACTCACTTGGTTGTACTAAGAGGCAATGAACCCAGAAGAACATGACCTGCAATTTCCAAGTGTCCAGCACTACAGCCGCAAGATTGATAAGAAAGGGCGGACTCACCACTCATTAGACATAAACATCAGCTCTACCAACATCTTCAAAAATCTCATGCTGGAGAGTACCAACAGAAGTGTAGATCACACCAAAAAGAAGAATAAAAGGCCAGAAGAAACAGTCAGCTGAGAGCCAGAGTTCAGTAGATTCAGTAGACCTGAGTGACACAGCTCTCGTGAGCAAGGAAATACGAGCTACTCTTAGAAGCAAAGCTTGGTAATGTGGCAAGGTAGGAGATCTTAGCCCTTGCAAAAGGGTTCAGTTTGGTCATAGACAATAGGCCTTGAAAATCTATCCTGCTATAGCAATGAATTGTATTTCTTCATCATTGTCTACGCACAGTAATGCTGTCTGTGTGTGTGCATGCATGCGGTGGGTTTGCGTTTCTACATGTACATCTGACAGCTGAGGCATCCAAATATGATGTTTAGAGTCTTTTATCTGGTCTGCTTATCTCCATGCCAGGGATATGGGCAGACCTCTTTATGGGCTGCTTCCTTTGAGACAGGAGATCATGTATGCTTGACCACTTCCATTAGCCAGCTGTAAATATTCCATATCCCTTTGTGAAAGCTGTCACGAAGGATAAACAGGGGTTTGAGAGAAATGATCCCCTTGTGCTATTGTGCTGAGTACAGCTTCCTCTGAGACCTTTCATAAAGAGGGATTGAATTTACCGATTTCTCTTTTTATTTTTCTGTTTGTTTCAGCTCAGCACTGTTTTAGTAAATTTTTACATGTATTTAGGGATACATATCCTGAGTCACACCTAGAAACGGCAAAGTTGGTTACCTATAATGAGCACAGGAAGATTATGAAAGCCCATTCCAGATAGAGATGAATTTATTGCAACAAATCCTGATTATACCCCATTGTTTTTTTAAGACAGTCCTGGGCATCAAGAATCATTTTTTTTCATTCTTTTCATAGATGATTTGTTCTGTTTGAGTGAGAACTTACACTAGGTGATCCAAGTACAGTAACACATTTTTCCTTTGGTTTTCACAGTGTAAAAGATTTAGGATTTATGTATGTAAGTTTTCTCCTTTGTGAAAGTGATTTCTGTATATTTCTGAATATTGGTCTTAATGTGAAGCAATCTCTGTGAAAATATAGTAAATTCGTTCATGTCACTTAAGACTGCTCATTCATTATTCTTCTGCAGAAACTTTTCCTCTTACCGTGATCACCCAGACAAAATGACACTTCATGACTGTGACTGTGACTATGTGGTATTGTATATATGAGAGGCAAGTGACATACTTAAATAACCCACCAGATTTTCAGTTTCAGTGAGAGAGACGAGGTTTTGTACACCTCTGTGTGAGCAGTCCTAACACGGAAGATTTCTTTTCAATTTTTCACATACAGAGTGTCTCCTTACTTTGAAGAAGAGAAACTTTATTCTTAAAATATTAGTCTTGGTACCAGTCTAAACCTTACTTCATCAGAAATGAGATGATACTTGAAAGCAGTAACTTTCTTATGCCACCAGTGAATCTGCATGCCACAGAATTTCTTAGAACAGTTTGGAAACAACATGACCAGGAGGTATTCCCTCTCAAAGAAAGTTAAAGGAAAACAAGAAAAGTATACTGGAAGTACACTGCCTGTTCCAGTCTGGATATAGCTATCTGTCATTGAGGAAGTCTTTGGGTGAATTTTCTTCATAGATATAAAAAAAAACATTTAAACTTACATATAGATGTAAGAATGCAAGAATTTTGTAATGAATAGTGGTTGCACTGTAAGCATCCCCCATATCATTTTTTGTGCACTCTTGCCTCTGTCCTTTTTCTTGTGCTGATAATTCTAATGAAAAAGTTACCGTGAAGTTTGTAAAAACCTGAAATTCTTGACTAGAACTGGGCTAGAAGTCTGCTACCCTTCACGTGTTATGATTGTCTATGAAGAATAGATGTGCACTAACGAGAAACTAATTCTTCTTTTTTAAATGTTTATGTGGGATCTACATACCTAGGGTTGAAAATGAGACATTTTTCAGGTCAGACCTGTGCAGGAAAGAGAACAGAGAATCTGTTTCACAGAATCACAGAATGGTAGGGGTTGGAAGAGCCCTCCGGAAATCATCCAGTCCAACCCCCCTGACAAAGCAGGTGCCCCCAGAGCAGGGGCACAGGAACGTGTCCAGGTGGGTTTTGAATCTCTCCAGAGAAGGAGACCCCACAGCCTCCCTGGGTAGCTTGTGCCAGGGCTCGGGCACCCTCACAGGAAAGAATCATAGAATCATAGCATCATAGAATGGCAGGGGATGGAATGGACCTCTAGAGATCATCTAGTCCAACCCCCCTGATAAAGCAGGTTAGCCTAGAGCAGGTTGCACAGGAATGCGTCCAGGCGGGTTTTGAGTATCTCCAGAGAAGGAGACTCCACAACCTCCCTGGGCAGCCTGTTCCAGTGCTCTGTCACCCTCACAGTAAAGAAATTCCTCCTCATGTTCAGGTGGAACTGCCTGTGTTCTGGTTTGTGCCCGTTGCCTCTTGTCCTGTTGCTGGGCACCAGGGAAAAGCATTTATCGTACATTGACCTGTAAATATTGCCTGTATGAAGTTAAAGTAAAAGAAGTCTAACAAACAAAAGTCAATTATTTTTTTCTTGATTTAGTTTTGTGGTAAATACAGCACTTAAAAAATGGAACTTTCTGTGTTCATTTATACCATTTTATTAACAGCTATTAAATCCAACTGCTTACCTTGTGGTATTGTTTCAGTTGAATAATTTTATTTTAATTGGTCAGACTTTTTATGATTATCTTCTTTAACATTATAGTTAATCAATTTCCAGATGTCTGGGAATGCAGTAAGAAGGAGAAAGAAAAGAAAAGAAAAGAAATAACACAATTAATTTTGTTTAGCTTCAGTATCCTCTAGAAATATCAAATGGAGAAAGTGTCCTTCAGTAGCCCATTCACCTTCAGAAAAGGGCTATCATATCTATATTCTGATATGGTGCTGATTCTAATCAGCGGATTCTATTATAGGCCTTTAAGCAAAAAAGAAAGTGCTGATGAAGGCCATAAAAATAAATGAGGCTTATTGCTTCTTGACATCTTTAGCACTTTCTGAGGTTTCCTGAGTGAACAGGGGTAGCAGACAATAGCTGGGAGATTGTGTGTAAGATAATGAGAAAAATAAATGCATCCTCGGAAGCAGCCAGTGGGAACTATGGCTAACATTCATTACTCAGGGTCTAGGCTGCTCCCAATATGATGTTAATTTGTGGAATGAGCTAAGAGGTGTGAAAGAAAGCTGATGTTTGCTCCTAACCTTCCTGACCAGCATTTTGAATATTAACAGAGAGGTCAAATGCATTATCTCCTTGAAATTCTCTCTCTCTCTCCCTCTTTCCATCGGTGAGAAGTGAAGCAAAACATACTACTTTAGAAGAAAGGGATGTGAGAAGCATCTGCTGCCCTTGCTTTGGTCAAACAAAAAGAATAATTAGGACTGAGTAGAAAATAGATGACGGAAATGAGGATTTGTTTTAGGGGAAATATGGGGAGGAAGCATTCTTCAAATTTAAAAGACAATCTTAGCTCCCTTTCCAGGACTGTTCTGGTTGTGGAGTTTAATAGCAGGAGAAAGTGAATACAGAACACGTGAGAAAGTGAACATAGTATTTGAATGTTCAAATATTGAATTCCAATTTTTCTGTTTACAAGCCTCTCAGGTGTAATCTGTACCATACCACTTCAGTGTGTGAGTTGGTCGCTATTATTCTGTTCTTGGGACATAGATCAGTGTTAGAACTTAGTGGGATTTGCACTTTGTGTACTTTCATTGTACTGAAGGCAAGATTCCCTGCAGTGTATATACGGCACGACAGTTTCTGCCTTCTGTGGAGTTTATGTAGTTACTTATTTACTTGCACAAGTTAAATAACCAAAACCAGATTCACATTGTGATTACTTACACAGCAAATGAGCAGAATTTTAATCACAAATTGGAATATTTTAGAGGAAAATATGTGATCCGCAATTAAAGTTACAGTGGCTATGCATGCAGGTCATTTGCTGTAAAGGAGCTATGTTATTGAATTTGGTAAGCAATTTAATGAACAGGAATTCTACACCAAAGACATTTTAACTCCTTCCAATGAGACATCTCACAGAGAAAAACACATACATTTAATCCAAAATATTTTAAGTACTGCTGGCTTCGCTGGGACTCCTAAACAGCTTAAAGTTAAGCATACATGTTTCCAAGACTGAAGATTCTTTTCAACAAATTTACAATCTGATCATGGAAATTTCACAGTCAGAATAACAGGAAAATTGATTAGATCATTTACTTTCTGTTGCTTATTCACTTAGCTATACTTTAATATATGAAACAGAGGCGTAGACGTGGCAAGAAAAAGTGCTTCCTTTCCTTTTAGATTTGTACCACTTGATCTTGAAGATTCAACAGTGAATGATAACAGCATGTACAATAAACTGGGGCAATGTTAGCATGTCAACCTTACAAAGTTATGGTCTTGAGAATGTAAAAGAAACCCACTCCCTTTGCTCATTCATCTAACAGTGACTGTGTTCAACTGACATTAATCTGTTTTCTGAAACAGAGAACATGCAGCAGGAAGGTATTTTTCTTTGTTGAAATATTTTGTGACTGTATTTTGGCAGTTTTATTTTTCTGAGTTGCAGAAGTGTAGATATGCTCTGAAAATGGAATACAGAGTTACTAGGAAACAGTGAAAGTTAAGACCAACCAGAACATTTGAGAAAGAAATCTTATCTTGAAGTTTTCTTTAACTTTTTTTGTTTAAAATGCACTTATATATCAATACCTGCTAGTTTGCAAATAAAGTTTTTAGAATGTCACAAAAGCTCTTCTTCTCTTTTGTTTTTCATAAAAAGGCTTAACTGTGTCTTTAGCATCTTTCCAAATTCTTTCTTGGCTTTTCTCCCACACTTTCACAGAATTTAAGTTGGAAGCCACTATTGAATCAGTAGTTTTACTTCAGATAAATAAAATATCTGCATATTGAGTCCGTGGACCTCTTTCTAATTACAACGTTTCCATAATTTAATAAGCTAAGAAAATGCAAAGCCAGAGAGCCATCAATTCAATGATTTTGAAGTAAAAATGGCTGACATATCATAGAAAAAATCAGAGGAAATACAACATGAGCTTATTACGGGTAGATTGTATTACACTAGATGGCTTTTACTGACAATTGATTCATAAGAAAAAGAAACATACTGTTAAATACAGAAAAGAATTTGGCATGGAAACACACGTGGAATTATTATTTAATATAAAGGTGATAGTGCTTAGTACAGAAACTATAAAAATGAGGATTTGACAGCAAGCTCAACTGAAGGGGAAGCATTAGCCTGGGAGGCTGCTACAGAAATTTCTCAAAAATCAATTTGGGGAATAGTCATGTTTAATGTTTATATTTATGATCTTGGCATAGAAGTAAGAAATGGGAAGCATCATTTAGAGGATGGAAAAATATTGCCTCTTCATTGTGAAAGAACTAAATGACCTTGAGCGTATAAACAATAGGAACAGGACTAAATTCATAAAGGTGCAAGAGGATAGTATAAAATAAACTTGGAAGTTTAGTTTCAGACCTGTCCACAATGATCTAGGAATTGATTCATTAGAAAGAACTGGATGAGAATGGCCTTGATCATAATAGTTCACCAATAGTATTGGTTTCAATATAAAACTTAATAGTATTAACTTTCAATATGATCCAACTGTGAAAAAATCAAACATGCTCCTACAAGTAAATTTTAATATAGATTGCATAAGACTGATGGTACAAGACCCTAAGGAAATTTATCTCAAGTACAGATTACAATTCAGGTGATATGTGTTCAAGAAAAATGCATTAAACTATATAAAGATTTTGTTTTTTTCATCATTACACTGTTCAAACACTTGAACAGTGACTGAGTGAGTCTGCAGGATCTTCATCCTTGAGATATTCAAAGCCTGACTAGACAAAGATCTGAGCACCCTGATCTCATTAACCCTGATCGGGAGTTGGATTAAATGACCTCTAGACATCCTTGCCAACCTTATATTTTCTATTATTCTATGATTTTAACTATGGCTTCT
The DNA here is from genome assembly GCA_013398225.1 of Steatornis caripensis. Classification (NCBI taxonomy): domain Eukaryota; kingdom Metazoa; phylum Chordata; class Aves; order Caprimulgiformes; family Steatornithidae; genus Steatornis; species Steatornis caripensis. The sequence goes on along the minus strand of VZSC01018205.1, from coordinate 130,193 downwards.
TCATAAAAAGATTTTTTTTTTGACAGACTAGGGACACTAAAAGCGGCATGAAACACAATGGATTTGCAAATAAAGCCTGACAAATGTATGAAAAGTATTGTATGGTTTCTGGCTGTAGAAGGGGACTTGCTTGGGCTCAGGTCTTGCTCTGAAACAGTCCTCTGCCCTTCTTTCAATTAATTTACGAAGATTTACAACACCTGCATATGTCATCAGCAAAGACTACCTTTTCTGTTGATGGGCTGTTGACACAAAATGTTCTCATAGCTGGACTAAATTCCAACTATTTAGAAGACCTGCTAAAACTGTCTTGGTACACCTTGCAGAAAGTCTGTTCTGTCAAAGCTGCACTTAACAGGTGGAAGTGGGGATCAACAGAACAGTTGGATAAAACATGTTGATCTATTAAGTGGTAAGTAATTCCCTAATATATACTACTGTTTGGGTTCTTGTTTAATTTTAAATACGAATGTCATGTGATATTATTTGAAAGCTGCAAAGAAATTGAAATGCAGAATATTTAAGTGGTTTATTTACTCAACCAGCTCTCTAACAGATTGATGCAACAAAACCTCCCCTCCATGAAAGATGTTATTCATAATGCTCACAAGCACTAAGAAAATTTTAAACTGTTAGTTCTTTATTGGTAGAAAAAATAATTAAACACAACTTTATTCACTGTATTGATATTAAATAAACATGTTCCCTGATTTACTTCTCTTTAAACAAAGTAATTATATTGATTATTATCAGTCACATAATCATGGAATAGTTTGGATTGGAAGGGACCTTTAAAGATCATCTAGTCCAACTCCCCTACAATGAGAAGGGACATCTTCAACTAGACCAGGTTGCTGAGGGCCCCATCCAATCTGACCTTTATGGACCTGACCTTCAGTCCCTGGAGGTATTTCCAGTTTACCAACCAAAAATTACTGATATACTCTCACAAAAGAACTTAATTTCAGAAATCTTTTTCATCTAGTTCTTTCAGGACTTTAGCTTGTAAGTCAGCTGATTATGTTGAAAATATTTATGTTCTTCCCTCAGAATTGAGAAACTTTCTTTTTTATCCTTCAGATAGATAACTTTTCCTTCCTATTTCATTACAGATAATAAGCAAAAATATCTGTTGAATATTTCTGTCTTCTTTGTGTTGTTTATTAAAGATTTTTCAACAACGTCTTCCTTTTAGACAAAGGTACGAACTTTTGACAGACACCCATAGAAAAAAAAAAACAACCAACATTAATTTAAACAACAAAAAAAAGAGAGAAATAAGAACAGAATGAAAATTATGGTAACAATGACTTGTTTTTCTTTGAAGTACCTAAAATTTCTGGTCATCAAAGGACTGGCAGTACAGTGTATAATGTATTTGGTGTCATGAGAGAACAAAGTAATATATTAACAGAATTTATCTACTTTGTGCATTCTGTATATTACACTTTCCATTAATAGTTTCATAGTACTACAGGCCAGAAAGAACCATTAGATTATCTCTCCTCTTTTGATGCTATAAAGTGTACATTTCACGAAGAATATTACACTACAACTGTATTTTTTATATTCCTTATTTATTTTTTTGGCTAAATGGAGAAGAAGTCTCCATGCCTGAACTTATCATGTTAAATAAAAAGCAAAGATACTAGCTTAAAGATTGTACCTTGATCAGCCCTAATACTTGAATGTTAGCTCTTTCTGGCACAGAGATGCCTACCAGCCTGTCCAACACAATGTTAAAACATTGTCAATGGAGTAAGATGCTGCAAGAACCATTTCCAAAAGCAATCTGAAAAAAACCCACAAAACAAACCTGCACGAAATTTGTCTCCCTTTATCCTATGGAGTCTTGTTTTGTACTGTCAAACATCCCAAGGTCATGCTGTCACACCTCATAGCATCATGAGATCATAGGACAATTCAGGTTGGAATTATCTTCAGGTCACCTAGTCCAGCCTCCTCCTCCCAGCACATGGTGCATGGTCCCAGATTCATATTATGAAAATCCCACCCATATGGGCTCCAACAGCACTCTCAGATTATTTAAGATACTTTGAACAATCCTGTGAAAAGAGATCTGAGGAGATCTGGAGCCAAATGTTACGTACTATGGATATGGTTAGTCTATGCAACAGGTCTGACACCTAAAAGAGCCCCTGCCCTAAACAATTTAACAGTGTAAATGTATCCTATACTTTTATATATGCTTTGATAGGATAACACAGCTGTTTTAAGATTTTTTTTTCATCATTGATTTTGAGAAAAAAAGAACAGTTTTCTAAGGGGGAGGGTAAAACTTCCCACATTAGGTAAGAGCTCTGTGTATAACTTTTGCATGCAGTATTTTCTTGGCCGCGCTTGTATGTGTTCCTGTCTCCATCATAATCAGATTTCCTGTCTCTTATTAGTTGTAACGTATCTCTCGTTTGTAATATCTATCCCAGCGTTTTGCACACACAGGGCCAATTAATCCAGGAGAAATACCCAGAGAGGCCATATGAATATATAGGTAGGCCGGATAAGAACTAACCATATTTCTATTTTTCTAACAGAGCCCCGTAATTTATTTTGAAAACCAATTCTATTTTTATAAATTGCACACTGCATGGGAAGTTTAGCTGAGTCTAAATCCTGTCCTCTGATCAGCCAGTCTGTGCGATGGAGAATGCTTCGTGAATTCATTCCCAGGGGCTGCAGAGGAAAAACAATATGGCTATGTCCATAACTTCAGTCTCATAAAGGAGTAGATAGTGGATCAAACATGTGGATGCAGAAAATCTCTACGTATGCAGCTGACACTCCCCATCACCTGCAATGATCTAGATTGTGAAATATAAGAAGACCTCTATATCAGTTTCCATTTGCAAGTTGTAGCGCAAATTGCTGTTGATATATCTGCATGTCCACAGCAAGATTCTGTTTTCTGCTTTAAATCACAGAATCACAGAATGGTAGGGGTTGGAAGGGCCCTCTGGAGATCATCCAGTCCAACCCCCTGCTAAAGCAGGTGGCCCCAGAGCAGGGAGCACAGGAACGCATCCAGGCAGGTTTTGAATATCTCCAGAGAAGGAGACAGCACAACCTCTCTAGGCAGCCTGTTCCAGTGCCATGTCACCCTCAAAAATGTAACTAAATAAATATTTATATTTGAGGGACTAGTCAGTCCCACCTAAAATGATGTAAAGCGGAATATATGTAAAGCTAGGAAATTTCTAGGTTGACTGAATACTCCTTGGAGTTTGTTTTTGGTTGGTTTGTTTTTTTTTTTTTTTTACCAAAACCTCCCTAAGTATTTCATACATATGCACTAAAATTCTGGATAGAGAATACATTTGTGTATACTGCCTACATATATTTTATTGTATTATATTCATATATAACATTGTGTTTCTGTATATATTAGTGCATGCACATAGCAATTGTTTTAAAGGTATGTTTCAAGTAGTTGGAATTCAGAAGAAATATAGAGATGATACCATAATATTAATCTGTGTTTCCCTAGTGGTTTTTTATATTAACTTCTTATATAGTGTAGTTTAAGCATATGTCTAGATATCAGGTTGAAACACATAGTTCTGAACTCTAAACGGATTATTTAATCAGGGAGCAGGGAGCAGAAAAAAACCCATACGAATATTAACCTGGATGTTACTAGGTAGCTAGCCCTAGGACCAAGGAAGGGGCAGCCACGTTAGTGTGGTGCTGTGTGCACCAATAAACTCTGGCCTTTGAGACATACCCAGGGCGTAGTATCCTACTGGCATGGCTGTGCTGCCACTGGTTCTGGAGCTGGGCTACGCTTTGCAGTGTGTACTTTAACACTCCTAAATCACAAATATTGTGCCACATTTACCAAGGGCTACCTTATGCCTTTAGTCNGTTCTGGAGCTGGGCTACGCTTTGCAGTGTGTACTTTAACACTCCTAAATCACAAATATTGTGCCACATTTACCAAGGGCTGCCTTATGCCTTTAGTCATAGCATAGAGAAAGAGATGAGATTAAGCTGCTTTATCCCAGGAGTAACATCAAATGATACTACAACTTAGATGGACAAATCATCTTGGCATCAGCAATCCAGCTGACAGAAACTGGAAAGAATCATCACGTGAAAGCACAACCCTCCCTTCCAACCAGCCATCTATATTGGCCAACCCAGGGGAGATGTTGCCATAGGCTTTTCTTTCCGGCTTTGTTGCAAAGCAGAGTTCAGAGTTTGCTTTTTGCTGTAGTTAGAGGCATAATTAAAGAAGCACTACCATGCAGAGGGGCTGGGGAAGTCATCGTTAAGCCTGACTGACTGACACATTTTGTATTTCTGACATGCATGAAACAGAAGGTGTTTTGTGCGATTTTCTTCCAAGAGGCTAGTGAAGGCAGTTTTATTTATTAAACAGGGAGCTAGTGTTCCGTGTATCAGAAAGCAACAAGGCTGTAACTGTTCTTGTAATTTATCAGTAGTCCATATATATACTAATTTTCTGTATTTATAGACGAAAACCTGGTTGCTTGGCCATCATCTAATTGTCCTTTTGTGTGCCTCTGCATTGATTTGTCCTAGATATAATCTGAAGATCTTGGATGCCAGGACATTTTCTAAATGAGTTTTTATTCTTTGAATTCGTTGCCTGATTCTTATCAGCATTTGATATAAGGCTGAGGAAAAAAAAAGACCGTTGTTTTCCCTCATCTCTAATTATTTAACATTTATGGCATTTAATTTGCACATAGCAGGGGGGTTGGACTAGATGATCTCTAGAGGTCCCTTCCAACCCCTACCATTCTATGATTCTATGATTCTATGATCTTCTGTGCACAATATTATGTGGATGTCTGTTGTGTTAGTGATGTACATTTCCCTTATAGGAAAACTGACATGTTCTATGTGATTCTATAAAACACACAATAATGAACAGTAAATAGGCTCCACAGGAAAAGATTTGTTACTGAGTCCCTGTCCAATTATCTAGAAATTAGGAAAAAAACATTTAATATTGAATATAGGAAAATCATTCGGATCAATCTTGCAACGATTACAGGCTCTTATATACTACAGATCTTGCACATGGTCACTTATGCTTTGTAATACTTTGCATTAAGTCTATACCATATAGTCATTATGGATCTAATAAAACTTGTATTAAAACTCATTAAAATGTTGGTCATGAACCAAACTACTAAAAAAATCAGTTAATACAGAATACAACAGATTCATTGGAAATTAGGTAACTCAGTCCAGTATAAAATTAACCAAAGTAAATTGATAAAAATAAAGCTTCCAGTTTTCTCCCAGTGTTTCAAAAAAGGCCTATATTCTCATTTATTTTTCTAGCAATCATGAACTGTCCACTTAAGTAATCTAGTCCTGGATTACAGCAGCAACCCTCTATTCTACTCTTCTTTTTGTGGGTCTGGAGGCTTGTTACTGCCATCTAAAAAGGGCTGTTTCTCAGTAAAATTCTTCCACCTTGACTCTGCTAATATTTATTCTTGGGTTCATCCTTGAAACCCTAAGTCAGCAATAGACAAAAATGCTTGTTATTCCAGTACTCTATGGCAATATTAGAGTTATTTCTTTAAAAAAAAATTATGGTAAGATACTTAAAGCAATCAATGAGTAAAGAACTAAAAGAAAACCCATGTATTTGAAAATATAGGGAATGAAGGTTGCTCATAAGCTCTTCTGTGCCTCTATTTTTGATTTCACAGCAAGGCTGACTGAGAGAGATTGTTGCACTTCACCTGAGTTTTGGTATGGATTTCTGTGAAAGAAACACTATCGAGTCAGCTAAATATAACTTCCCACATGACTTAACACAGACTGTTGTGTCTGTACATGAAACATTGAAAGCATACACCTCAAGACAGAAGTAAGAGTGTTTAGATGTTGCACAGACACATACAGAGAGACTGGATTTTGCAAGGGATGATGTTTGCATGAGGAATAAAATCTCTTGAACAGGTGTCCTGGTTTGACCCAAATGCAGTATTCCATCCCATACACATCAAGCTCAGAATAAAGATGAGGGATCACAAGGGTCCCTCCCTCTCCTTTCATGGCCAGGGGCCTGAGGGCACTGATGGGCTTTAACAACCCTAAACAGCCTTGCCTGGTGCTTCCACCCACACCTGTGGCCCAGGAGCCTATTTCAGCCCAGCATGGGGCTGTCAGTGAGGTCCTGGTAATGCTGCAGGATACTGCTCCCTAGCTCTGCCCTGCTCCTTACTCAAGTGTCAGCGGAGGACTCTGCCTGATTCTTCTGCCTTTGATTCTGATCTGTGCATTCCTGTATCCAGCTCCTGCCTTCTGCTGAGTACAGTCTGGGACTTTCCTGGGGCATGGCCCACAGCATCCGGGTGATGCATTGTCAGTGAGGGGAGAGCTCTATATCAGTTTTGTATATGTTTGTATGTATTTCATTATTATTCTATTACTGTTATTATAGTTAGATTAAGGCTGTTTTAACTTTTCCAACCCATGTGTATCTTTCCCTTTTCTCTTCCCCCCCCCCCCCCCC
>VZSC01018205.1:105370-118058 GCA_013398225.1 Steatornis caripensis | reverse complement strand
CAAGAAGCATCCTGAAGCAATAGCTGATGCAGAACTTGGTATAAAAGGATTATCAGATATTCCAGGTTTTTATAACTGCTATTAGATATTAAGTTGTTACTGCCTTTCTTTTCCCACATCTTAGTGTGTTTTATTTAAATGCTGTGTTTAAATCCTGATTCACTATAAAACATAGGTATTATGAGCATGTAAATATTATAAGCCACGCAAATTGAACAAAACAACTTGATATAACCCACTAAGTCTTGATCTCACTGATGAATTGTAATGGAGGTACCTGAATTGTGAATCAATAAATAAATAGTTACGTGCTAAAGGTGCAATGAAGGAAATCCATGCTCATCTGGTCATATCTGTTGTTTCATTTAAGTTACTACAAGTGCAGAACGTCAGGGAATAGCCACAAGGGTATGTTTGTACATACTTTGTTTGGTCTGTCACAGTCTCTGCTTTTCTAGGGGCACCAAGGATAGCTTCTTCTGTGACTGATCATACGTGCATAACATCCCCAATGGCCACTGCCAAAAAATCAGTGGTCTTTGAGGTATGTTAGCTAATTCTTGACATAACTGGCTTGGAGGCATGCAAATGGCTACTTGCACCCACAGTGATGATCTCCACTACTCCCAGCTGCGACTGTTCTTTGTGTACCATATTTTGTTATCAAAAAAAGGATCTCAATGAAAATGCCTGGATTGCAAAGTTTCTGCTAGAGTGTACACATAGAGCAGACTGGCTAGAAATGGATTGCAAAGTCCAGATGGAAAATAAGCATTTTAATTAATGCTAACTTTTATAGTACTTGGAGGACCCACATGCTTGTGGATGTGTTTCTATCCCATTTGGTCATGCAGAAGCTAATTCTGATGAATTCGCTAATTTTGCCAAAGAGAATTCATAGCTGCCTCTTTTCACCCTGGTACTTTCTTGCAATTACTGTTGTTTGACAGCTGTTGTTTTCATGCAAATTTCACGATGTTGTGCGTGAGTCTCTGTGAGGCAATAATAACTGTGCAGATCACGCTTAAACAATAGAAATAAGAGTAGACTCTGCCATCATATTTCTGAGATGCAATTTGATTTAATGTATTTCCCTGCTGTGGCTGTAGAAACCTCACAGGCAATACTGCCCATTTCCCCTTGAGTTTAATGATGTTCAGTGGATGTAGATGCAAGCAAAACTGCCTTACATGTATTAACTATGATTAGCTGGGATACTGGACTAGATTCTTGCAGTTTAATTAGTCATTTCACCTAGACAAAATGATTTTGCAGTGTTTTATGCCCACTTTACAGATGTGTGAATCCCACCACACAGATGCAAAGGAGTGGATAAATTGGCCATGTGCCATGGTATCTGCTATTATATAGCTGGGATGGCTCTCCCAGACCACTTTCACTGCAGGACTGCTCCCAGAATCCTTGTGAGCAGAAAGGAGATACCCAGCTTAACTGATGATATGTGTATTAATTCACTGGACAAAATGATTGTACTCTGCTTGTGGAACTGGATCTAACACAAGGATATCTGAGGGAAAATTGTACAAATGTTGCTAACAGTCAATGTCAGAGATGCCTGCTACTATTCTACTGCTTTTTCATCATGTTACATGCACTGTGAAGCCACACTTTGCAATTGTTAGCCACATTTAAGTGCTGAAAAGATATTGGTAATAGGAAATGTAACATGACTTACTCTTAATGAATAAAAGGATACCAGAATTTTCTGTAAGGTGTTAGTGCTTACCCAGTTCAATCTTAATAAAATAATAATGCATAGACAGCACTGATAAAAGCTCAAAATTAGAGAAGCTCCCTGTAGCTCACACAGAAGGATGAACAGAATGAATTAACAAGTGCTGTTTTTTTCTCTCGATGACAGCTGAATTTCAGTGGGGAATAAGCAATTTCAGTAAGACAGTACTGCAATTTGAGATCCTTTAAGATGAAAGAGAATGTATCTTAGTGTTGCACATAAGGTTAGACAAAGAGAAGACATCAATAGTACTTCATCTATGGATTATTTTTATTTTAATATACAGGAAGCAACAATAGAAGAACAGAAGTGAAGTCACTATGAGAGGACTTGTATGTTTATCAGTTGCAATTGGCCATCTCAAAATAACTTAGCTTACTGTAAATGGTAGAGATGACTCCTTGTGATGGTAAGGTACTGTTGAAAGGAGACAACATTTCAGTTTCATGATTACAGACCCTTTAGCTGTAATTCAATTAGATTTTAGCACCGTAAACTACTTCCTTGCTCTAATATATCACTGCTTCTGAACTATAGGTTTTAAATTCAATTAAGGCTGCTGATAGCAAGTCAGCTTATCATTTCAAGAAATATTAGGTTGCAACCACTAAAAATAATTTGCAGTAAATAATAGCTTTAATTGTTTAGCTGCTCAGTGCTATGTTGCATGATCAGGTGTGTCCATAGTATCACTGTCCAAGCACATATGCACACACATGTAGATAAAAAGTTTGCTGTCTTTTATATTGCACTTCTTTAATGTGTAGCTTGAGACACTGTTTTGGATCTGCATTTAAGAAGCAGCCAGCCATCCCTTCCCCATCCAGCTGCCGAGTAACCTCTCCCTGTTGGTGAAGTCTTGGCTTTTCTTGTCACCCTGTGACTCTTGCTGAGCTGAACTGGCATTTTCAGCTTGGTAAATCTGTGTAGCTGGCACCAAATTAGCAATTCTTAGTATTTCTGGGTGTTCAGCTACACTTCGGTGAGGTAATTACTTTTGGAAATGACAGTTCAGCACAGCCAGGGACAAGAAGAAAAAGAGATACAGACTTTCCCAGCAGGGACAGCTGGGGCTGCTGATTAAGGATGGATGAATCTGTTTGGGAAAACAAATCTGCTTAAGCTCCAGTTCTGCAAAACTTCCATATTAATTCCTGTGTTCACGAAAATGTTTGTTTCCCTTCCAGGCAGAGGGTTGGAATATTTTTGTTTCTTTGCTGTTGCCATCATCCAGTTTTCTTCCAAGATCTATGCTCTGGTGACTGCAAAATGTTGAATTACTTGTCTGGTCACATCCATGCGGAGTGCCTAATAGTGCTGTTCTCTGATAGCATTTTTGGCAACCCCACATGGCACCTCCTTCAGGAGCAGCAGTAAATGTCGTGGCACGGAGAATAATGGCATGCAGATAACCAGCAGAGACATTTAGAAATTGGCAACAGCTTACATTGTTTTCAGTTACGTATCTTTGTCAGGGCTGCTATTAGTACCTTTTACCTTAGAAACAATGCAGTTGTATATTAGATTTCTGAAACCAGAAGGCTGCCCACATTACTGGGAGAAGGTGGCATTAGCCTTGTAATGAAGAAAAGTAATGAGGAGCAGTGAGGCTGTGCATAAAGTCATGCTATATTTTAATCAAACTTTGCTTAACAAACACACTGTATATGAATTTCAAGACCATGTGTGCAGGGCACCTGTTCCTTGTCCTCCAGTGACTAGAATGGATACTGTCTATTTGCATTAGATTGTGATTTCAGATTATTAGTAAGAAACTCTTCCAAAGTCCTAGAAAGTCTTAGCTGGACTATACGTCTGTCATTTTTCCTCTGAATAAGCCAATATCAATTCAATCAGACACTAATAAATCTTTTTTTTGGGGAAAAAAACCAAACAAACAAACCAAGCCAGACAAAACAGTACCTATAGTGAAGACTGTCTTGAAAAGCTTCAGAGCCTATTCCTGGAAATGTGGGGATTCCTCGCTCACCATCTTGTTCAGTATTTGGATATTCATGTGCTGTCCATTGCACAGGTTCCTCACTAGGATGGGATTGGCATGATAATGTATATAATGATTTCTGGTAATGCTCACTAGTCCCACAACTTATGAAGCACTTTCATATCACAGTGAGTCTAGAAGGAGGTTGAAGAACAGAAGCAAAACAGCCTGAGCAAAGCAAGAAGAAATACTATCTTGTTAATTGAATAGCACACTTTGGATTAAATATCTAATGTTGCTATATTTGTAGTGGTGATATTAATCAAAGACAGTGTAATGGCTTTTATAGTATTGCCTCTGTTTTGGGGGTGCTTAATAATCAGTTATCATAATAAAATCATTTTTAATCTATGGGCTCTTCTGTCATCTGGGTTTGCACATCAACTTTGGCAGATCTGGATCTTCTCAGAGCCTGTATAACCATTTTTCAGAGGGATTGTTTAGTCCAAGCAAATTGCATGTACTTGTGACATAGTTTTTGGAGGTCTCACTGGAAGTTAGTGCCTTTGGAAACTAAATTAAGCAAAACCAAAGCAAAGACAATTATCTTAATGTGCAGAATTATGTTGAATTAGAGTCCTGAGTGAAAGAAACAGTTTAAATGCTCATCTTAGTGTAAAATCAGAATTATTTCTTTATGTTGAAGAAATAGTAATCAGCTCCTGCCACATTATTTCCCATGAACACAGGAGATTTCTATTCTGTTTTTATAAAAGACCGTTATATGGACATTAAGAAGAGGAAAGTTTCTGGATGAACTCAGTTAAAGCCACAAGTCAGAGTCTAACCCATTCCAGTAAGTCAGGAACTACGGGTGATGCTCTCCTCTCTGCCTCCTGTGTCTGCTGGTTTATACTTGCCATTTTAAACACAGAAATAATTCCTAGATGCCATGGTAGCATGCTGGGGCCTTCCTTCCTCCCTCCAAAGACCAGTAAGAGTGACCCTGAAAGCCAGTTATACTCAGGAGCATGAGGAGTACATGCACCGTGGTCCTTGTTTAGTCACAGAGGAAGAGGTGAGGAGTTTACAGCTGCCTTCTCTGTGGGCTTTGGGCTGTAAGTAGATCCAGGACTAAAAATCCTTTTGCTTGCCTAAATAAAACTGCTCACCTCCCTCTCTTCCATTTCTTCTGCTTCGAAGGCTCAAGAGTTGTTCAATCTGTGGAGCATGAGACACCCATCAAGCTCTTAGGGTGAGAGCTCCTCTCCCCAAATCCTCAGGAGAGTGGCTCAATTCACATTTCCAAACCCTTCTCTTAGTGAGTGGAGGAGCGCCTTGACAACAACCTCTACAGCACTGATATTAGAAAAGTAAAGAACAGGGGGCCATTTAGAGAATGGGATTAGATTAGTATCTTTCCCCTAAACCCTTGTTGTGCCTCCCATTTTCCAATGTATCTTCTACATACCAGGTATCATTGGCCACCTGCTGCCATGCTGATGGAGGTGAAGTCACTGCTGATTTCTGCAATAACTAAACCTCTGGCAAAAATCCTGCCTGAGTGAACTCAGCCCATTGTATATAAATAGCTGTGCTTCAGAGCAGAGCAGAAACTTAGGCTCTTGTTGCAGATTGGAGCCAAAATGAGCCTGACTCAACTAATATCCCAGAGGGACAGGATTAAGGAACTTATTTCCAGCATAGAAAAGGGTGTGTTCTAAAACCAAACTGAAACAAAGCAAAAAACCTGAACCAAATAACTGGGAATGATGCAGGAAGAAGTCAGCACTGCAGGAGCTGGATGGAGCAGAGGAAAGCATGAGAGAAGTGAAGTCTCTGTCACTAGAGGGCAACGTGGTATCAGATAAGTGGATGGATGCTCCCTTGGAAGACAGTGAAATATGGGGACAAGAGCATGCCACCATATGGAGGAGAGACTTAAAAATAGTCTTGTGAAGCACAGCAGAATGAGAAATTGAGTTTTACTGCCCTTAGTCATCATATTGACTGTCTGGCTCAACCAGAGAAGGGAGTGGGAGTTGAAGAGGAGAATGTAGCTACTGTGATTCGATCAGTGATGCCAACAATAGTCAGACACAAGATCTTCCTGAATGAAGGAGACATGATAGAATCATATTCACAATCAAGATGCAGAAAGGGGGAAAAAATAATGTATTGGCTGTCTGAGTTTCAAACAAATCTCTGGATTTGTGATATCTATAGCTTATATCAGAAACACTGTTAGTCTCCCACAGAACAAGTCTAGAAGCTCTCAGACCATAAATTTTGAGTTAATTCAAATCTCAGCACAATACACGTAGAAAACTTACCCCTTAAATCACTCCATGTCTGAGAGTGACAGAAAGAAGGGGGAGAAAGAGCAATTCTGTAACTTCTGATATCTATTTTGTTAACTGAAGCCAATATTAAAGTACTGAACTGGTGAAAGAACACTATTTTAAAATCTATATAAATAAGCTTTTAAATTTGGACCTCATATTTGACTAACTTTGATCATAGACTAGATGGAAGATGAATCTGGGATGACAGACTGCTGAGGCTTAAACTTAATACAGCATTTAAAAGTTTCTTTACAGAGGAAGTTATTTTGAATCTATCCAGAATGTGAATATATTGGCCTAATTTGTTTAGTTCACATGGATGGAACCCTAGCCTTATGGCAAAATAACCAAGATGACCAGGCGCCTTCATCCAGAGCAGATTGGCTGGATCTACATCACAGAGCATATTTCTTCTCTTGACCCCATGGGATCCTAAGATAAAATAGTTAACTACTGTGTGAAATTGTTTATGAAATACTGTGAGGATTGTGTTGCAATCTACCAGAACCATGTTTTTGTATATTTGTGTGGTACAGTTCTGTTAATCTAATAATTTGCTAAGAATGTAAAGAGCAGACCCATTTTGCCCTCTGTCCTTCCAGACTCTCCCCAACTCTTCTCCCACCTGCACCACATAGGAGCTGCCTCTGCTGCTTATCTTCATGCTTTCACTGAGCTGATTTAATATGCTAAGTTTGCAGAATACACACACTTGTTTTTGTGTGTTGATTTTCTGTCAGTTCAGTGAAACAAAAAAACTCATGATGGAGATCACTGGGCATCAGATCTGGCACAAGCAAACCAGCAACAGCTGGTAGGAGCAGGATGGCCTGTTCTTTGCCACAGGGAGACATTGCTCTGTCTCAGCTATATCACTGAAATGTGCCTTTTTTCCACTTTAAATTAATAAATTGTTGATATGTAACCTATGTGCAATGAGAAGATCTTGATAATCAGACCTCTCCATACATTAAAGCTAATAACAATTTTTTATATTCAGAATTTGACAAAAGCTGTCAATATTTTTCGGGTGTTTCTCCTTCCTCCTCATCACAAATAATTATAATTTTGAAAAGTTGAAGTCAGATAAAAGGAAATATATAGCAAAGATCCTGGAGAGACTTTTAAGTGTTCTGCTTTTCCCAAGAAAAGCCAAACTTCACCTTCTTGGATTTAGCCAGACATGCATAGTAAATCTAAGCGCAAAATAGTTGAACATCATTGGAAATAACAGTCAGGATCTAAAACAAGAATGTGGTGTTCTGCAATAAAACCACTTATAAGAGTTATATGTAAGTGGGTGTGAAGTGAATAATTTCCATTTCTGAAATAAATTTTATTCTCTTGTTTACTACACTGTAAACCAAGAATAATTTCACTGCTTTTTACTGTGTTAGTCATGTGAAAGTGACAGAAATGAATCAGAATTTGTGCTTCTGCTTTATTACTGGATATGAAGAGATAAGAGTTGAAACAGCAAAGTGAATCCTTCTCAATGGACAAAATTGTTTCATTTGGGAAGCCGCTCTGGATCCAATATAATTGTGGCTGGAACTAATTTTCTCCTTATGCTGCATGGGACAAAATCGTTCTTACTGCTGTGCATGTATTTACAGCTTTTGGCACAACTGGATCCAACTCTTTTCCAGGATCCAGGTACTTCACTAATACAATTACAGCGGTGGCACGAGGGTTATATTTTGTAGTTGGATATAATCAAAACAATGAAAGAATTATCATCATTCACAAAATGGACAGTGAAAAGACATTATAAGGTAGCATAACTCAGTAACATTAATTCAGTCATGCTGGATGGGACAAAAGGTCCATCTGTTCAGTGACTTCTGCTTGATGGCAGCAGAAGGGCTAGGGAAGATTGCACAAACCGGGCAAACATAAATTCTACTTTCTCCTTCTAATCTTCCAGGCATTAAACTTTCACAATGGCTATGTGAACCAGAAATGGTTTTTATGTATTTAAGTAACACCCAATTCACTTCATTCCTACGGGCTTGTCCATTCAACCTTTGAATCCATACAGACTTTTAGCACTGGTTAGTATCTTCTGACAAGGACTCTCATGTCTTCCCTACATGTTAGGTGGAAAATATCCTTCTTTTGTTTGCCTTAAACTCCTCTTTCATTTGATACCATTTATTTCCTGTACTGGAAAAAACAGTACATTGTCAACCTTATTCTCCTTCATGTAAGAGATTTTTACTTACGTGTAGGTAATATCCTCCAGAATTGTCTATTTTCCCAAAATGAAGAGTTTAGTTAGTACTTCATTTTATCGAAGCCTGACTACAACTGTCTCAGGAAACATCCATATGGAGAAATTAATTCATAACAGGATAAATTGACCTTGTGTTTCTTTCATTTTAGCCAAAAACATAGGAAAAAGTTGTACAAGATTTTTGTGATTTTGAATGTGTTCCAACTCCGTCTATGAAGTGACCATCATTTGTTTCAATGCTTCTCACTTGAGAAGAATACAACTTGAACTCTTTGAATACAGTAAGCAGGCATTTGTCATTGTGCTGAGCACTTTCTCAAGAATTTGACAGCTTTTTATTTCATGCATCATTCAACTCTTGCTATGGTAACCACACAAAGCAACATTACATTAATGAAAGTTTGAAAGGCCGATAAGATATTGAGAAATAATATCTGGACCCAAGCACATTGGCAATGGATTTCATTGTACTGTGTTACCCCAAGAGATGATCACACCAATGTGACATCTACTTACTGCAAAATAAATAAGAGATTGAACTGGAGATTATTTATTAATTTTCATTATGGCTGAGATCCCAGACTAAAAAACCCAAGTGAACCTAACTCCCGCGCTGTACAGAAACTGTAACATATATGGTGTGCATTGAAAAAAACATTATCAGAATATGGGCTTTTTCTTTCTTCATGCTGACTCTGAAGAGGTGCAAGGAGCGACTCCCTTGTGAATCTTTGTATACAGATAACATTTTGTGTCTCCCAGAGACAGTGCCAGAAATATTACTGACTTTTACAGTGAGTAGGATTTACTGTGACGTGTCACTTACATTGCTCAAAAAGTGTAAGTAAGCAATGAAAATCAGGATTAATCTAAATTTGCATCACAGGTGGTGTAGAGTATTGACAAAGGGATTTGAATTGCAGTCAACTGTCAAAATGGCACACCGATTATACAAACACAAGTGAATCCAGCATCATATCCATGTCAGGCTATTTGCTAATGGTCCTAAAATGGTTATGGGCTGCAAAAGATATTATGGTTTTAATACTTTTATGCACTAACAGGTACATTTACATTAAAGGTATAGAGTTGGCAAAAGTGAGCACTTAAAATCTGATAATTAAAAAATATCTATATAAGGTTGCTTATGTAGCATCCTGACATTACAATATTTAATATAATGACATAAATATTTTTTCACTGAATTCTTCCATCTGATAGATTCATTGCAACAGGAAACACAGAGAATTTTTTTTTGCTGAATTTAAATTATTGCTTACAAAGAGTATAAGAGCCCTCCTAAAAGGATTGCAAAGGCCATTTTTAAAAATGGAAAATTATATATTAAGCAATTTAAATGAAACTACTTCACCAGAACATTAAATAGTTTTGTCACGAGGTAAATTTATATTCCAGATGCATTTGGACATTGGCAACAACAAACTGAGGACAACTTTCTAATATCAACACATCTATTTTAAACATTTTAAATCCAGTATTATGAAAAAGAAAGAAAGAAAAAAACCCCTAGGTTATAGATAGGCTTTGTTTCTCAGATACATTATTTAATATAGTTTACATAAGAGCAGATTTCATCCCTTTATTTTTGGAGCTTTTCTATTTCTTGGTTCCTGAGTCCATCTGGGGTTCAAACATATCCAATGACAAAATGAAAGATTTATTTCTGGGCACTGACACTTCCTTCACTGGCCAAATGTAGCAATCTAGAGCCATCAGCCACAGATTTTTTTAGCTTTAGTAGAGAGCTGGCAGATATGCCTCAGAACTTGACGAAGACCTGACAGCTACCGGAGGTCACCTCAGCCAGTGGCCTTTAGTCTCAGAGTAGGACTTAATTTAAGTGCCTACATATGAAAGTATCTTGTGTTGCTTCCAGCTGCTGCTGCAAAAAGAGATGGATCTTCATTAAATCCTGTAGCATACCTGCCTGCACTGTACGATGTCTTGGATATCCTTGGGCACTGTTGATGCCCTAAGTCATAGCAGTTACTGGAATGCACAGAAGGCCTCTGCTGATCTGCGTTTGGGTGCCTGCTTTAGGTGAACTGAATCTCTCTACAGGCTCCAGTGACTACGCTGACCAGATCTTTTTCTGATACGAGACAGTAGACAACAGCACATATGTAGACATTGACATTTAGGCATCTAGGCATATGCAGATAGCAACACTGAAACTCAGTCCTCCCATAGACGGTACTTACTAACTTGATTCAGTGCCCACTGTTCCCACAATAAAGAGCACACTTAAGAACACTACATGCTATTCAAGAGTTGTTTTGGTTTTGTTTTGTTTTGTTTTGTTTTTTCATTTTAGGGAGTGATTTAACTTTTCAACATGTTGTCTTTGTTCAGTCCACTACTGCACTGTAAGAAACTGAAAATATTTTTAGCACTACAGATATATCTTCTTTTATATTACAGTATTTTTATTGTTATCATTGCTGAGTGTTATTTTCATTATTTGGAAGTAGATCGTAAAGGAAGAGTGTTGGAGTGGAAGGGAAAGCAGAGACATTGGTTCTCTCTCATGCAATTTGTCTGCATAGACTGTGATTAAGTAGAATGACTCTATTTATAATAAGAATTCACTATAAAGATTGGGCTTATCTTTAAGTTTTGGTAATCTATGCAATTTTAATATGAAGTTTATGCTTAAAAGGCTGTCATGAGTAAGGACAACTTTCAAGAAAAGTATTTCTAAACTGGGGTCATGAAATGGATAACTGCTGGTGATGGCTGGCTATCTGAAATCTAACACAAGACAGATTAGGGGAAATTAACTCAGAAAATATGCTCCAATGTACAAGTCTGGTGCCTCTGTTAGAAATGTAAATTTATTCTCAGGTGAAGCTAATCACAAACTGTAAGTACGGAGTCTAGTGCAATGATCACTTTGCATAAAGTTTTACTGTAGTCTTTGACAACTTTGTGAACAGGAAATCTACCTGGATGGAAAGGAATACACCAGCCATAAAATGTAATGGACATGGAAAGTAAGAGAGCTGTTCTTGGAGCTATGGTGTGGCAAAAGAGAAATGAGAAGTTTTCCAGCCCCTCGGGCTTGTTAAAGAAGTGTGCGGATAGCAATTCTAATATTAACAACACAGTAGCCAGACAAGCTTTAGGAGGAAGTAGCCCTGGAGGAGGAGAAAGAAGAAAGGAAAGTCTCCTAAATCCATTGAGAATCTGGACCAATCAAGGAGAGTTGATTGTCAAACACAGGCTCGATAATGCACTTTGTTCTGTAATTCTGAAAATTTGTGTCTCTTTTTAAAAAGTAGCATTTTAACCTTTTCCTTAAAAGAGTAAACCAAATACATTCTTTTTCTTTAATCTTCTTTTATAGAAAGTGTGATTGTTGGGCCATCTGACAAAAACAAAAAACTCCATTCCTTTGTACGTAGTGACTCTGAAGAGTGGGGAATGGCATGATTGGGGAAGGTCTACCAACCAGCATCAATAGTAGATTCGTAGAAAGTAGATGCTGGTCAGTGGTTATTTTAAAGTCTAGTGACACTAGGATATGGAGAAGTGGTGTCCCGAAGTGTCTGTGACAAACTGAGTGGTGGCAAAGTGACTCGTGATGTTGTGAAAGACTGTTCATGCATGTGAGACAAGGAGCAGTTATAGCTCTCTAAGTCCCTGAATGGACTGCCAAGGTGTTTCTTGAGATGTCTGATCTTCCCAGAACTTGTGCTAAAATTTGGTTTACTATGTCTTTGAAAAGCAGTTTGGGGCTTGCCTATTTCTGTATATGCATCTTTTTTTTGTTGTAGCCTATGATCCAGACATTTAACTTTATTACTAATAGCCTAAGAATGGATATATTGAACACAGCTTACCTTCCTTGTGATTTGCTTTTTCTATCAACTTTCTGACATCATGAAGTTTTCCCCCACCCTTTCTTCCCTTGCTTAACAAGAAAAAACATTTAAGTTACAGTCCTCCTGGTGATTCAACACTGAATTTTTCAAAGCATAAAACGTCATGTCCTTGGGCAATGCAGTTTTCCAAGGTCTATTGCTCCACCTGATGTAATTAGAGATTTTTCTTCTAAGTGTTGTGTATGATCACTAAAATTTTTGCAAATTTTCAGCTGAGTGCAAGAGATACTTAGAATCATAGAATCATAGAATCATAGAATGGTAGGGGTTGGAAGGGACCTCTAGAGATCATCTAGTCCAACCCCCCTGCTAAAGAAGGTTAGCCTAGAGCAGGTTGCACAGGAATGCATCCAGGTGGGTTTTGAATATCTCCAGAGAAGGAGACTCCACAACCTCTCTGGGCAGCCTGTTCCAGTGCTCTGTCACTCTCACAGTAAAGAAGTTCCTCCTCATGTTCAGGTGGAACATCCTGTGTTCCAGTTTGTGCCCATTGCCCCTTGTCCT
>VZSC01018205.1:79779-97881 GCA_013398225.1 Steatornis caripensis | reverse complement strand
GCTGGGTCTGTTCAGCCTGGAAAAGAGAAGGCTGAGAGGAGATCTGATCAATGCTCACAAATATCTAAAGGGTGGATGTCAAGAGGACGGGGTCAGACTCTTCTCAGTGGTGCCCAGCGACAGGACAAGGCGCAATGGGCACAAACTGGAACACAAGAAGTTCCACCTGAACATGAGGAAGAACTTCTTTGGCGTGAGGGTGCCAGAGCTCTGGCACAGGCTGCCCAGGGAGGTTTTGGAGTCTCCTTCTCTGGAGAGATTCAAAACCCGCCTGGATGCATTCTTGTGCAACCTGCTCTAGGCAAACCTGCTTTAGCAGGGAGGTTTGGACTAGATGATCTCTAAAGGTCCCTTCCAACCCCTACCGTTCTGTGATTCTGAGTGTGATTAATAAAGTATTGACAGAAATCAAAGCTATGGAGATTTCAATTCTGTCTTTTAATTTTAATAAGTTAATGAAGAAATGTACTTATAGCAATTTAGGTTAGCTGTTTCTCTTCTGAACAATTCAACAAAACTTGAAGTTTGGGTGTACTGGTGTCCTGATTTAAGCTAGAACAGAACGAATTTTATTTAAAATAGTAAATTCAAATGACAGTTTTTACAGCATTCAGATTAGCACCTTGATCTACCATTTACTTTGAGTCATTTTACTCTGTGGAGAAATGAACTCCAGAAGTGTATGTCAACTTCATCACAAAACCAATAAATTTTATTGCCAAAGAACTTCCAGATATTTTCCAGTGGCCACATGATCTCAGCTGCTTCTTACCCTTTTATCCAAGTCTTCAATTTTTTTTTCATATTTCTGTAATTCAATAAATCATATATTGATAATATTAATGTGCTAATACTGTATTCACAGATTGGATTAATGGGCCTGGGGTTGAGAAGAGGAGGACAATTTGCTATGTAAATTTATGCATATTTCTTTGTAAATAAGCACTAATGCAGGATGCAGATTAATGGACCCCACCCACTGTTCTGGACTGCTATGTTCATTACATCATCTAGCCAAAGCTGACATAGGTATGCAGATGGAGGACAGACTTTCACTCCATAGAGCACAACAGGTCTACATCTGCTTTCTAGAGCAAGAAACTTCTCTGTAGTATGTAGGTGAAAGCAGAGGAGTGAAAACTGCTGGAGAGAGTGAGCCTTTTAACAGGGTTCTGCTGGATGGACTGCTCTGCTTCACTAGCCTGTCATCATTGCTCATAACACAACTGGTCGCTGTCATCCTTAGATCCCGTAAGTCTGACCAATACAAGATCTAACATATAAGTGGCCAGCTCTATGGAGCAGTTACCCTTGGGTAAATACAGCTTTGTTGTTTAGAGTGCCCTGTTAAAACAGGGTTGGAGGTTGTACAATATTTTCCTTATTAGAATAGTTGTAATAACTTAGTGTAGTTTGAACTGATAGACCTTCAAAGCAGTATAAAAGATAACAGTTACAATATAAGAGCTCTCCCTGTCTCTTGACATATGCAGCTGCGTGTCCTGGGTTGCGTGATGTATCAGCTTTCACATGGTTATGGTTGTAACCAGAGAGCCACAGAGCTTTCTGTCATTCTAGGTAGGAATATAAACAATTGGACAAAAAATGGGGAGGGTAATACAGCTGGTTGTCCCACATTCCTAGGGAAAAGCACAGGCAAATCTTATGCATGTAAAAGATTAGGATTAATTATTAAATCCTTCTTGATTTGCACATTCAGGAAGAACATCAACAATCATTTTCCACTATCATTTCCAGATGCCATTTTGTTCCTAGATATAAGGTGAGCAGGCTGGAGCTGGGGCTACTCAGATACCATCAGGTCCACTCAACTTCTTGCACAGCTCCACCAGCTAATCAGGCACGGGTGACCAAAGCAGCAAGATGTTGCCACCAGTTCTTATCGTTTCAATAAGTATTGTAGCTGTTGAAGTAGTTCTTGGAGTTATTGGAAATGGATTTATTGCAGCTGTTAATATAATTAACTGGATCAAAATCAAAAAAATTTCTTCTGTCAATATGATACTGATCTTTCTGAGCACATCAAGATTTATCTTGCAGGTGACCATAGTGATGCACATTATTAGTCTCTACTTTTCAGATGCGTTTAAGTTGTCTTCCCTGTACAAAGCTTTTTGTGCTGTATGGTTGTTTGTAAACCATACCAGTTTGTGGTTCAGTACCTGGCTCTATGTACTCTACTGTATAAAAATAATCAATGTCACCCACTGGCTGCTGCTGCAAATCAAGCTCAGAATAACGGGAATGGTCCCATGGCTGCTCCTAGGATCACTGATGATTTCTTCTGTGACTTCTCTTCCTTTACTGTGGATTACACCCAGCAGTTACCTCTGCAGCTCAACGGGGAACTGTAGAGAAAACAGCACAGCACGTATTACTGACTGGGACAGTTCACATCTCTATCTGCTTCTTTTATACTTTGCAGGGTTTTTTTTTCCTCTACTACTATCTGTGGTGACCTCAGCTCTATTAATTACTTCTCTATGGAAACACACAAAGAAGATGCAACGTTATGTAGATACCTTCAGGCATCCTTTGATAGATGTTCACCTAACTGTCATAAAATCCATTATCTCTTTCTTGATCCTTTATCTTTCCAGTTTTGTAGCTCAAATTCTGTTGATACTGTCAACTTCCCAAAGTAAAGATAATGTGAAAGTTGCAATATCCTTAGTTGTAGCTGGGGCATATCCTTCCATACACTCTGTTATCCTGATCATAGTCAATTCAAAACTGAAATTGGCATTCAGGATGATTTGCCAGCGTCTTAAGTGCTATTTGGAAAATATGACTCAATGTCTCATATTATAGCTTAAGAGAACCACTCTCAAGTAACAGACCTGGAATCAAGACTTCTATGTATTTACTCTTTCATTGTCTTTTTCCTTAGGTGGTAATTTTCATCTTTCAGTCATTTCTGTGATTAGACCTCCTTAATATTTCAGAACATTTGAAATAACATGCATTTTGCCTTTTTTTCTATACCACTCTTGCTCCTCAATCTTATTTAATAAAGAGTGAAAATAAGGAAAGGAAACAATGAACTTAATAAGTCAAGTACAGGATGCTTTGTGATTTCAGATTCTCTGTTCAAGACTCATAGTTTATGATACGTTTGAATCTAAGAAAACGAGGCTAAAGCTGATTCAAAATGTACAGTGCTCACAAATATCGGTTTTCTGCTTAAGGATCTTTCTCATGAGAAGGTTAAAATTGGATGAAACATATGCCGTACAAGCCATAGGTGGTGTGACACACAAACAGAATATGCTTCTAAATATGAAAAACTAGCTAAAAGATAACCTGATGGAAAATTAAGATATGGAAGCATACAGCCAATTAATATAATCAAATTATATTCTGAATCAAGTTTATTTGTGTTGGGATTCCAGTAGGTAAATAGCAATGTAGAGGTTAAATAAATCTTTAAAATGAATCCTTTTGTTCAAAATATATGTTCAAAATATATTTTATGCTCATTCGTTTTGTTTTCTTTATGGTGGATTACTAAGGTGGTGATTACAATGTAAACAGATGTGGGTACATAGATCTACCTATCCACTGTAGAAAATAAGTTTCTTGTTGACTGTTCCGATCACAAATTTGCCTTTTCACATGATTTGCTGTTGCTTTGAGTAGTTATGAGTTGTGTCTAAGGCTATTCTCTTCTAACATTTTATGTTACTATGATGTTTCACATGCGGTTGATGAAATATATTCTTCAACAAATCCTGTCGTGTTTTATCAAATAATGTGTTAGATGATTCCACTCTGAAGTACTCGGCTCAGCTGAAGTATTTTTGTGCTGTATATCCTCTCTGCAGGAATTTAGATAATGCTACATTATAAATCACTATGGTAAGAGTTTCAGTCCCATCTGTAAAACTAATGAACAGAGTGATCCACTTAGTCTTGGAGTGTATTGGCTTCAGTGTTTGAAACACTTGAGGAAAATGCTTTGAAAACACTATTTAACAATATTAGATAAAAAGTGAATGTAACATTTTTAACTGGTATCTTAGAATACCATTTACAATGAAATATATGTGAATAGAAGGCATAAATATATGCACTATCTATTATGAAGTGGTATGATTATTAGCATGTGTAAACAATGAGGTCAGACTGCATAGCAGGAAAGGAGGATGACTAAACTCATCCATACAAAATTTGGAGGTGCAGTATAGCGTACTGTAAAACGAAGACTACTGTAATGTCCAATACTGTGCGTGTTGCAACAAGAGAGACCCAAAAGTCCCTCAAGAGCCCTGCCTGTGTAGTTCTGCAGCGAGGCAGATGGGAACCGCTGTGCTCATGTAGCGCACAAACCTGCTCTACAGCTGCATGCCCTGCTAACATGGACCAAGATTAGAAGAGTCACACAGCGACAGCTCTTTTAGTTCTTTTTCCAGCTGGCAACATCATGAAAAGAAAGCTTTCTGAAGGAAATGATGGATTCTTTGGTGGTTTGGGGGTTTTAGTGTGTGTGTTTTGGGGGGGCGCGGTTGGTAATGGTGTTTGAGTTTTTTTAACCTGATCAGGAATCTCCCATAAAATTAATTTCCCCATAGAGCTCTTTTCTCTTTAGATGTCTCTAAACCTGTTTCTGGTGGGAATCTGAAGGAAATGGATCAGAGATAAGTATGAAAATAACAACCCCTGCTCAGTTTTTTCACTGCCTTCCTCATCTTCAGGAGGGGAAGATGTGAAGCAGGAGCAATAATAAATAGCCATCCTCTTCCAGGGGAGAGAAGGACAAAGTTCAAGCACTTGATGTCTTTACATTGTAATCGTGAAAGTTTTGTTACACACAGCATAGAGTGGGATAGATGGGTACGTAAGTTAGAATTTTAAATGACTGAACTGGTAAATAAATTATTAGTTTTATCGTTTACCTTTCCATCCTTTCCCCAAGCTTCAATTTATTTTCATGTCTTCTTGCACAGTAGATACAATTTCCCATTTATTTTCTGATCTTGCCCTGCTCTTCGGATTTCAACTTTTCCCTTCCTAAAATCATTATCTGTATTCTTTGCAGATCTACCCTCTTTTTCTGGTGCATTTTAAAAAAGTTTTCTGATTATTATTTTACAACAAAATATCATGCACCAAATTATAGCAAGTTTGTTTCTATATCTAGTTTATCCCAGAAAGCAGATGAATAAATCTGATAAATGTTTTGGCAATTGCTATTTTTGAGGAAAAAAATATAAAAAGAACTTTGTTGAGATTTTGTTGTCTAAGAAGTGCTCATATGGTGATTGAAAATAAGGTTCAGATCACCAGTACATTTCTCCTGGAACTTTGCAAGTTACACGAAATATAAATTACATGAATGGGAAATTACTGTCTGCAGTAGCTATGGCAGCATCAAGATCATTGTAAGGATGATGAAAAAAGTGATTAGTGCAGTTGTTCATACAGACTACATGAAAACCAAGCCTTCTCTCCTCCCACTTTTTATTTTTTTAGTGCCAAGGTGCTTGATTTTCTGGGCTATAACTCATCACGGTTCTCTTTTCAGGAAAAGCAGTATTTTGTTGTGCAGAAATTAAGGGACTTCTGATTGCAGGCTCAGTAGCACCTTTCTTCATGAAGCTGACAATTTTCCCCCTTTGAGTCTTCGAGCATGTGAATCAGAAAGTAGAGCTACCATAGACATTCGAGGTTTCAACTGCTGGTCTGCTTCATCAGGTCTTTCCATTTGCCTGGTTTAGTCACAGGCTGTACCTCACCAAATCAGCAGCTGAGTGGTGGATATGAACCTGATATCTATAATATTAATATCTGTCTTCTGCTAACCATGGAATCTTCCTTTTTCTTTCTCATATTTTGGTCTCCTCCATGGTGCTAATTACCTCTATGCAGAGATACACAAGGCAGCACTGCCAACTCCGGGGATCCCCAAACAGATGTTCTTATAAATGCCTCTAAAGCTCTAACTTTCTCTATTGCCTGTTTTCACAGTGATCACTAAGACTTTCACCTTCTTTGCAGCACCGTGACAGCACCATGGTGCTAATTTATTCTGATTAATTTTGGTTAATCTCAAAAGTAAAATAAGTGTCAATGAAGATGCCACACTATACCTGTCTTTTCTTCAAATATGACTTCCCACCTTCCTGTAAGGTCTGGAGAAAAGTTTTACCTTCTGGAAGAGTTTATAATAGGATTATAACCTAGGATTACTTTTATCTCTATTTATTTATTGTCTTCCCTATTGTCATGCTCAGCCTTTATTTCATTAATATCACAAGGACAGTTTCTTCAATGATACACAGTACTTCTCAAAGCTAATCCCTCTTCCTCTCAATATTTCTTATCCTGTTATTTTCTCATTTGAGGATATCTGTATGGGACATCATTGGAACTGTCACATGTATAAACAATGCTGTTCATGAATCTGTCAGACAAACCCTTCATAGAAACATGGGTCTTAAGTTTTATTAAGAAAAAAAGGAAAAATTTTGGTTTCTGAATGAATGTGCAACTGGTTTTGACTATCCCTGAATATTAGAAAAATAAGTTAACTGCATGTAAATATCACTTTTCAGCTGAATGTTTGATTATTTTCAAATTGCCATTTCTCCTTCCCAATATCTGTGCTTTTGCAATGACTTAAAAGAACCTTACATTGGCCAAAGTAATCATAATGAATATCAATTACTAGGCAAGTTATGATGGAAAAGAGCATGGGCACTCTTAAAATCAGAGTTCCTGACACTCGTAAGCATTTCAGAGGTCAGAAGTTTTTGTCTCATTCCTAAAACTTTGCTCATCTCCACCCTGAGAGGCCATATCCCATTCACTATATCTGTGTGTGAAAGGACAGGGACAACATTTTAACAAAGAAAACAAAGCAGTTTGTGGCTACAATGTGATTTATGTGGGCTTTTGAGAAGGGAGAGAAGTGAGGAGAAGTCGCACAGACCTTGCCGTCTACTTTGGCCGATCTTCACAGTGCAGGTAAACAACCCAGGGCAGTGGTGCACCATTCCAAAAGCAGATATTGCTGCATTGGGATCCACACACCAAATGCTCCATTGCAGATCAGGTTTTTTGCTATCACAGGAAAAGCAGAAGCAAACTGCCAAACAGGAATAATGACTTGATATCATCACCTCTCAGTTGCCTGTTGGAGGAGAGGGTTGAAATTAAACCCTTTCTGGCTTTCAGGCACTCAGATGTGATATTGTGATGAGATTAAGATGGATGAGCAAATCCATAAATTAAAAAATGAATTAGTAGGTGATTAGATTAGATTTTGTATTCCCTTCAACTCCCTCTCTCCCCTCCCCCAGCATCACATTTGCATTTCATTTCTTCCTAGCTTTATATCTTCTTTTATTTTTACCCTGTCATTTGGAGTCTTTTTTCTTTTCTTGAAAAAAAAAAAAATATTCATTTGTCTCTCCTCTTAGCACTTCCTCTAAAAATCTCGGCTGTTCTTGTTGTTGTTGCTGTTATTTCAAATGCATGCTAATGAAATCAATCTAGGTTCATTCCCATATTTACTTTGGTCTAATAAGCACAGATTACAAGACAGCTTATTGGTTTTGGCAGATTTATAACCTTTCTTTTGTGACAACATTGCATACAAAATTCCTCTCTTTCCTTGCGAAGGTGTTTAAAAAAAAAAAAAATAGCCCACATTTTGGACCTTGAGATATTTGAAGTTTTCTTCTCAAATCTCACTTCAGTATGTTCTGCTTTGTTGTCCTTTCCCCACATGCTCATCCATTTTTCTTTTACAGAGTTCTGTCTTTTATTTTCTTTCTCATTTTTCCCTGTCTCCTTTAAATTGTTCTTAAATTCTCTTTTCTTTCTCCTTCCTCTCTTTGATTTTAATCCTCACTCTTTAGTCCCTTAAACATTCTTGTTTGTTCTATATTTACACTGTTTTTTTCTCTTCCAAAGAAGAGATGACCATCCAAATATTTTCATTACCCTGGATTAAGATAACCACCAAAGAGAGAAAATAAAGTGTAGCTGCACATATGTAAACAGTAATGTGGGAGATTATTCAAGCATTGTGTATAAGATGTATGTTTAAGAATAAATACATTGAAACACTTGCATCTTAAGAAACATCAGAAAAAAAGTGGATATTTATAGACTCTTAAAGAACACAACAGTAGTCTATTATAATTAACTGTCACCACCAGAACTGAAGGAAATCAACTCTTTTCTGAGGAACTTCTGAATCATCCCAAGAAAGTTGTATAGGAGGAATTGTGAAGAGGTATTTGTTGACCTCATTTCGTAAGTCATAATAAATATGTTATGAATTTTATACATGTGTTCAAGTGACAGAGATTCAGTCTACTAAGTTACCATATAGGTATAACTTGAGTGTCAATGGACAAAGAAATCATGTTTCTCTTACTTGACATAGCCAGGGCTTCCTCTACCAATCTGAAGTAGTGCTATTGGACATTCAGAGCAACATACCTGTCCTTGCTCAATAATTAGGTACCTATCTCTCAGCTAAATTAAGTAAGAATGTAGAAAAGATGTAATGTAAAAACTCTTTTTGTCATTTTTCAGTCATGTTTGGACCACAGTTGCAGCGAGCCTCCTTATTCATTTTTCAGCTGCACAAACTTGTGCATTTTTCATGTGCCATGGTTCTGTCAAGCAAAAGGAATAGAGAGAAGTTTTTCCAAAAGTATCCCCTGCAAGAGATTATGCTGAGATATAATATCTCTTGGCTCAAAATCCTAAGAAGAGCTAAGATCTTAGGTCTCCCACCTCTTGGTGCTTACTAGAACCAATCTGTGATTATTCCATAAATCAGCTCTGAAGCACATGCTCTCAAAAGAGAGTTCAGCTTTTTGAAAGTGAATGAAAACTCAGAAATCTATTTAAACTTCTCCTTCCCAGTCCCTGGGCCTACTGCATCTCATTGGCATGGAGGTGAATTGATTTGCTTTGCTTTCCAGAGTCAGTGGGAAAAGGTTAAAATGTCGGTCTGGCTTGTGGAAGTATTCAGAAATACCTTGATTTTCTTTCTGACAGTAGAAAACAAGCCTGCATGCATTATTTCGTTAAGGGACAAGATTCCTAACAGTCTTTGGTTCACCTTCTCTTAGACCATCTTCATCTGAACATCTCTAGCTTCAAACTGCTGTTCTGAGCAAAACTGATAACCCGTGGATGATTCCCAGATTACTCCTGGGAGACTTGCTGGTCTCTAATGTCATTTCTTCTCATACTTTGGCTTATTCTGGCTTTAACTATTTTACTTCAGTAATGAATCATCTCACAGGCTTCAGGGTGGCAGATGCTGAGGTTTCTCAGCTCTCCATATCATTCTGAACACCACTGGGATGTCCTTCCATTTCATCATTCTGTTTTGATGTCATCTACTCAGTTAATTATCTCTGTCCTCAAACTTACCTGAAGGAGGAGAGTGAAAGCCTTCAACTCCAGTAATTCCAGGACATATATGCATGTAAATATCATCCAATTTCTTTTTTCCCCCATTTCCTTGTATGTTCCTGGTTTTCTATTTAAGATGCTGTTATTCAAATGCAGCAGCTAAATCTCCAAGATTACCTGCATTATCTTTAGGGATCACTGTTTCTTGTTTGAATATTCTATACTCATCCTGTAAAAAATCTAATATGAATCATTGATTCAGAACGTTGCATATCTTCCTTTAAGGCACCCTGGTGCAGGAAATTCTTGTCCAGTGCCTTCCTTATTTTGACGAGTGAATTCTAAGAAGAATGTGACAAAATTAGGGCAAACACAAGTAGCAGGAAAGCCTCTGGTGCTGACGTATTTATACACCCATATTTTGAGGAAAAATTTAGTGACGCAAAGGACTAAAAATTTAAAATAGTTAATATGCAGCATATTTTTCTCACTTATTTCTGAGGTATTAACTAAATATAATTCCAAATTTTGGTTTGGTGATGAAGTTCACTGTATCTTTTAAGCTTCCAGCTGAACAGGCTGAAAGCTTTTGAGCTTTCAAGAGTTAAATTACTAAATCTCATATCAAAGTATTAGGAGTTAAATAGCTCACTCAAGTAACTTTTTCCCACTAGTGTGTTGGGGTTCTTAGTATTATAGATCGTTATTTTGAAATTGACAGTCAAAGATGTATAACTTTAATAATTTCTTGAGAAAATAACTTTTTGCACTGAACTGATGTTGGGATCATATACCTTGATGTCATGTGGCTTGACAACTTATTGCTTCTTCTGAACAGCCCATGAAATACTTCTAGTACTTGAGCTTCTTACACTGTATTTTAACATGCAGTTTCAAACATTGTACGTTCAGAGTTGGTTGAGCAATCTTCATACAGATACATTATTCAACAAACATTACTACAGAATAATTTCTTTCAGGACTGAATTTAAAAGGAATTAAACTAACTTTGATCCTTGCAACGTTTAGTAGGTTCTGTGAAAAATTGGTGTAAATATGGCAAGAAGGACTCACATTTTAGGATCATCTCAGTTTAGATCTTTCATCTGTGGGGCTTCTGATAGTTCATTAACCATCTCTTGTGCTTCATTGTCCTGCAGTAATAAAAAGCTTTTTATCCACCACTCTGAAGTTATTTTAAAGCAGTGCTTATAATTTCTTGTACACATGCAGAATATTTTATTGCTTATTATTATTTTGTTCATCTACATTTCATAGAAGCATATATATTGTTAAATAAGTGTGTACTTCAGCCCATACCTGGAATGAAGTGATGTTGCTATACTAACAATTTATTTTCTTTCCTTTCAACAAAGCCCCCAAAGAACCTTGAGAGAGAAATGTCTTTGGTGTATTTTCTATGTATGTCATGCAGCTCAGAAAAACCCAACAAATAAATAAAGCCTATATTCTTCAGTTATATATCTCACTCTGGATGTACTATACATTTTCATATGCCAAATAAAAATTTTAAAATAAAAATGTGAAAAGCTTGTGAGGCTTTCCTTCGATCAGAACTTTTGCATCTGTCAAGTTTCAGATGTCGAAAGACAAGAAAACTGAGACAAGAACATGGTAAACAGATGGAATACCTAAGAGTATTCCTAAAAGTGTACCTAATAGTAAAGAATACCACTCAGTACCTAAGAGTGGTGGTGGTAAATTACTGTTTCCCCTAGTTCTCTGTTGTGCTCTGAAGATGTCTGATGCTGTGTGGAATTATTCTGGAGTGGAAGGACCAGCGAGAGAAAGGGTTCAAAAAGGAGTCCGACTGACTAAACATCAGGAACATCTCACTAGAACAATTCCGTAGAAGACTGAAAGACTGAAGTATATGAGACTATTAATCTCATCAAAAAGAAAGTCAGGAGTATCCCCTGCAGGGAGAGAGAGAAGTGCAACAAGTCACAGTACCTGGGAGGTGAAGAAAGACAAAAATAGACTAGGAACAAGGTCCTTATTTTATCTGCAAGTGTAACTAATCACCTGGAGTAAAATACATTAAGTTGTGATGAATTAAATACCATCTGAGGTCTTTTAAACTATGCTGTAATTCAACATGAGGTTGTATTTCTGATACAGGTGTTCCTTAGAGAAGTTCTGTTCAAAGTGATACACAGAGGAACAGACTAATTTGTCATTATGACCACATACACTGATAGAAACTCCACTCACCATTCCAGCTCCCAGTCTCTGAGAAATAATTTCTTGCTCCTTGGAGTCAAACTCAACATGCAGAGTAGCAAACTCATGGTCACAAGTTTATTCATGCACATGGCTAATTTCTTTCCTGGTGAGCAACATCATTCCTCTTGTACTCTGTTGCACCATTTTATTTTATTTTATTTTATTGTCAGGGAATTATGGGTAGTTTTGCAAGAAGACGGTTATATAGGCTGAGAAAGTGACTGTAATACAAATGGATTCTGAGGAGATTAGCAATAAAAGGACACAACAATCTTCTTTCTTGCCATCTAAATAGCTTTTTGATTTTTGGAGGTCCAATTCTCTGTGATATTTCTGAAAAAAACAACTGGATTATATTTTCAGTTAATCCACAAAAGTTATTTGTTATTATTACTGAAAAAGAAGTTGATAAGTTATAGACTTCAGGTCAGCTAAGACAGGGCAAAATCTTCCACAAACCTGCAAAGAAATGTGGATGTTTATTACAGCCTTGAAGAAAAGCGCTGTAGTAGGGTTACATAAAATCTGCTGAGGCTTAGTGCTGTAGGGTAAAAGAGAAGCTCTCATGGAGCTGGTAATTGTGTAATTATTCTTAATTATAACTGCTAAAGTGGGCTACAAAGTCTCTCCTTTGTTGTTATGTGTGAATGTGAAAATCAAGACAGAATTTTGGGAAGTACAACATCCTTAGAAAACCTGGAGCACTAACTGGACAGGCTAAAAATTGAGTGGAAAATAGGGATTCTAAGTGAATGGTTGACTATTTTGAAAACAAAATTCAAACAAATCAGAGAGGAATGTACGTAAGTAGCAGCTCTCTGGGGAATTCTTGAACTCCTATTTGTCTTTCAGAAAAAAACCCAAAAAATTGTTACAAAATCCAAGATTCTTCAAACCAAAAATCTATGTTCTAGAAGTATTTTTTTTCTCTCTTTTTCCTCCTTATTAAATAAGCATATCATATATTCAAATACAGGAGCAGAGAGAAAGATACGATAAGGAAAATCTCTGACCAAACTAAGTTTGGTTAATAATTTAGATTCCTTACTGCCTGGTACACCTTTTGAGCTTTTAGATAACATCTTTACTTTCCACGTTGTACAGATAAGCCAGGTCACTGAGTTTCAGAGAGGCTCCAGCCTCCTGTGCAAATTCATATGGCCAAGGGGCAGATTCACTCGGCAAGCTGGAGCTTGCAATCTCCTAGGTTCAAGTTTAATCCATTAAACTGCAGCTGCTGTCCCTGTACAACAGGTTCATGAGGCAAAACTCTATTGTTTAGCTTCAGAAGCTACTTAAATCAGTTTACTATTTCATAATACCATTCTTTATTTGCAAGGTTCTCCAAGGAGGAAACGCAAAGAAGTATCTCTGTTGTTAAGAGTTTACTACAAAACCCATTCCTGACCTGTATTTTGCTTGCTTTTAGTTCAGTGAAAGCAGAGCAAGACAAATAAGTAAGTCAGGTTATGTCTCAAAAAAATAATGCTCTTTCAACAGCATGCCAGGCAGACTCTCGTTATAGTTTACTTCTTTCTGGATGTAGTTAGGGATCTGGGGATCAAGGCATCAAATGTAACATCCCGAGCATTCACTCCTTTTCCCTTTTATGACCCAAGTTAATTTCTTCATTCTCCATCTTTGAGAGCCAAATGTACATAATAACTGTGTGGAGAAACCTTGCCCTCAAAGTATTAAACATGTTCTTTCTGTAGGAATCAAGTGATTTAAGGTGTGTAACTGCCCACCATGGAGATTGGTGCCGTGGGTTTAGTGGTTGTGCCTACGGTTTGAAAATAAGGCTGATATTTCTCAGAGAGGAAAGTTGACTCTGTGGTTAAGGCGTTGAATTTTTGTGTGCCTTTGTAACAGATTTCTCATGCTTCGGTGGGCTGTGTACAATCCTTTTTTATGGTTATCTATACGCAAACTCCCATCCAGTGGTATTTTAGCAGTAGAAAAACTCAGAAATATTTTTCCTGATTTTTTTTCTATCTGTAAAAGGCGACTGCAGTACTTCTCTACCTTTGAATGAAGTCCTCAGGGTAGGAACAAATTGTGCAGAGCCAGAAAGCGTCTACTTCCAGGTTTCTTGATCTCAGGTTAATATTTTCTAGATTCACCCAGGCACATCAAACCAATGCGGTGTTGCTGCATCCGCTTGATTTGTTTGGAAAATGAACTTGAAGCACAATGTGCTGTGATTATGTGATGCTGTGATTACAGCACCCACAGCTGTACAGCAGCACTGGGCACAAGCCTTTAGAGATGAAGGAACAGAAAAGCAGGTAGTGGTGGATGAAGTATAAAAAAGTTCTGCTATTTATGAATGAACAACAACTTATGAAAATACCAGATTCCTTATTTTCCTTGTTCTGGTGCATACCTGACAGTTTTTTGTTTGTTTTGGGGTTTTTTTTCTTGTTATACTTGTCATGTGGCTTACGTCTATATTTGGTAGTTACTGTTGCTTTTCCATTTCTTGTACAATGTGATCCATATCTCAACGAGCAACACTATAATAAGGTCATTTACTACTTACCAGATTCAACACACAGAAAAATAGCTTGACAAAAGTCCTGACATCGGGGAACAAAGTGGTATTTTTGCCATAAACATTAAAGAAGGCAAGACATTACTCTACATTGTGCAATCGTTACCACAAAATCTTATTTTTTTTATAAAATATCATTACTTCTACACTTGTGAGCATATCACACAAGCTCAATTATTTCCACTATATTCTGTGCAAACAACTTTATGCAAACTACTGGAGTTGTGACAAATCAGAGTAGGCAACAGTCTGTCAATAATGTTTAGCCAAACTATATGATAGTCATCACACTGTATCAGAAATTAAGCATATAAATAAATCCTTGAGAGATGTCTAGTGGTCAAAAGTATTCAGCAAATATGGTAATAGATTATTAATTTAGTAATTAATCTTAAAAATTAACTAATAATGTAATATTTCAACACCTAAAGAGGTGCCCCTTCTTGAGAAATTTTCATACTTCTACACGAAAGATTTTCATAACTATGAAGTGTTTAGTTGAGAGATATAAAGGACGAAGAAATGGGAAGATATAGTTATAAAATGTCATATTAATTGATTAAATAAAATAGTATGGCATTCTTAAAAGAAATCTGTATGTATTCATAGGCAAGTAAGAAAACTGAATACGTTTTGAGATAGCTCACTTATCATGCAAAGGAAGGAGATTTGACTCTTCCCTTAATGGATTAATTTTCAAGTCAGCCTGACTCTAACTCTAGGCTTCAATACCTGCATGTTCAGATTACACTGGGTTTTGTTTCTCTGAGCAGAGAGTAAGATACTTGGGGCACCTGAGTACTATTGCTAGTTCTTTTCCTGTCCTTGCCACAGATGAACTTTGATGAAGAACTTTATGGGATTGCAGATGACCTAACTTATAGGTCAAGTTGGCAAAAGCATATTTAAAGGTCAGTTCAGGATAGACAAGTGTTTCAGTTGCATGCAAGTAACAGGAAATCTGGCATTAGTACACATTTAAAAGCATACCTGCATGGACCATCCATTACAGCTCTGGATTAAACTCATTCTGCCCCTTAAAAAAATACCTAAAGGATAACTTGTACCATGCAGCTTCTTACTGGATCAGTATTCTCTGTTGTCTTTCAGCCAACGCAAAGGTGACATAAATCCTGTATCTGGTGCTAATTTTACAAAGGCAGTCAAATGCATGGTTCAAATCTGAAGCAAGCAGTACTGCTGCGCATACTATGGCAGCGCACAGATGTAGTATTAATCATTATGGTTCCACAGTGTCAAGCTAACGCAGACAACATAAACACAGAAATACATTTGCCTATATAATTCCATACATATTTTGAAGAAAACAGAAATGCAAGATAAGTGCCTACTGTTAGCATCTTTTTTTCTTGCAAGGATAACATTCATGTTCTACTGAACAACACTTAATAGGTGAGGTGATCTATTTTTGACAGTAGAGCAGATATTTTCATACTGACTGATTGTACTGAAAAGGGAAGAGAAAGGTCACAGATGTCATTTTGTGGTGAAAGATGCAGAAGTTTATTACAAGAGAAGGCTAGCATACATTAGTTTTCTTATCCTGTTGTTATATAGTTTGCTAATTCAATGTGAAAGCTACTTATATGATAATGCTCTGGAATTGTGTTATCAAACTGAGCGACTATCATGGCAGGAAGAATAAAATAGGAAAGACATTAAAGTCTATTATAACTCTGCCTTGACCCAATTAAAAGCCATGCACCTTAGCCCTGAGGGTAGTCCAAAAAAACACAAGCACCTCAGTGTTCATCATGCGTCATATCAAGGTTTTGGACTAAGATTTTACTGCAGAATGCTACTAAACAGCAATGAAAAAAAGGGCTTTGGAAGTTCAGTACCTGCCACCTTAAATTAAATTGATATTTCTTATTTTCACCCACTCCATTAAGTAGTTCTGGTATAAACAAAGTGGAAAGTAGCTCGCATTGACACCACTCAGGGATACATTCTTATAAAGCATGATGGTCATGTCCAGTTTGCAAAGCTGTTTTCTCAGACATCTCCTTTTGCACATGCTTATGTCTGCAAGTACTTGAAATAAAGCGAGGGCTGCATTGCAACCTATCGTAATGCCAAGGGTATGTATTGGATGATATAAAGCTGTGTAGGGATGTTTAGGGATATGAAAGCTGCTGGCATTGTTTCAGGATGGCTAAGTGTGGACTGAATGTTGTTGCATTCATATGGTCTGTTAAGGGTGGTCTTTGGGGAAAACTATTTCTAGAATATCATCCAGGTGCTATCCCAGAAAGAGCTAGTCAGCTTGCTCCAAGAGAGAGCCTGGAACAGAAATAATGCAATGATGTGGACTATCGCCAAAAAGCAAACCAAGGAGTTAAATTACTTGATAATGGGGGATTACATAGGACACAGTATGCGGTTTGAAACTCTTAGGAATGCTCTCTCATAACCAGTAAAGGAAGAACTTTCACTGGGTCAACCACTGTGGAGAGTTCTGGCCTGCTAATGCAGCAAACACAGGAATGAATCCACCCACTTCATACTCCAGGAGAGCTTTTCTACCACTCTACTTAGATCTGCAGTTTCTCTTTACAGAGAGCCACATCTTTCAACTTTTTTCTCCCCTCTACTGAAAGAGCAATGCCTGATATCCAAAATCTGGAAAGCTCTCCTTGGTCGTAAGATACACATTGGGTAAATCCTTAGGGTTAACCTCAGCAGTTTCAAAATTTTCTTCCATCAAGATTTATTTCAGGTTCTGATATTTCTTCCTGATCCAATTTCATTTACTGGTTGATGACCCACTGTCTCTTTTTCACCTGACTGGAGATACACCCAGAAATCTCAACAGTCTTGAGGGGTAGTCTGAGGAGGAACAGAAGCAGCATGTGATTAAATCTGCTGATCTTCCTGACTTCTAGTGTTAACATCCATGAATTTGGATTCATTATGGACAAACAGTTTTCCAAAAGAAACTTTGTGTGGAATTCAGGTTCAGGTTAAGACACATACAGTTATGTATCAACATATGAGTTACAGGGATCTAGCCTATAAATTAAATGAACCTTGGAATGTAATTCTGTTCACCCTAAATTGACACTTAGTGTCTGGTTAACTGAATATGTAGTATATTCTTGATCTCCATTGATTGTAAAAGGAACATTGAAACCTACATCACATGTAAATACCTAAACAGGTCTTATTCAGGACATGAAACGTGCCTGCCAATAAACCCACTAGTTTTCACTTGTCCCTAGTTTATTGTACCATTTCTTCTCCCTAGTAAATAGTAACTTCCATAAATGTTTCTCTAAATCTTAAAAGTGAGGCACATTTTAAAATGAAAATGTATGTTGAAATTATATTGTAAAAAGAAGGGAAGAACAAATAACTATATCTTTCTCCTTAGTCAATCAACATAAACTAAAAACTTTTCAGTAACATCATCTAATCACCTGACAGACTATCAAGTATTATTTGATGTATTTTCTTTTTTTGTTGTTTTAAGACTGGCATATTTCATACATACATGTGTAAGATGTAATCAGTGTGGTCATAATTAAACCCCAAAAGCATATGATTATATTGAATCCAATGTGATCATGGTATGGCAAATCTTTACTTCAGATTGAACACAGATACAATGAACCAAATGCTGTTTAACCAGTCAGGAGAAGGGTTGAGTTTTGATCTGTGGAATCTACTGCTACTAGACTGGGTATCTGACTTTGGCTGGGCAGTGACAAGAGCTGTGTGGCACGGGAGGCACAAGTCACATAGGAATATTCTTCCAATTATCAGGTTTTCTGGGAGACGCAGGTTAAAAGTGCACGACAGCCCTATATATCTCTAGGTCAGGAGCATAACCAAACTTCATTGCCTGCAATTCCCTTCTCTTTTTTTTTTTTTTTTTT
>VZSC01018205.1:67564-79625 GCA_013398225.1 Steatornis caripensis | reverse complement strand
TCTTTTTTTTTTTTTTTTTTTTGCAGGTGTTTGGAGGGCTGTTAGTTTCCTTGTTATTATGATGAGTAAAATTTTCTATGCTTCATTTGTCCAGGAGCAGCAATTGCAGCTGCCAGTAAAAGGGTAGGATGTTTTGTAGCCATGCTTTGTATCCATGCTCTTTCTAATTTTATTGTTGTGATAAAAAAGCTTATCTTAAAACAACTGATAAAGCCTTTCCTAGCTATTTGCATATACCCTTCACATACAAGAGGGTATGCACAATCACAATCTGCTGCAATGTGGTATAACTAGGAAAGGAATTCAGGCAGCGGTGGAGAAAGCTGAAAGAAGTTGTTAACTCTTCCTTTGATCCAACAATAGAACACGTTTAGTAATCATACAAAATATATATGTGCAGATTACATATAGTCTGTTCTATGATTGAGTAATACTTGAGATTTACAGTCTGCTAGCTGTTACCGTACAAAATATCTCTAACATTACAAGCAGTGCGTATCCTCTAACAATGTTCCCTTTCCTGCTCTTCACTCCTTCTTCTTTCCTATAGTATATACAGTTCAGACTTAAAAAAAATTAAAAAAAAAAGCAAAAAAAACCCCAGAAACAACCAACCCCAAACAAAAAAACCCCACCACCTTTACTACTTCATTCAGGTTTGGGGCTTTGAGCTTTAATTCTGCTGGTTTTCTTTTAGATGAGTTTCTAACTTCAGACCATAGGGACTGGTGACCATCATTTTGGTATCTCTCAGGAAACAGTCATAAGAAGCAGTTTTCTCTCCCATCTCAATGTGTAGGAGACATGTCCAATTGAATCATGTGATGGACAGGAAGGGCTTGGTTTTCTCTACCCTTTAGGTTTTAAGAGGTTATAATTTATAAACATAGGTCTGACAAGATGTTTGTGAGTCAGGGTCCTATTCCTTACCACCTCAGACTGTACCATGGTACCTATAAAATAACTGAACTCCACTTTAAGTCTTGCTAATTTTATTCTCACTTCTAATACTGTGATAGGAAGCTTATTCTAAAATCACAATCTTCCAATGCTTTGACTGTCTAATTTTCAACCTATTTTTATTTATAGTCATTTGGTAGTGATTTTTCTTAGATCAGTTTATCTTTTTCAGCTTGCATAGCTCATTTCCCTCCCTGTGGTTTATCCTATTGATATATCTATAGAGAGGAATTATACCTCCAGTTTGCCTTTTGTTTGCTAAACCAAACAAAACAATCTCTTTTTAGTAATATTCAAGAGGCTTCCCAACCCTGACCTATGCTACTTGTCCTTTTTTATACTTTTTTCTGGAAGATGATGATCAGGTTCTTACCTATGAGGACAATAGCTACACCAAACATTTTGTTTTATTTGTCTTCAGTTATACCTGCCTTTTCCTAAACTTTTTTCATTGGCAGTCTATAAACTTTCCCTTACTAGTTAGTATGACCATTTTTTTTCTCCTATGCAGTTGGTGAATACATAGAAATACAAACAAACAAAATACAATATTATTTCTCATTAACTGACTGTCCTTGGAAATTGCTCTATCAAGTTTTGCCATTGTTATCAGTCTAATCCTCAAATTATGACCTAGACAATGGGATAGGATGCATCCTCTGCAAGTTTGCAGGTAATACAAAACTGAGAGGAGTGGCTGATACACCAGAGGGTTGTGCTGCCATCCAGAGGGACAGACACAGGCTGGAGAAACCGCCTGACAGAAAACTCAGAAGTTCAACAAAGGGAAATTCCAAGTCCTGCCCCGGGGAGAAATAACCTTAACCATCCTGAAAGGCTGGAGGCTGACCATCTGGAAAGCATTTTGGCAGGAAAGGACTTTGGGGGGTCCTGGTGAACACCATGATGATGATTAGCCAGCAAGGTGCCCTTGCAGCAAAAAAGGATCATCAATGTCTTGGGTTGCACTAGGAAATGCATTGCCAGCAGGTCAAGGGAGGTGATCTTTCCCCTCTGCTCAGCCCTGGTGAGACACAGCTGGAGTGTGGTGTCTGTCTCTGGGCTTCCCTGTACAGGACAGAAATGGACATACTGGAACATGTCCAGCAAAGGGAGGAGAGATGATTTAGGGATTGGAGCATCTTCCATACAAAGTCAAGTTGAGAGAGCTGAGACTGTTCAGTCTGGTGAAGAAAAAGCTCAAGGAAGATTTTATGAATGTGTATATATAAATATATACATGTATGTATTTATATTTTATATATATGAATATCATATATATTATTTATTAAAGCTCTTTATTTCTTAGAAGTCTAAATGTGACAGATTCTGACAGCCTGTCAGCCTCTTGTGTACAACTTAGCTGGAACCTACTTTACTTCTGTATTTTGTTGTCAGCTCATTCATTATTTCTCAAATCTTAACATTTACTTCTAGCTAGCTAATATCGACTTGAGGAGGCAATAATCAATATATTTATCTTTATAAAATAATATATATAAATACCTGATGAGGAGTAGTAGATAAATGGCACCAGACTTCTGCCAGTGGTGCTCAGTGACAAGCCTAGAGGCAATGGGCATAAAGAATAGGAAAATCAATTCAAGGAGAAGATAAAAACTTTTCCATGAGGGCTGAGCAGAGAGGTTGTGGATTCTCTGTTCCTGGAGATATTCAAAATCCAGCTAGTCATAGCCCTGAGAAACCTGTTCTAGTTCACCTTGGTTTGCGCAGGGGGATTGGACTAAATTTCCAGAGATCCCTTAAGCCTCAGCCACATTGTGACTGTGTGATGACCCAGTTCCTTCTAGTTGACATATCCTGCTGCATTGACAG
The DNA here is from genome assembly GCA_013398225.1 of Steatornis caripensis. Classification (NCBI taxonomy): domain Eukaryota; kingdom Metazoa; phylum Chordata; class Aves; order Caprimulgiformes; family Steatornithidae; genus Steatornis; species Steatornis caripensis. The sequence goes on along the minus strand of VZSC01018205.1, from coordinate 76,829 downwards.
TCAATTTCATTTTTTTTTGCTAGTAAAGACTCACAAGAAAAATAATTGTGTCATGGACACTAAAGAATATATTTAATAATGTCAGTCCCAAGACGATCATGCGTAACTCAACAAAGTGCCATTCCTTCAGCTCAATTATTTTTTGGGCAACAACTGACTTAATAAATCATCTCAATCCAATACACAATTAATAAGGATGATGGAAAACATGTTTTACTTTCACTACACTAGAAATCTTAAAATAACCACACTCAATAGCACTCTGATTCAACGACGATCACATTGTCTGTTAGGATACATATTCTTTGCACTTTTGATATCACATAATATTTTTTGAATGAAAAATCACTCTTTTTAAAAAAAAAAAATAACTTTGGTCAAAAATATTTTTAGATAAATTAAAATATCAATAGGTAAGACTGCAAGTTTGGAGTATGCTTAAATCCAGAAAAAAGACAATGAAAAAATGCCCATTGATTTCCATGGTGTTGGGGTTAGTCCTTTGTTTTCTAGCTTTGCTGGTAGTCACAGACTTTCAGTTAAGAGTGAGAATATGGTGATCTTTGGATGCTTCCCTGCTGCCTCCTCCTCAGCCATGAATATATTCTATATCTTTATCTACACTTATCTATACTTGTCTATACTCATCTAGATTGGTTTGCAGCCAACTAACTCTCATACAAACTTGAAGCCCATCTAGACTGAGTTATTCAATCATCTCCACCAGAAAAGTTAGATATAATAAAGCTTCAAATGCACCTGTTTGATGCATGGATTCATGCTGAACTCTCAGAGTGATTGTGATACTATCAATCCCTTTTGAGATGAACTAACCCCTTATAAAGCTATCTAGAAATGCTCTTTATTTGTTAGAAGTCTAAATCTGACACATTCTGACAGTCTGTCATCCTCTTGTGTACAACTCATCTGGACCCTGCTTTACTTTTGTATTTTGTCATCAGTTCGTTCATTATTTCTGAAATATTAACGTCAACTTCTAGCTGTCTGACTTGAGGAGGCAAAAATCAAGCTAAAGTAATTAAAGGTGATAGTATAGCCCACCTGTTATTAGGCAACATTTTAAATAGCAAAGTTTGAAGGGTTTTTATTGTGTAGTTTTTCCTTCAGATAGTCCAGATTGTCAGAAGTATCTCATTATATCAGTAGTACAAAATGCTGAACATCGTTAGGCAATAATACTAGCACAAATGAGATCATTAGAATGGAGTTTTTAACACATAGTCATTATGTTATCATCCAGGAAGACATGCTTTACTTTTTAATTGTTTGAGTAAAATCAGAACATTTGTATTCTTGATTAATGAAGTGATATGAATCTAAGGTTTCAAAAAAATCAAACAAAAATATGTTAGTTTAGGCTGTGAAATAGTATTTCACACTTGCGTGCCTTCTCTGAGCTTTGATAACACATTTTCTGCCCCTTTTTATGTTTTTGTATAATTCAATTCTTACAATCAATCACAAAACGTATGCAAAAGGAGTGTCAAATTCAGTTCTGCAAAAAGCATGGTATTTTTGCATATGCTTAAAGTGCAGGTGACTATGGGTCTCTGAAACATGGGGATCTCCAGGGTTGGGCAACACCTGTTCAAAGGGGATTGTAGATTTAAGCATAAGCAACTGCAACCTACCTAAATGCCAAAGAGCAAGGCTTTTTTTTTTTTTTTTGTCTGAAGTTATCTCTTTATTCATTAAGATCTTAAGTAAGACTACTTACTTGCTACAACCCACTTCCACAAAAGCTTAAAATATCACTCAAGAAAGAGTAAAATGGGGAAATAGTTTTGACAGCGCTGCAAAGCTGTAACAATACAGAATATAGCTATCCAGTCATGTTCACTTATTCTTCTTGGGAGATAATTACTCTTACTCTTGTAGAAATGTCTTTCATTTTTCCCTCTTGTCCTCTGTCATTTGCTGCACTGATTTAGCAATGCAAAGGGGATTCAAACCACCTGGGCATTTATTAATGCTGAGTAAATAGAAGTTTGACTTGTTTCATTAATGTACTTTCCAACCTTGTTTATTGTGATTATGCTAGTTTTCTGGTGAAAATGTTTTTATTGGCAAGATCTGCAAAAAGCTCAAGCTCTGTAAATAACAATGGGAACATGTTTTCCTGAGAGAATTGACACTGGGAATTCTGCCGTGACCATACTGAAAACTTAATATACATATCTACATAATACATTTTGCTGAATAACTGTGAATTTTTGCAAGTGGAACACGGAATGGTCACAGTTCTCCGAAGGATGATTTGTGTGTCTAAGTTTTAGTCTGTTTCTTCCATATATATCTGCTAGTCTACTAAAAGATATTAACCCTCTCTGTAAAACTTACCCTGCAGACATAATGCAGTTTGAGTTTTGACCTTGAGAAATTATAAACATTTGATATTTACATGAAAAGAAGCAGTTAGGATTAGCTGTCAAAATACACAGTAAGAATAATAATTGTGATCATCAGATACTAAGGTACTGTTGAAGTATCTGCATTCATACAGATGAATAAAGTGTCCAGAACAGGTAAGCCTGAAAAGATCCTGAATTACAATAAACAAACAAACAAACAAATGAATTGTCTACTGCATCAAGTATCTAAGAAAGTTTAAAAGGATTTTATCTCCATGGCACACGTAATATAGGACAGTTCTACCCTGAAATGGAATCCCAACTGTCTATAAAGATAAGGCTATGAGAACTTCTCAGTGACCCATAAAATTATGTATAAAAAATTAGTTGTCAGCAGCAATGCAAGAGTTAGAAAATCACTTTCATGTAATTTGATGGTCCGTTATGTCAAATAATATAAAACAATTTCATATCAAACTACTGAGTTTTAGATTAGGTGGGCATTGTTATTCCCATACCTCATCACCTTAAAATACCGCATGGCACCATGTAACTGGATGCCAGTTTGGTAAGAAAGAGTGACATGAATCTTGTAGCAAACAGCGCCCTCGTTTTCCTGAAAAAAAAAAGAAAATACTTCCCAAGAAAATTTTCCCTCAAAAAAATCAATATAAATTGCAGTCAGCATTAACTATACTAATAAGTTATTAATATATATTGGAAAACAGTTTAAAGAGGTGACATTTATCTGTCGTTATGATCTTATCCATTAAATCATATTTAACAGAGGAAAAACGATACGCACTGAAGCTGCTTGGGTGAAATATGTAAAGATGCTCCATGTATTTAAGCACACTTCTGTATGCTTCTGAGCAGTTAAATATTATCCGAAACATTGAGATAAAATGATGTTATAATGAAGGGGAGTCAAGTAATCTAATACATATATTTAAGCCTGAAGTATAGTGGTCAAAAGGGAGCATTTCCAGGGTACAATTCACCTTTTCACTCTTTCTTAGTAAGTAATGTTTAAGATGCCTCTGCACCTATAAGAGTAAATAAGGTGAATCTTGTAAATGTTCTAAGTATCTTCCCTCCCTTCCCAGGATTTCTTCTGAGTTACACAGGTCAAAGGTAAATCAGAAATGGAAAACTGAAAATCCTGCTTACAAGCACATTATTAGTCTAAGAGATGCATGTTTTGCAAGGTCCAAAAAGCCTAGAATCCTCAGGATCTGAGGCTGGCTTTGGTTTACCTTTTAATACAGATGAAGCAAATTCTGAAGATAAAGAGGGGTAGCATGACTTACAATCCACTTACTTTAAGGCTTTGTAGAAACTATGTAGCAGTTTTTCTTTTATTTTTTCTTTTTTTTTCCCCCTTTCCATCTGTAAATTCTGCAAACCAGAAGGAGAATTTTGTTGTGACAGCTTACCTAGTCTCAGCAAATGCAGCCTAATTTACTAATTCATTTACATAGTTTCAGCATAACGTACCAAAATCTGCCTGTAAATTTATAGGTGAAAACCATTGGGAAAAAAGGAAGAAAGGCATTCAGAGAAAATAGGAGGAAATGAATGTAATAAAATCCAGACACTGGTCTAAACTTGATTGAATCTGGAGACTGCCCAAAATGCAGAGGAATTTAGGATATTATTTTGACTTCAGTTTCATGTTTTGCAGGGGATTTTGTAGTAATGTGTAGTAATAGAAATGTCAGCCATCAGAGATAAATATAAAGAAAGAATCTCAGATAGCTAGACCCACAGTTCCTGACATTTAGCCTTTTATGAAAGCGTATCATTAACTTCTTTGGTCAAAGACCATTAATCATGGTGAATTATTTTTAGTAAAGCTTTGCATCTGCATACACATAATCCTCAAACTGGTCTTTAAGAACAGTCATTTTTTCAAGAGTCAACACAACATACCATAAATATTTGACTTCCACGTTTCTTTTACACTCAAGTCTTATCATTACATACAAAATTAACCACTATCATCTGGGAGAGTATTTTAGCAACAGGGTTACTAATTTGTCATAAACCAGCTATTTTCCAACTCACATCGTTTATTAAGGAAATAATATAGAAGTCATGTTATAAATTTGTACTAAATAATAATAATATATTAGGTTTTAAGAAAGGAACTGATTTGATTTGTAGTAGCATTAATTAATGCTGCATTCCCCAAGGTCTTAAGAGCCAAGGGTTTTCATTCAAGAGAACAGAAATCGATACACCTTCTAGGACCCTGTTTTATGTAATTAATGCCTACCCAAGTGAATTAGTCATTCAAAGACCTCCATAATTTGATTCTTTTTCAGTATTTTTGCTTATGCAACAGTGCAATCATGATTTCATTTAAAATGCCATCACAGGGCTCTGAGTTTTCATGTGAAAAACTCTGCAAATGCAAGAAGATATAAATAATTGGTTATCCTTAGGATAACTAAATCCTTATTTGGAAGTATAACAGCTGAAAATTAATCATGAGAATTTGGTAAGCAATTGAAGGTTGCTGTATGTGCCCAATAATGTTTCACTGTCTTTCCAAGTTTAGAGACAGAGTTTGTGAATATTATATTTGCTTTACATCTCTTATATTGAGTTTTTGTGTATGTTTTATGGATGTATTTTACACTTCCTTTAATTGAAAAAAAAAAAAGAAAAAGTTATCTGATGTACCCTCAAGACTGTCTTTAGTCTAATGTCAATGCCCAAACAAAACACAAAATGCCCAAGTTTCAACATAATCTTTTCTCCAGCAATTGGAGAACACTGACAAAACTAGGGATCTTGTGAATTAGAAGCACTGGTCTCTTGATGCTGGATCATTTATCCCTTCGTGTTATGAAACACTTCTTTCACATTAGAAAACAGGAAGCTGTAGAAAGCAATAAGGTTGCCCCTTGGCCTCTTTGTCTCCAAACCAGACAAGCCCAAAGTCCTTAGCTGCTCCTCTTAGGACGTATCTTCCAGCTCTTTCACTAGCTTTGTTGCCCTCCTCTGGATGCATTCAATGACCTTCACATCCTTCTTAAATTTTGGGGCCCAAAACTACCACAGTACTCCAGGTGAGGTTGCACCAATGCTGAATATATTAGGATAGTCACCTCTTTCGACCAGTTGGTTAGACTGTGTTTAATGCATCCCGGGATGTGGTTTGCCCTTTTGGCTACCAGGGCACACTGCTGACGTATTGAGCCTGCTGTTGACCAGCACTCCCAGACCCATTTCTGCAGAGCTTCTCTCCAGCCACTCCTTTCTCAATTTATGCTTGTGCCCAGCATTACTCCACCCTTGGTGCAGAGTCCATCATTTTGGCTTGTTAAATTTCATCCTGGTAATCATATCCCAATGCCCCAATCTATCTAGATCAGTCTGCAAGGCATCTTGTCTCGAGAGAGAGGCAACAGCACCTCCTAGTTTGGTATTGTCTGCAAGCTTGGTGTATTAAACTCCTGCATCTAGATCATTGATAAATATATTGAACAGAACTGACCCTAGAATTGAACCCTGACAAACACGGTCGCCAGCCAGACCTAGCCCATTCACTACAACCTTTTGAGCTCTGCCTTCAGCCAGTTCTTCAGTCAGTGCACCATGAACTCACTCATCCTACAGCTGGACAACTTGTCCAGAAAGTTGCTATGAGAGATCGTATCAAAAGCCTTACTAAAATCCAGAAAAATGACATTCACCACTTTCACTTCATCTACTAGGAGGGTGACCTTGTCATAGAAGGATATTAAATGAGTTAAACAAGACTTTCCTTTTGTGAACCCATGTTGACTGTGCCCGATGATTGTATTATTCTTTAAATGCCTTTCAGTAGTACCCAATATGATCTTCTTCATAATTTTTCCAGGAACTGAAGTTAAACTAACAGGTCTGTAGTTCCCTGGATCTTCCCTCATGCCCTTTTTGTAGATTGGAATAACATTGGTTAGCTTCCAATCAGCAGAGACCTCAACAGACTCTCAAGATTTTTGGTAGATGATAGAGACCCTGCCATAACATCCATTAGTTCCTTCAGAAGTAGTCTTGGCTTTTGCAAGTTCTAATGGAAATAGTTAAAAGTAAAACCTTTCTGTATGGAAATAATTTTGCAAGGTTTTAAACTCTAAGGTGTGGTGTCATTGTTTCAGATATCATTATATTTACATAGTACTATCACACTTTTAGACAGATCTGGATTCTAAGAGCAAAATATGGTAAAGTTAGTTTTCCTATGGCATGCTTCTCAATTCATACCGTGGTTGGCTATTGTCTTCTGAGCACCTAGGTATATAATGATGCTGAACTTGAATTGTCCTTATGAACTCCCTAACATGCTAACCACGGACATGTCAAATTACACATCTATAAGGAAAAAGACGGTCATTGAGCTGTCCCACATTTCCAGGTGAGACTCCCTGTAGGTCAAGAAGGGCTTGGTGTTGGAGTGGAGGACTATGTCAAGACCTAATTCAACTTTGTTACCTCTCATGACTTTGGTGTTTTCAAATACTGATCTGTGTTCATGGATAACTAGCAGGAGATAATAAATCTAATTAAATCTTTGCACATAGGTAACTGAATATTCAGTGAAGATAAAAAAATCTTTCTCATGAATCCGACTATTGAAGTAGAGCAGCAGAGTCGGGGTTCGTTGGGACAGCCTTCAAACCATCCATATTTCCAATAAAGACATTGCTTTCCCATTATCAATTCCCCTTGGCAACTGATATCTAATGAATACTTTGATATATTCCCTGAAAGGAGATATTAGAATCAAAATTACAGAAAGATAAAATACCTTGACACGTATCTATTTCTATGAAGTTTTGAGACCCAAGTCCCCAGCGAAGCAAAGAGAACTTGTTCTCCTTTCTAACACTGTCAACCTTCACTATCACAAGAACCCAAAATTAATAATTATTTAGCTACTGAACAATTATGACAGATGATTAATTGATCACAAGGAGCTGGTTCTCGTAGCACTATTAATCAGCATGTCATCAAGCAGAAAGACAAAGTAAGCAATCTATATCTGTTACAAACCATGTAAGGGACACATTATTCAGTCAGCATGAAAAGGTCATTGTGCAGCTGAAAGCAGGATGAGCAGACTTAGCCAGATTGATGAGAGAGTGTTATTTTGTGTATTTATTATCAGCAAGAAAAAAATACCATTCTGACTGTACAAACACTGTAAATAACTTGTTTACTGAAACAAAATGCTAAGAAAAGAGCAGGTTGCTGAGCTGTCAACAATGCTTTAGTCTTCTATTGTTCAAAGATTACCAAATGTGTTATGGGGTAAAGGAAGATGCTTTCCCCTCCCACATCTCTGTGTTTTCTTGCTAGAACAATAGTTTGCAGCTGTAGCCTCTGGGCATGACAGACCTCTAACACCTCCTCTCCCAAAGATTACCATCCAACTCATTAAACACTGCTCATTAATGTCTGCTGTATGGGGAAGTCTGTCTGGTAAAGGATCACAGGAAGAGAAGTATGTTGAGAAGGAAAGAGTAAAAGCAGTTATGCATGCTCCACAGAGTGCTGGAGTTGTACGCCAGTGGGAGAAAACATGGATGGTATTGACTGTAGGACAGCTTGGACAGCTTCCTTTCCTCATTTTGAGCTTCTTAGGTAAGTTCATGTACAGCAACTTTGAGGTTTGCCTACAGAGTTAACCTCAGGCAGATGTGAACTCTTTCTGTCTGCGTTTCAAGATAAGCAGAAAATATCGTGCTATTTGCATGGCAATTAACAATAACCTTGAACCAGAAGCTTATAAATATAAAGAATGTTTAGGAAAAAGAGCAGGGATGAAGAAGGCTTTGTGTCTGCCAGGCACTAACAGCTGTAATACTTTTTACCCAGTGGGATCTCCAAGGACAGGCACAGTATATATCACGTTCCTATGTGTGCTTCCTAGTCCAGTGTGCTGTGTAGCCAGGCTTGGTGATGGTATGAACACTGTTGATGCTTTATACCAGAGGGAAATAATGTTCACGAAGATTTTCTCTGGGGTGCACACGTTAAGTTTCTAGTGATCATGGATCTCAATGTCTCCATGGTAAAAACCGTCTTTATTTCCAGGCTTCTCTCACCAGGAATCAGTGGTTTAAGACAGAGGAACCCATAATTAGTTGTGTTTTAAACCATGCTTACCCAAGGGACAGTTTTTCCTTGCAGAAGGATCCAATTCATCTATGTAGATGTTGTACTGATGTCTTAGTAGAGAACTGTGTTTGGGCTAATTTATCTTGCTGACACAGAAAGTTTATTAGCTCAAGCACAGCATCACGCTGTTGTAAGTATGGGTTCTAGATCTGGCTGCCACCCAATCCCACTTGGCTTGGGACAGTGGCAGAAAGAGTTTGAGTCTGCCTGCAACGAATTTGCAAAACTCACTTAAATAATACATAAAGAATTTTCTTAAATTCTTTTCATGCCCCAATATGGCATTGCATAAAAATATGTGCAATACATACTTGTTACGGATCGTAGAAGAGTCTAGGTAAAGGTTTCGAGGTGTGACATTCTCTACAGGTTACAAGGCTTTTTTTCTGGATTTTTGGAGCCAATGTAGAAAGAGGAAAAAGAGGCAACAGGAAAATCCAGACCCCGCTGTTGTGCCTTGATCAGACAGTTCAGCCTAGAAATTCATTCAAAGATATTATATAAACTTTCCTGTTCACTCTTCACCTTTTTTAGGCATTAGATTAAAAAAAAAGAAAAAAGCATAATCTTTACTGATTAGCTCATAGAATCATAGAATCATAGAATGGTAGGGGTTGGAAGGGACCTCTAGAGATCATCTAGTCCAACCCCCCTGCTAAAGCAGGTTAGCCTAGAGCAGGTTGCACAGGAATGCATCCAGGCGGGTTTTGAGTCTCTCC
>VZSC01018205.1:43352-64112 GCA_013398225.1 Steatornis caripensis | reverse complement strand
CCCCGAGTCATTCAGTTTAAAGCCTGCCTCACCAGGTTGGCCAGCCTGTTGCCAAAGATCCCCTTGCCCTTTCTAGAGAGATGGAACCCATCCCTCCCTAACAGACTAAAGTCACTGAAGTATGGCCCATTATAATAAAAACCAAAACCCTCAAGACGACACCAGCCATGTAGCCAAGAGTTGACATTCATTATCCTTCTATTCCTGGCTTCACCCTTACCCCTAACTGGTAAAATTGAGGAAAAGATGACCTGCACACCGACATTTTTCACTTGCGTCCCCAGGGCTTTGTAGTCTTCCTCAATTCTGGTCAGGTTCTGGTGTGCAGTGTCATTTGTACATACATGAAAGAGTACCAGTGCATAATAGACTGTGCTCTTCACAAGTTGTGGCACCCTCTCGGCAACGTCTCTTGAACTTCAAATCAGTAGACCATGATACTGGTAGATATCTCTCTACTTAATCCATTTATTTACTGATTGAAAAATATTTCATTAGGTTTAATAAGCAGAACTTTAGATTATTTCCTAATGGAAAATGCCGATTTCACAGGCATTTTTCCAACAAAAACGTTTATTGTATAGAAGCTGCATTTTTCACTGATGAAAAATTTTCATTGATGAAAAATAACTCTGTTAATTGCTCATTCATTTCTATCAGCCAATTTGTTTACTGGGTATTTTACAAATATTTTGATAGAAATTTATAAACATAATACCATAACAATTTTAATCATTATTTTCCTATGAAAAGTTTTTACTTATCATCTGCCACTCTCCAGTTGAGTAACTTTTACATAAAGAGTCATACTCTTGTTCTTAGCCATCTTTTAGCTTGACCTTGTCTCTTGCCTGGAGTTACAAAGAAGAGTCATGAAGTTTGCAGCAATTTCAGATTGAGAAAATACAGGCACTTGCCTCATGGAGTTCACCCATCTGTCTCTGTCCAGGAACATACAAATAAATTAGTGAGACTTTGGCATAAAAATACTAATGAAAATTGTGAAAATGCAAAGTGAAATCAAAATGGGCGAAATACAGGAGAGGATAAGAAAAAAAGCTCTTGAACTCTAAAGGAGAAACTAATGAGGAAGAATGTAAAATCAGGAGATGAACAGAACCATGTAAGCTCTGGCATGGTTACAAAACAACAGGAAATGCTTTGTGATCCACAGCATCAAAAATGCAGTTAGCAGAAAGTAAGTATAAGTACTGACTTCATGGCCTGAGATTTGACAAGCAGGGGTTTTCACCAATGTTTGCCATCCAAGTTTATATGTGAATCCTGATGAAGCAGGAGAATAATTCATCTTCATATGCAAACAAATTTGAAGGTGCAAATGAATTTGCGCGTAGATACAAATCTAGCACTAAGGTGACCTAAAAGCTGATCAATTTATTCCAATTAAAGCATGGTTCCATGGTGTGCCATAAGCTAAAGCAGTACAGTGTCCTCTGAAAATCCCGTGATATAAATTGTACTCAGAGTGAGCTCACTGTGATGGCACTTTTACATACTTTATTTTTTATTTCTCAATTATGAAGTGTATACAGATGCCACTGATGGGAAATATGGCATTACTTTCATTAATTAGATATTTTTAAACTACTAGGATGAATATATTTCCCCTTTCAATGATCGTGTTATCAGAGAACCATATGAACATTACATCTGCTTTATGCTGCTGTAATGAAATGTACAGAACCTAATTCACCACTTGGTTACTCCAATCTAATACCATTCTAACTCCACTGATATCTCTGTAATGAAATCAGGAGAGCAGAGGAGGATAGACTTGTTATATTTGCTTAGGATGAAAAAAAAATGGTGTATTTTTGAGCTCTTTAACTCAAACTTCTGTAACTTTCCCCAATCCTTCTCATTTCATAGACGTAAACTTTCCAGGTAAATAAAATGGATGCAGAGTGAAACACAGTAACCACATATTTGTTGTTTACAATAAATATAGGGTAGCTTGAAGTTATTTTAGTAATTAATGATACCATGTTAGCAACATGTAAAGGAACTGAGGTACTTTTGCTAAGTATGCTACGAGGATTTTGGAGATAAGGCTTCCAAGTCCATGTGCTCCTCCGACATATATACAGGGAAAGCCATGCTGATATGTTTAAATTTGTATGCTGTTGAATAACAGACATTTTCTAGTACAATTGCAATTCAGAATTTGGAATGAAATGTTAGTATCGGTGGCAACAAATATGAATTTGATTCTTTCCAAAATAAGCTTTTAATAGCAAAACAACTTGATAGCTATGTAAATGTTTGGAAAACAGGAATGCTATTTGCTGCTTATTTTCTAAAAGGCAAAAGGGCTTGTGTCCTTCCTTTCTTGCTAGGAGCAAGCTTATATGAAAACACAAAAATTGCAGCTTATATTGCACCCAATATCATAATCTTTTATAAAATCACAAACTGAGATATCAAAGCCCCAGGGTGATGTGGCTTCAGGTAGGGTATAAACAGCAGGAGCAAACGAACTTTTAAAAAGCCATGGTGCTGTTTTCCTACAGATCAATTTGCCCCTTTCTGAGCCAGAGCATTAATTCTCCAAAATTGCGTTGTTTTGCTTGTTCTTTTTTTTTTCTTTCATAAGCACCTGAGGGAGGTATTTAAATTTAATCACATTCAGGTTCAGCACTCATCATCGTGATAGTAAAACAGGTGTGGATTGGATGGAAGACAGGATTTGCTGATTTGTGAGATCCTATCATTCAGCATCTGCTAACCAAATTGCCAGCTAATCATCAGTGAAAAAAAAAAAAAAGTCTTGTTTTGACAAGGAGAGTATTTAATCACCTGTGGAAATTGCCTTCTGAAATCCATAGCCTGGAGCTCAAATCTCTGCAGGAACTGAATGGAGAAATCACCATCTGTACTTCCAGTTCCTTCTGTTCAAAATTCAGGTGATTGAGTGGGTACTCTCATTGAAAATTTCCCTCTTTTTATTATCTAGCCTTGCTTTCTTCCCTGAAGGTAGCATTTCTAAGCACCCATGAAAGAAAATGCCTGGTCCATAAGAGAAAGCATAGGAAACTTATCATTTGGCCAAATTGAGATGCTCTGCTCTGTTCATTGTCCAGCCCGGACAGGCACAAGGCCATTCTGGTCCAGCAACCAGGCTGTACAGATGCTAATGAGACCTGCTGAGAGAGCAAGGTCATTAAGTATGTTTGAAAGGTCTCCCTGGGTTGGATCTGATTCATAGATCTCCCGCAAAGAGCACATGTGGACCTGGAAAGCAGCTGTCTGTACCTGGCTATAGAAAAATGTCCAGAGACCTTAAGAGTTTAACAGGATACTTTAAAGATTTAGACTTGGGGGGGGAGGGCGGGGGAGGTGAAAAAAAAACTTAAAAAACAAGGGGAAAAAATCAACTGAAAAACAAAATAAGAAATTCTGAAACATAACATAATTATGTTTTATAACAAATATATATATATATTTGTTATAAAAAATATATATATATTGTTATAAAAAATAACAAAAGTTCTTCCTAATGGGACAGGTTTCATAATTTCATACCACACTAACATCTTCACCTGAAGCATCTGCTATTATATACTGCCAAAATGAAAATCCTTCACTAGGTGGTTTGGAAATTGCTGTGTCCTCTTCTCTGTTGGTTGTAAGCTCTTTCATCCTCACATATACCAGTGTACGTGAAGAGCAAGATCAATAGAAAGGGAATTTCACATCTTATTAAGAGACAGCAATAGCAAATCCTTCCTCAGCAGTTTGTCGTGCTGAGTGCTTTTCTTCCTCTCTGCCTCTGTGTTGACACTGAGTAAGCGGTCCAGGTCACTGGTCACCTTAGTGCTTCTACTGAATGAGCTGTACAAGAAGCCTTGCAGATCCTCACAACTGCAAAGGAAAGTAGAAGAACAGATTCAAGAGTGGTGTTTTGATGAAGCGTACAGTACCTGTGCTTTAGGCAGGTTGAAGTCTGAAAACACAAAATACAGGGAAAAAGACCATCTGTGAAAGGTGTTCTGCCTCCAAAGTTGAGTAGAAACCAATCAAACTGCCTATGTGAATAAGAGCAATATGTAAATTCCTTAGCTGGTCTTCTGGGAACCATCTGCTCCAGCCCTACCTTGGTAGATTGGTACAGAAATAAGTTCAATGTAAGCATATTACTTCTGAAAACAGGTATTTCTTTCAAGAATTAGGAGTCAGGCAAGGTAGTATTGCAGGTTTTGGTGTATTTCCTCACTGATCTGACAAATAAAATCTTGCTTGTTATTGAAAACGTCAATAGTACAAACAGGTAAAAAGTCCTTGCTGATTTCTGAGATCCAGGCTGTCTGCAGTTCTCAGAGAATGATTTGCAACCAGACACGACTGTGTGGGACTCTGCGCTCTCAAGCTTGGTAGGTTTCTTAGAAGAAACAAGCTGCTCTTACGTCTCACACCTCCAACCCTCACTTAAAATGAGTAGGGCTTCAGACAACAGCAGTGTGGAACATGCACATTCATGAATTTCCAGAAACAATCTGTCATGAATTCAAGAGCCACAGATGGGAATCTCACGTGGAGAAAACCTTTGATCAGAGCAAATCCCCTGAGCTGTTTTTCATGCTGCACACCCTACATGAGCATTTGAAGATATGGTCACTTATTTGAGTTGCTGTCAAAGTGGAGTTTGCTTAAATATAAATAGCAGATTTTTGTGTTCCTGTTTAAAACAAAAGACATTTCAAAATAGTGAAGAAAGGAAATGGGCCTAATCCATTAATGCAGAGCAGCTTTGCAGCAGAAGCTGATGTAAGTAATGAGACTGACTTAATTTAGTGGCCATGTGGCACGGGGGAGTGTTTCAGATTAAAGTGCGATTTAACAGAGTTTGATGGCAAAGTTCACTCTGTTACTTACTACATGGAGGAAACATACAAAGGGAGAATTGGGTTGGAATAGAATTAGAATGATTTACATAGGGACTGGAGGTGCAGAAGGTTAAGGGAGAGTCTCCTGTTGAGGCATGAGGTTCAGAATGGACCCCCTTGCTTTCTAAACTACTTCTCAGACAGGAGTCTGAGTGCAGCATGATCCAAATTTAGCCCCAGAGTTGGTCAATGGTATATGACTAAAGTGTTATATGTGTTTATAGCTAAAGGTTAATACATGCACACACGATTCTCTCTATATATACTTAACTAAGATTTCAAAGTTTCATTGTGCTTATTCCCACTTCACTTACCTTCCATCTGGGTGTCCAGTATTAGTTCACTCTGATGTTCAAACTCGAAGTTTGCCGAAGCAGGCTGTCAGGAACTAGATCTTATAAAATAAATAATTTAGTGGAGTAGTGTAGTACAGCAGCATGGTCGGCTTGTGTCTCTGGAGAGGAGGGCAAATCTGAACAAAGAAGTCCCTGGTCAATTATACCCTTACAGACTATTCACACATGTGTGAATATGTCATGGTTGGTCAAGTAGCAATATTTGGTTCTGGGGTCTTCTTGCTCCTCACTGCATTCCTTCACTGCCCTCAGACAGGCCATTACCTTGTCTAGGTGCACCTGCTGTTGATGACTGTAGCCTTGGAGCATCCATATATTCTGATTTACGCTGGCTCTGGAGGCCCTGTTTTGACTAAGTAGGTGCACGTTCAGTAAATCTTGGTGGAAATTTACAGCTTGTGGCCCAAGGCTTCAGCAAATCTGGCCACTCATGCTGAGTAAGTAAAGCTAAGCAAACAGCATACTAAATCACGCAACATTTTAACTCTAAGTGATTCATTCTATTTAAAACTTACTTACTTGAGCTAAACAACTAATATGTCTTAACATTGAGAGACGTCCCTGCTAAAGGGGAGGGTTGCCTGGCACGCAGTCCAGTTGTCACCCAGGGAGAACTCAAATTGGGCTCATCCAGGGATCTGTCAGTGGTAAAAAATCTCATTGCTTCAAGGAGCACCCTCGAGAGGCGTCCCAGCTGAAGGGGAGACGATCACCATGCAGACACGCTGCCTAGCAGGGAGAGCTCAAAGGAGGCTCACTTCAGGTGTCACGTTTATGGGGTAAAGTGTTTGGCTCATAGTCAAATTGCGTACAATGGGAGAGGTATGCACGAGGTACCCACAACTTAACTGTGTTCACTGTGTTGCTCTTCTCTTTTGTTGTTTTCCCAGAGGTGTTCTTGGCCTGGCCACAGCTGAGGCCTTTACCTCCTTTGGACTCTGAATGAAACTGCTGCTGGTGTGGTTAAGGGGGGGTCAAGGGCCTCCGTCACAGCATGAGGAGCAGATTACTATGAGTTTAGCAAAGAATATTCCTGACAAGCACGAATGCAGTGTATACAAATAAATTTATTTGATCGTTTCAAATATTTCTCACTTTCAGGTTAATTATTTAATTTACACTGTAAGCAGCCTTCCCTGAGAAAGGCTGTAATGGGGACAAACTTAAACTTGTTTACTTAGCTGGCAATATTTCAATAAAGAAATTTTAGTATTGAAAAGACAATGTTGTCTGTAAGTAGTCTAGGTTTCTTTACAAACTTATTATCCACTTATCCCTCGAGTGAGTACAGAATTAAAAAAAAAGAGATTTTATATTTTTTATTTTTTTATTTTAAAATATTTATTTGTTATTCACAAAATACTCATAACTTCATTACTGTATATTTCAGATGCCTGGATTTTTATAGCATGCAATCAATTTAATTCCTGAATTTCCATTTTCTTCAGATCTAAATTTCTGTTTAGCATGGTTCATGGGTAAACTGATGCATTTCCCTCCAGAGGCAGCTGTATTTCAGTGGTGGGTAAACTTCAGAAAGAACAGATAGTCCTGTGGCTATCATGCTCATCTGTGACTCAAGAAACCTTCTGATTGATCATACTCCCTTTATTTCTCCATCTCAAGTATCTCATTTTTAGTATAGGAATAAAAAAGTTTTCCAGACTCACCAGGAATTTTTTTCAGGAAGTTGCTGGATGAAAGTGTACATAAATATTGTAGTTATAGGCAATAATAGTGATAAAACACCTTATTTCAAAACATGTAACCAGTGCTAAAACTATATTGCAACAAGTATGTTTTAGCACCATCTAGCTATCTTGCTCGGTAAGTCACAAGCTGTATAACACTCGTGAAATCTGATGCTATCCTAGGAAAAAAAAAAAACACAATTCAATCCTATATTTTTTTTTTCCAAATTAGTCGCAGAAGTTAATATTGAAATATCTGTAAATATTTATACATTTTGAAATCAGTGTTGAAATGTATTAGTCCTCAAATTGATGTCTGTGTCTTGGCTTAAGATGAAGGATGGCAGAGTGTTAACTGCTTGCCTCGCATAGTTGTAAGGATTTGGTTGATACGAGTGAAATAAAACAGTTTTCACCATAAAGCTGCTCCAACTCAAGCCATGACACATTTCAGGAAGAAAAAGTCAGTGTGTGCTTTTAGAGACTGGTTGCCTATCTGTACAAGCTCTTTGAATTTGCTCACTACTATTCTTTAGTAAGACTTTATTTTGATTGAACTCCCCCAAGAGGGTGTGGTGGGGACGATGAGGGAAGTGTTACCTCTGTATTACAGTAAGGTACATGGGAGTTGGTTATCCTAGTAAGTCCCTGTCTGTAAGTGTAATCTCTATAGAGTTTGACAAAGTTTGCCAGTAAGGAGATGAAGCATCTAAGACCAATGCCTGTGAGCTTAGTCTGACTGTCAGGATCAAAGAGAACTTTCAGAAAAATCATGAGGTGAACAGCAATTATCCACACTGAAGACAGCGGCACCAGGCACCTGGATCAGAGACGTGCCCTGTTCAGGAGTAGAAAAGTCATCCATCCTTCCTTATTCCAGTTACTGGTATGGCTAGTAGCCTACATATGATGGTCTTTGTGTGCAGTGCAGGGTTATTGAGGAAAGAGGGAATTTAAGGTGAAAATACACCAAGCTGATTAGTTTCCAATGATGTGACCTAATGAAAATCACATAGAAAAAATAGTAGAGCTAAGAAGAGTCAGCAGGTGAATAAAAATGACTGACACAAATATTGCCTGCTGTTCATCTTCTTCTGTGAAGCTTCTATGCTGATCTGGGACTTGTGATGTTAATTGTTCTGGGTCCTGACCAAACACCCACTGTGTACAGCAAGAGTTTCCAGAGACTCAGATAATCTGGGCCGCCTTCTATCATTCATTCACTTGTTTCCTAAGCATTTATTCTAATTTAATAATTGAAATTGCATGGTTAGTATTGGGACTTGGCTACAAAACATCTTTGAGGAATCTCTTCAGGCATCTGAAACATGACATTGAATTAGTGAACACTTGAAAAATAGGTCGCCCAGTTCAAACACGTGACATTTGAACATTTGCTAACACTGGTTAAATATGCAATTATTATTTTTTTTACTGATTTTTTTTTCAAATAATGGTTCTGTGAAATAGCAGTTATAAATTAGTCCTAAATTATTACACTGTTAGCGGTTTGTTGGGGCAAAACAACTATAAGAGGGTTGCAATGCACCCTTCAGTAGTAAAGGAGGACCTTAATCAAAGATATCTTCCTGTTGTATCGCTCAGCACAGAAGCAGTTTATACAGCTCTGAGATCCATCTGTGCAGGTGAATCATCAGGCAAAAACCATCAAGAATTCTCCTTTGCCTGTGTCTGATTCTCTACTCTGACTGTAGCTTGGTACAGCTACAGGTTCACCTTAGGTACTTCAGACAGTTCCTTGAATTTAGCTGGGATTTGGGTGTTAGACTCCAAATCCAAACACCATGTATGCGGATAAATGCATTTCTGTTACCTCACGCTTCTGAAGGTAGAGATGCTAATAATTCTAACTGTGTGTTGGGCATCTTCTGAGGTGACACAAGTCTATTTCGTCCTTAAATCCAAGATTCGCATCAATGGAATGGTATTGCCCACAGAAATTGTGGGCTAAAGTTATTTCACAGGAGAATAGTCAAGAGCTGAGCTTTGTATATGTTACAGAACTGATGAAAATTTCCCAGTTGTCCTTTAGATAAAATAATTTCCATTCATCATGGAATTTAATTGCCTTATGGTGTTTTCATTTATGCCAGCTCCAACTCCAATGTCCTCAGCATACCTGTTCCTCCCAGGAATCAGTATGTCTGAAAGAAAACTCAGCCCCATGGAATCCTTCTCATTTCTTGAAGCGTAGGGATATTTAAATATGAAAGCTGTTGAGGGTCTTAACAGGAAAATACAGAATAAATGGGTCACCAAAAAACTGATTCCATTAATTATGTTACAAGTATGTAACAGAGATACAGTTGTGAAGCTTACTTTTCTTGCTGTATATGTGCAGTGCATTTTAATAATTTCCTCTGTGTAGATACTGTCATTGAGCAAAGGTTCCTTGCTGTCAGGATAACTATAGGATTATAGATATTCAAAATGCGTGTAATGTCAAATTCTTCAACCACTAAAATGTTATGCCTGAGGCATTATAAGGCTCATTCATTTCAAATTTGGTGATTCACATTGTTGCACTGCAGTTAACAGAATTTTGCCACATTATGTTGGAATTTTCTGTTACAGCAGCAGGTTTCTGAAAGCAGAACCTACGTTGTAAATTATCCTGATTTACTGAAGGTTACTGTGGGATGAAAGGGGGCAGTGTGCTTAAAGAAGCATCAGTTAAGTAGATACGAGACCTACAGGGGATATCTTTTCTGGGCACTGAACCAAGCAATGACCAATATTTGAATAGGAAAATGCTATTTCTATAATGGAAATATTCTTCCAACACTTTAAGACAGCGAGATAAATCCTGTATCTAAATATGAGACAGCGTTCTTCTTTTGGGAATGAGGAAAGGGCAAGCCTGTAAGTGACAGATTGTCAAGCCTGTATTAACTTTGAAGTTCATGGCTTTTATAGGTTGAAGAGATTAATCTTTTAAAATAACATTCATATTTATCATTCTCATGTAGTTAATTTGGTGCACAGGAAAGCACTAAAGTAAACATACATCTAGTTAACAGCAGAGAAAATACTTTGTATGAGAGATCTCAAATGACCTAGACTGCACGATTTGAGCTTGTATATGTGATTGTTCATTCATGTGTCAGCAATAGTCTAATACAGTATTATCTATTTTATTAGTTTTCATTCGTTCTGCATTCTGATAATGCATAAAGACCCTGATTGCATTTGAGGAGTTGTGGGGTTTTTACATTGTTCAAGAATACTGCTTGCCAAGACACAGCCTTAGTAAAATTGGTGCTTTGTGGGCCCATTTCTTAGTGAAGATCAAATAAAGTGGCAATGTTTTTATCTCCAATTTTGGGGTGAATTTTCCTTCCTAATGAGAACATACAAATCCCTACACAGTCATGCATCAAAATGGTCAGAAGTCTGTCTCGTCCCCATAATGTATCTTTGGCAGGGAACAAGACTTTGAAAATTGTGTCCAGACATTCATGTTTAATAGTTGCTGGTGGACATTTCTGCCATTAAAACACTTAATAACCTTCTGAGCTTAAAAAAAAAAAGATTAAAACCTCTCATTAGCTGGAAGTTCATCATGCTTCTCAGGGCTGTCCTTAAAAGTGATTGTCTCAGGCAACGTTTGTTTTTCAGGACCTGCCTTTTTGCCTTTCCCTTCTCCTGTGTCTAATTTTCTCACCTGATTGATAAACTCAGATTTCCCTTTTGCCCTATAGGCTTATGTCTAGTTGGTGCAAATCATGTATCAAGGGAGAGCTGTTGCAATAGTGTGCAGAGAAGAAGATTTCCAACAAATTACGCTCTTGCTAACTCATTATGTTTCCTCTCTCGTGCTCACCTTTACCTCCTCTGCAATGCTGCACTACAGGAGCACAGCAGTAAGAGAAGGAAAGGCCATTGTTCTGGGCTATAAATAGATATAAAATACAGGTTTGGTACCTTTAGTAAATATGTATATTAGTAAATCAAATATATTTGCAGACTTAGTAAATATGTGTAAGATACGAGTTTAGTTTTGAGGGGAGAATCTGTTGCTCAAAAGAGGATCTTCCATCTGAGACAGGTAGAGAATATAAGAGATGCATCAGACTGCAAAGACTATTAGAAAAAACAAAGTCCCATAAGCATTTTTGAGGGATTCGTCCTTTCTTTATTTGGTTAGTCTCACCAGCCTTTGTCTGCAACAAACACTGGTTCTGTGCTGTGACAGACAAACTAAGGGATGTTGTGGAGTGACAAAGCTCTGAGCCTTGCAGGTGAGTTGTCCAAACCAGAAAATAAATCCTACAAATCACACAACTGCTCAGACTAGTGTCTTTTAGAAATCCTCATGTCGTGAACTGAAATGGAAATCTTCAGTAGTGACAAGATGGCCTTTGAACATCTGAAGACAGCTTTAACTGGGGGGGGAGGGAAGGTATATATAAACACTTTATATGTGTATATTTTAAATTTTATTTGTATATTCTTTCCAAAGAAAAATAGTCTTACAAGCAAAATTTCCAAAGTATGTGTGTCTCTTGTACATAAAATTACTTTTAGTGCAAAGCGTATTTTATGCAAACAGCATTTCAGCCACTTGCTACCATTAATCAAATTGAGCTGTCAATGTAAAGGAATCACATGCCATGTAAATATACGACTGCTGCTCCAACAGTTGCAAGTTGCTGATGTCTGCTGACGCACAGCATGAGCTGTGCAGGCTTACAGCTGTCCATGCTCTCATGGCTTTTCACAGTGACCCCGTGCTCAGACATCCTTGGCCTTCTGCTTTCTTTCAGGGTTCTAAAGTTAGCTTCACCTCCAAGCTGCTCTGTGGGTAGGAGAGGCCCTGGGTCTTTCAGGAAAAGAACAGGCATCATTGTAACAGTATTAAAGGAAAAAAAATTGTTTCCTTTGAGCAACAAATTATACCAGCATTAAGCAACAATTACTGTAATGAAAATTATTGAAGCAGCAAGGTATCAGACAAGCTGTGTACATCTGGTCTGTTCATCTGCTTCTTTGGAGAGTGCTTCATAGACAGAGACTAGCACAGTAGTTTTTGTCATATTTTACTAGAAGGAAAGCAGAGGATGTTGTTCTCCCTCATAATGTTCAGTTTCATCTTTTTGAAGGAAAAAAAATCATGAAGTGTAAACACATCCTTGTTTTTCTGTAAGCACACACTAAGCATCTTCATATTGTAATTGCAGCAGATGTAAGTAAGGTTAGATTGAGAAAATTTAGGTACTGCAAGACTAGGTCTTTAATCATTTAGTAGTTGAGAGTGTGTTAGGAAGTCCCATGCTGATAAAAGATACCATTTTGTAAACGAGATGTAAATTGGAGGTCCTGACCCTTTGTGATCATTAAAAATTATATAAAGAATAGTGGTGATTAACTCCAATGTCCTGTCAAATTCTGCTGTGAATAATTATTTTTTTTCCGAATGGAGAAAATCCCCTTAGAGCTGTAGTCAGATTATTCATCATCTCTGTCCTAATGTTTGGTAGTGTAAATTTGCTAGTTTTTACTCCTTAAATTAATGCAAGTTAATGGCTATCAAGTCATATGAAAGCCTTGTTTCTACGTTCATCTGGCTAAATATACAGTTTGACACTTACTTGCGCGTTTGGCTGAAGGAGTTTAATACCTTACAGTCTTTCCAGCTCAACTGCAACACTGGACAACACAAATTCTCTTAGTCTGCTTCTGTGCTATAGTTTCCACCACGGTTGAAGGTAGTTGGCAGTAACTGGATTTAGACCAGAGCAGATTAAATAGTACTTACATGAACTCATGCATGCAGTTTGGCTGTGGGAGCAGGAGTCTATGTTTGACCGATGCTGATGAGTAGAACGTCTTGGTGACATCTTGCATCGTATCCAAAATGGTTATGTGATAATGCTTTAGGGAAACCTTCAAGAGTAATACTTAACTGAAAACTGCAGGAGGGAGAAAATAATAAAAAAAAAAGACCCCAAACTGCTACTGTATTGATTGACTGCAGACAGCTTTGTTTTGTTTCACACCCTAGATTACAGGAAAAGTATTACCAGTTTAGCCCAGACATGACTGCCTCTTTTTTTTCTTTGTTTTGAAATAATTTCTGATGAAAAAGGGAGACCTCCTATGCATTTATTTCCCATTGAGGTTTCTTTTGCTTTTCATGTCCTAATGATTTTCTCTTGTTCAAGACTGGGTAATGGCTCAAACTGAAATGTCATCCTGTCGATGTCAACGTCATTATTTAAGCCAAGAGTCTGACTATCTCTGACTATCTCTGAATTTTCTAATTTTACCTCCAGACTAATTTGAAACTCTTAAACACGTGCTTGAAGATAGTCCTTTCATTAGATACTCTTCTAAAATTTGATATTTATGAATTTTATAATTCAAATGTAATCCACATTTAATTTAATCTAATTTAATCTAATCTATTGTACATAGAGTACAATAACCAGGGGCAGATAAAACCAAGTCTGTCTATCATGTCTAAATTGTTGTATACTTCCTGTAGAAAACTGGAACAAAAAGCGGCAATGTACCACAAATGCTTAAGGCTCTCATGATTTATATATTCAAGATCAGGTATGACCTTCGGCCAAGACACCATCCATCTGTCATTTGCACAATCTCTATGTTTAAATCCAGCGTCTGTAATCTCTGTCTTCCTTTTAGGAAAATAATTCACCTGACTTTAATAATTCCAGGAAAATTCAAGGCCACCATTTTCCTGATAACCTGATCTAAGTATTTTTACTGCTAGAAAAATTGCATCTTTTAGCTATTGACCGTTGTTACAGTTTTGTTAGCAAGACTGAAAGACCTGTCACAATCATCAGATATCTTTTCTAACACTAACAATATGCAATGACTGATTCGCTTCCTAGCTTAATAAGACATACTCCTGAAATTTCACTAAGTGGCTGTTTTCCAATTCCTCAGCCAATTTTGGTGGCTCTTCTTTGACTTCTTCATAACAATGATGTATTCATCATCCAGGGAGGACACTGGTCCTGGTATCATTATTCTTGTAGTGGTCCTATGATTACTTTTCAGAGGCAAAATTTAAATTCCTAAGTTTTGTATGATGGTCTTCTTTTCATACATCTAAGGACTAAAATTTTTTCCCCCTTTTTTTGCACTAAAAATTAATTCTAAAGTGATTGCTTGTGGTGAGTTCTACAGCAAGGTTGTTCAGAACTGGCTTTCAAGTTGAAATCCTCTGCTTTTTCATCCTGCTCAGTGAAATATATGGGGACTTTCACCTTCAATTGCCCTAGAGCCATCTTTGTTTTCTTCATCATATAACCCTAGAATGTAGAGAAATATGCTATAGAGAGCAATGAGCAACACATAAACAGAAACTTGATTCCGAAGATTGGAGTGGGTGGCATTTTAAGACGTAATCCTTGTAGACTTGTCTACAGAACAGCCCAATATCAACAAATAAAATCAAAGGGAGATCAAGCAGAAGGCAGCCATGAGTACACTCGCAGTGCTTACTATACTGTTGCAATGGTGATCATTTGGCAAAGAGCTGTAAATTCCTAGAAAAATTGTTCCTATCTTAAGAAAAATTAGAACTCAGGTCAGAAGTGTTGTCAAGGACTAAGATTGTCTGACACGACCAGCTCACAAAATACTGTGTTGCCGCAATTCCCCATAAAGCTGTGCCAGTAGTAATATGTGTGTATCTCGATTCCGTGGAGTATCCAGCAGTTCATTGTTTCATCTCTGCCAACAGTTTCCGAGCTGAAACTCGAGCAACCAAGAAGTACTGAATCTTTCTGTGTTTTTCTGAGAAAAATGTTAGCATTTTTACTGGCACCACTTTATTTTAGGATTCCTACTCAAAGATGGAAAGGAAATGTTTATGAAGGACTGGTATGGTGCCTCCCTTCTGTGAAGGATCTGTCATTAGCATGTGAACTTCTTGCCAAAGACAGGAGTTTTGTCACTGACTGCAGTGAAAATTGAGATCTATACCAAGTTTATGCAGCAGACAACAGACCCATTTTAGACTGAAATTAATTTCTTCTGCTTTAATGTGTAAATCAGACTCTTTGTCTCTTGATTTACATACATAAGATACTGAGGAGGGTGGTTTAGTGTGCCTGATCTTTATGGAGGGAGGATAAGGGAGTATAAATATGCTACAGACCTATGGAAGGCAGCCTTTGGAAGATTTACTTTTTTATTTTCTTTTTAGTCAGCAGCTTTGCAAAGCCCTTTGTGGACACTGAACATTTGCATGGGCACACATAAAAGAACATTTCTTACCTTATGTAATACCTGTTCCTGCAAAATATAACTTTCAGTCTACAGACTGTTCGCTTTGACTGGTAGTTTAATGTCCTTCACACTGCAATTCAAGAAATGGACCTTGAATTTCTCTGGATGGAGGAAAATAGGAAAAAGAAAAGCTTTGTCTCTTTGGATGAAAGAGTTATTTACTACTAAGCTCGGGAGCTGTAATGCTGCATCTTTTGAATTAAAACATTAATACCTGACTGTTCACATAAAGCTTTCTAAAAATGTATGAAGTTCTAGCATGACCTTGTTTATCCAGTCCCATGATTTTTTATTCCACACTTACACGGTTCCTTTCTCCATCTGAGAGCTGTCTTTCACCTCACCTTTGGAGCAGATGTGCTACCCTGAAGCAGTACCACACCAGGTACACAACTGTGGAGTCAATTGCACTGATTGTTACCAGATTGGATCAAATAGAAAATGCATAGTACTTCAGTTATCCTTAATTAAAATAAACAGTATGTGTGCTCTGTTCCAGATGAGACAACCTGATGAAAAAAAGCAGCAGGTAATCGTTACGAAGCAGGTAAACAAGGCGTTGCTAGAGCTGCAAAGAAAATAGTGGAAACTCTCAGGTATAATATATTAGCATTAGGGAGTCAGAAAGAGGAAAGTGCAAAGTGGTGTTTGTTCTCTAATTTATCTTCAGAAGTCAATTAGTAAGATGGAACTTCCTTTTTTACCTGCCTTTCACATAGACATAAATGTTTAAATATGTGTCAGGAATTTAAAACTCTAGTTAAAAGTCAGAGTTATAACCAAATGTTACAACCCAGACTGGGTGGCTCACAGGGTCGTAGTGGTTTTATGATTCCCTTGGAATAAATTATGGTGAAATGACACCAAACGATCGATTAAACGTTTTATTTATGGTAAAAGCAACTTCAACTGGGAAAGTGTAACAGTAAGCAACTTGGGTTCTTACTGAGAGAAGGAAAAGAGAAAGAGAAAAAGGTAAAAAGAAAGAGAGGGGGAGAGAGAGAGAGAGAGATCCTGTGATGACGATGGTGGGCATGGCAATCCTCCAGTCATGGGTGCACACCTGGCTCCTTGAGGTTGTGCCTCTTACAGTATAGTCCCCACCCCTTGGTCACACCAGTCATGCCCATGGAGGGCTTATGTATTCCTTGATCTTCTGCACAGGTGCCATTGTGGGATGGTCGTGAGGGTGGTAGTGAAGGGTCTTTTGGTGGCTGTGTACCCCTTCCTCATATAAACTCTGTATGACCTCTGGCCATATGTGGTACATGGTCAGGCTGGGCCTATTAGAACACGTTGCTGTGCACCCTCCAGCATGCCCTTCCTGTCCTGTTGTTAACCGACTTCTCCTCTGCGGCTCACCCTTGCCATGCAGGCTGTTGTTTCACATTTACCTTGTTTCACTCCAATGTTTGAGATGACAACCTGCATTAACTCTTTCAGTCTCTCAGATAAGCAAGCGACTAAGTGTTGAAGAGGAGGTTGGGTAGAGGGTAGTGATTAGGGCTTCAAAGTCCTCCTGGTGACCAGTTACAAGTGGTAGTCCTCAGGGGCTGATACTGGTCTGTCACTCACCATCAGTTACCTGGGCCGTGGGACAGAAACCAGTCTCAGCAAGCTTACGGACAGCATCAAATTGGGGAGAATAGTGAATACGTTGGAGGGCAGGGCTGCTCTTTAGAGAGATCTTGACAAGCTTTAGGAATGGGCTGGCAGAAACCTCATGAAGTTTAACAAAAATAAATGTGAAGTGTACACAGGATCAAATTAACCCCATTTATTTGTTCAGTCAGCTGTTCTGTCGCCCAGTGACCCCTCCCCACCTGGCAAGCAGGAGTCAGGAAAAAGAAAGGACACCTGTCGGTTCAAAAGGAAACAGATTTAACAAAATAATAATAACAAACTAATATTAATGCCAGTACTAATATAAAACACACAAAGTAATACTCAACCCATAGAGTGGTCACAAGTTTTGCACACCCAGCAGGGTATGCTGGATGCCAGACACTGTGAGCACCACAGCTCCAGCGAAAGCACAATGGTCACAGCAAACAGGAGAGCAGGCCTTGGGAGCAGAAGGATGGGTGAGACCCTCCAAGGTGGCCACCATCGAGGAAAGAGACCCATCCCCAACAAACTTTCCAATTTATAGTAAGCGTGACATTTATGGTATGGAATACTTATTTTGGCCAGCCTGGGTCATCTGCCCTGGCTTTTGCTTGTCCTAGCTTGAGCAGCTGGCTTACGTGAAACTGCTAAAGACCTTGATCACTATGGAAACACGGCCAGACACGAACTAAAACAAAGTGTCTTACCAACTTTGTTCTCACCAAATCAGTTGTTGCAGTCTTCTCAAAAATGCAACTTTCCTGAATAGAAAATGAATTCTATGATTCTTTCCCAGGGAAACCAGGACACCCTATAGGACAATACAGACTAGGGGACAACTGGCTAGACAGCAGCTCCACTAAAATATCCTGGGAATTCTGGTGGATAACAAATTGAATACAAATCACACTGGGCCTTTGTGGTGATGAATGCTAACTCCATAGTGGTCTGTATTCGCAAAAGTATAGCCAACTTGTGGCAGGAAATTATTATTTTTATCTGTTTGATACTTGTGAGGCTGCATCTGGAGTACTGCCATGTTGGGGCTTCCCAGCAGAACAGATTGACAAACTGATGCAAGTCCAGTTGGCTGGAGGGCTGGAGTACATGATGTACCAGGAGTGGCTGAGGGAGCTGGGTTTGTTCAGCCTGAAAAACAGACTGTAAAAAGGGACTTTTATCACTGTCTTCAAATATCTAATGAGGAGTCAGAGAGAAAACAGAGCCAGGCTCTGAGAGAGGCACAGTGAATGAATAAGAAGCAATAGGCACAAATCACAGAAAGGGAAAAAGGAAGGAAGAATTGCCCACAGAGGTTATGCATCTCCAGCTGTGGAAATAAT
This sequence comes from Steatornis caripensis, assembly GCA_013398225.1. Lineage (NCBI taxonomy): Eukaryota > Metazoa > Chordata > Aves > Caprimulgiformes > Steatornithidae > Steatornis > Steatornis caripensis. Next base: position 45,924 of record VZSC01018205.1, on the reverse strand, counting down.
TCAGAACTGAAGTGTAGAAGGCCCTGAGCAACTCCATTTAACATCGAAGTTAGCCTTGCTTTGAGCAAAGGTTGGAATAATCAACATCATAGTTTCCTACCATCTGAATTAATCTCTTATTCTACCTAATTCATGTACACCATATTCAAATGGCATTCTCAAAGTTGTGAATTAAAGGCTTTGTTTCTTCTTTTGCCATCAGTATTAAATTCAAGTGTGGAAATATTTCTGTTAACTAAGAAATAAGTACTTATATGCTGTCAGTAATAAAATAGCCACTCCTGTCCTGACATTTTAGAAACCTTGGTATTTGTATTTGAGCAAGTGCGTATGGGAAGACATGATTCTCTAGATAGTGACAAGTGAAAAGCAAACTTATGCAGTATATCTTGAGGGGGAGAAATATTCTTTAAACTTCTTGTCTCTCATATTTCTTGTTTAATTCTTTTTTCTGAAAACCTCAGGAGATAGGGAAGGTGAAATTCAACAGGGTCTGTACTTATATACCTACTATGAGATAATGACAGTGGTCTTGGTCTAGTTACCAATAGTTAATGTTTCAGTATGGTCCAAAAGATGAACAGAATTGTGGGAATTACCAGAATCAATAGCATGCATGGACAGCAAACTGTCAGTGGGGACTTGAAGGAAGAGAGGAGAAGTTAGAGAGAAATGAAGGAGGGAAGTGAGAAGGAAGAACAAACCATTTGGCAAGCATAAAGGAGACTTGAATCTAATGGAGTGTTACATAAAAAATTGTTTTCATCACTGAATGCTACAGAATGAACTGAGGATTTAGGTGGGAAATAAATTGTAGGAATTGTGCTTTTGAGCTGGGTAGTGTAACTTTAGCCAGAGGGTCTGGAATGGAGGTCACAGAAGTGAAATTGCTACTTTGCAGTTGTTTGGGGTTTTTTTCCTCCCCCCAAAAAAACCACCAACAACAAAACCCTGAAAAAGCCCACCCCCCAAAAGAAAACCCCAAGCCATGAGTACTTTTCCATGGTTCAGATGTGCAAGTGGTCTCAGTGCATAAAACACATCTGTATTTGTCTTCATTAGGATTGTGTAACAAAGCATAGATGGCTCAAAATATTCAGGATCTGGCCTTCCCTGCACCGATCTTTGGTGGACGTCTTCTCATGAATTAGGGTGACATATGTTGAGATCTCTTTTTTTTAAAGTAAACTCCCATGCTGCTACATAGAGAAGGACTGGTTCTCTGCTTCATATTCCTGTCTCCTGCCTCATCTCTGTCAATAGCTTTGTTCTTTGATACTGGTTTGACCCTGACCAGTTCTAATGACTGTTACCATACTGTGGTGCCTCCTGTTTCTTCTGTGTGCATGTCTCTAAATGTACAGCTGATGATACATATATCAAATCCCAGCTCCTCTTGTTTGCCTTCAAAGTTGTAAATTATACATATTCTCCCTACATATCCATCACAATCAACTCTTCATCCTTCTTTTTTTTTCCTGTCAATTACACCAGGCTTTTATCTTTGATTGATGTTTGTATAAATGGGTGTTCTCAGCCCTTCTAAAGGCTATTCACTAATTAACATGGACTTCAGAAATTAATTTCCATCAGCCTGTATGGATAGTTAGTATGGCATCTGTTAAAAACCCTAATCATTCTTGTTCCCAGTAAAAGACCAGACTACACTGAGCTTTTTCCTGAAGAGCTTTATTTTGTGCAGTTACAAGTGACATCTTTGAAAACTATTACTGACTTTGTTTCTCCTCATCCCCATCAGCGGCTCAGCAACACACAACAGTAGGTTTTTTCCACACCAGCTGTTTGGGGACTTTCAAAAGTGGGTAAGCCAGACTGCTCACATATGTTTCGGAGTTTATTCTTTCCTACTTAACCTCCCAGCTAGAAAATTAGTAAACACAGCTTCATCCTTTAAATTGCCAAGCACTTTGCATTTTGGATCAACACTTACAAAGTCTTTGAGAATTCTAACATTTGTTTCCTTGGCATCTTCATTATATACGCAATTATTCGTAACACTTAAATTATCAATGCATTCTCAAAAACACGTATATGTCTAATTTATTACAATGACAAAAATAGAGTTTGCGGAAAAATGTTTTAGTAATTTCTAGCAGGTTGTTGGACAAACATTATGGTTCTTTCTGGGGAATTGGGTTACAGCTGAAAGCTAATATCTTGATTTTTCCTTCAAAATATTCTTAAAACATACAGCCTTTAAATTTAGTTGCCAAAGTGATGGCTGTTATTGATGATTTATACTGTATTAATCCTGACTGATTTCAATCAAGCTATGGTGTTATTGCAATTGAATTGTAAGTGGATATATGATTTTTACCTCATTTGTCTTCGAAATTCTGTAGGTTTTTTTTTTTAATTTCCAGTGTGAAATATTCAAGACCACCTAATTTTTTTATTTTTTATTCTGGAAAACCTGAAGAGCAGAATATCTTGTTAGTAACCTCTTGTCTGCAACACTTGCCTAGAATGTAATAAATCCAGTTGTCAAATTTATATCAGGGAGTATAACAGTTTTGTAATCTATTTCTTATTGGTGCAAAATACCAAATTA
>VZSC01018205.1:0-43230 GCA_013398225.1 Steatornis caripensis | reverse complement strand
ATTGGTGCAAAAGACCAAATTATTAGGGAACTAGGATTTTATTCTCTGGCTTTCCTTTTTAATAGAAATTCCAATGCAGCCAGAGTAAATCTCTGATGAAGAAAAGATAAAATCAAAAAAACATAAAAATGCAGTTGTAAAATGTTAGTTTTGATGATCAGGGTTTTCTAGAGGAAGAGTTGATAGTAAAGAATTTCCAACCAGCTTCTGCAATGGGCTCAACAAAGAAATGTCAAATTGTTGACCTGTGCCCAAAAGCACCTGTGGTTTCTAAGTCAAATGGCAGCTTGGTCCTGTGGACAAGTTAATGCAAAGCATAAATGTACAAGTACCACTGCAGTTATCTCAATAATTACTTGATGATACTAGTAAAGAAGCTTTTGTTTGGTTGTTTTGTTTTGGGGGGATGAGGGATGAGTTTGCTGAGAGAATGTGGGAGAAGATCCTACAATTAAAAAAAAAAAAAAGTATTATGAATGAATATAAAATCTTGCAAAACTAGCACTGAATTATTGCTGTGTGGAAACCACCTCAAAAATTCCCAGATATGAGTACAAAATCATATTTCATGTTTTAGTTTGCCTCAGCAACATGAAGACTAGAAAGCTGTTTGTACCATTAACCAATTACCATCACGGATCTGCAGTACATTGCAGTGCTTATGAATGCTCAGTGTGCTTCCCCACTTTCAGAAATGGAGCAGGAGAACATCTGTTCCACCAAGAGCAGCATGAAAACAGTTTTTGAATCACATCAATTACACTTTATATGGGGGAAATATGGAAGACCACCTCAAAGCCTGGACATTGCATAAGACCTATTAAACACTCTTAAAGACTTAAGTGAAATTTAAAAATTTCACATGCCTTGTGAGTGAATTTCGCAATTAAAGACCCAATTATGAACTCAGTACTGCTCCCACTGAAGTCATTGACAATGCTGGCATTCCTGTTACTTAACATTTCTTTTTAACTTAGCAATTCAAACAATTAACTGCCTAGTTGCCTAGGGAGAAAAAATATAATTAAAATGGNAAGTGAAATTTAAAAATTTCACATGCCTTGTGAGTGAATTTCGCAATTAGAGACCCAATTATGAACTCAGTACTGCTCCCACTGAAGTAATTGACAATGCTGGCATTCCTGTTACTTAACATTTCTTTTTAACTTAGCAATTCAAACAATTAACTGCCTAGTTGCCTAGGGAGAATAAATATAATTAAAATGGTGCAGCTTTTCATTATTGTTGTCTGCACAAATTAATAGTCTTAAGGAATTTATGTAGCAAGGGAAAAATGGTTGACTCAGAAAATAGTTAAAGGAGACCATTATTTTTCTAATTTAAATTGCTATTATTAGGGATAAGGAGGAAAAGAACCCACAACTTTTGACTATGAGGTATTACATCTCTAATGATTTAAAAGGGATAGATATGAATATATTAGAAATTAATGGAAAACAGATATATCTTAGATAAGATATTGTAAATTAATCTTATACTGGGTTGTCTATGATCTGGGAAAATATATAGGAAGCAACTGATAACGCAAATGCTTTTTGGATATTATATGTGGATTGGTAATTGTTCATTTCAGAAAAATAACCATACACCACTGGCTGATCTCTATCAACATGCAATGCAGTATATTTTAAGCAGTTTTAAAATAATCAGTTATTTAAAACTCTTAATTTACACAGAATGTAAAATTAACAGATCATTTAACATATTTCAGTAATTTGCATGATAATAACAAATTAACCTACAAGAAAAGTACTGTCTCTAGAAGGGGAAAATGCCATAAAAGGGTGTCTGAGAAGCCATACATCAAAGTTTTCTTAAGGCAATAAAAACTTATGAACTAGACTCTAACTGGAAACAACATTTCATATACTATTTTTTTTTTCAAATTAATAGCTACAGGCTACTGAAAGAAATAGGAAAATAAACTAGGTGGCTCTTTGTTTTGGCCTGTATAGCTCATGCATAAGAAGAACTCATATTCTTCTCATTCTTAAAGGTTTTCAAAGGGATATGACATTGCTATCTGAACGTACTGTTAGGTAATTTGGAAGGGGCCTATTGGTGAGGACAGACGATGACATATAAATTATGTAATTGGCTTCACTACAGAACCAAAAAATAATATGTCCGTTATTGGAAACAATATGAGCCACGGTATACCTAAATTTACAATGTAGTTTAACAAATTTACTAATTAAAAGTGCAACATGAATAATAACTTGAATATTTAGTTGTCATACTTGGACTATTTCTTCACATATCATCTATCTATTCTTGAATTGTAATATTTAATGAATTGTAATATGGTAATTAGAATTGTTTTTATTTACAAATTATAAAACAGTTCCCTAACACGTCCTGTAATTTGGGGCATATTTTCATAGCATCTACCTCAGTTGAGTGGTAGTGGTAGCACTTGGGAAAAGGAAGTAATTATTATTGTTCTGTGATGAGGAACCAAGAGAAAATCCTGAAAATTTTACAAGCATCCAGATGATTCAGTGGGTGACGGTGGGTGGCGTGGAAAAATATGGAGTTAAGTGAAATGTCCACAGACTGAATGAATGCAAGTGTGCTCAGTAAACCCTAGTAGCAATAGTAACTCACTCAGTTTGATATTTTGATGTGTCCTGACCTTTACTCAGATTGGCTTATGTTCCTTTCTGCATACATCTGCAGGAGAAATAAATGATTACTGATGCTGGACTGGTGGAAAATGATAATTGTTTCTTTTTCTGCATACAGACCTCTCTAGACTGATTAGAAATGAAAGTTACACTGTTTTTCTGCTTAACAGCAGACTGGAAGCACAAGATGTAGATAATTCCAGCTGGTTTTTAAGTGATTATTCCTGATTTAGATGCAAGGAGAATCAGGTGTAATGTCTTACACTCTTAGTGGAAATCATGGACTTTAGTGAGCCTTTAGAATCTTCCCTGATACAAATTTCCTGCTTGACAGTTGGAGCTATTGTTTATCTGCCTGGCCACAACATATTATCTAGTCTTGTAGCTGTTGAAGAAAATCATCATCCATCAAAGTTCTAAGCCAGTTTATTAAGTTTACAATCCTGACTACCACTTTGGGAAATTATGGAGTATCTTTAATGCAATTGGTACTACCTGGTAATCAGAGACCCCTTTTAATTAGCTCAAAGTATGTCTTTTCATAGTATATTACTCCTGTACCTAAGGTAATTTAAACCATAATTTCTTGAGCAGCGTGAATCAGGAGCATACATTTTAAAAAGAGAAACAAACTGAATCTATAATCAAAAGTAACACTTAAAAGCTATCGTTGGCTTCTTACCCATTAATTAAGGGAGGTTTTCTGTTGAATTATAACACAAGTCAATTTTTTTAGATGGTTCATTAAAGGCCAGATTTTATTACATATTACATGCTTTATGCTTTTCACACAAACTTATTATATTGCTCAGAGAAGGTGATCTTTTAAAGCACATTAGACTAATGTTCCTGAAACTCCATCTAATGTAAGTTTTATTGAATTGCTGTAACTAAAAAGGTCACCTAATGATTTGTTCAGATAATGGATTTAGTGAAAGAAAAACAAAATGAATGGATTATTGTAGTAACTCTGACCTTGAGATACATTTATAGTTACGGAGATTTATGAATTCAGCTACAAACGAAGAAACTAAAAAATATTTGTAATACGACTGCCAGTTTTTAGCAGTGGGTGTAATGCAAAGCAAATGAAAAAGATATTTGTTCCTGCCTTGTGAGGTGTATTACATACAGTACTGACTAATACTCTGGAGCAGCTCAGCAACATTTTTTTTTTTAAGGTCACTGTAGAAACTTTCCAAGAATTCACATCTCATAAAATAACTTCCTGTTCTGACACTGGTCCTGACTTTTGCTTGCTTGCTTTTTCTCTCTTTTCTTTCTCTGTAAAAATGAGGACAGTTGTACCTCTTTAGCAGGCACATGAACTGAGTAGATACATAATCATATCTGAAGATTGTCAAGTGCTCAAACACCATAGCAATGGAGTGGGAGAACAAAAAAAAAAAAAAAATTACTTGCTCCACTTCAGTGTGAAATGGGCAAGTTGCTTAATTCCCTCACTGTCCATTCTTCCTAAATGTAGATAATACATATCTCTCTCAGTTTTGTCTTGTGTATCTAGATCAGACAAAGATTCTTTAGCAAGAGAAGCTTTGTAACATCTGTGATAGAAAATGAAATGTAGTGAGTAATTTTTCTCAAAAGTGGCTCCTGGACTCTGTTAATGAATACTGCGAATAATCAATGAGTAAACATAATAATACTACCAGAATATAGGCTACTGAGTTTACATAAGTAAAGGAGATTATTTCAAAGGGATCTTTGAATTTTCCTAAACCTGGATGGGAGGGTATGATAGAGAGTACAGAGAGGCAAGAAAGACTTCCCACTAGTTCCGCTAGCAGTGCTTCAGGAATCTCATAAGAATTCTCCCCTGTGCGACTTTTCTATAGAAACTACTGCTATCATCAGCTTTCATTTTCTCAAGAGTGGGATTACAAAGGAGAAATTTCAAACAACTCATGGGGAAAAGAAAGAACAACCAGTAATAACTTTAAGAATTAAAAAAGAAAATGATCGAGATTTCCATAGTCCCCCTTTTACTGTGTTTATGAAACCGGAGACAAGAAAGTTACTGTTAGTCTTCACACTAAACTTTTGCTTGATTGGTAATGGAGTGCACTCAAGACGTGTAAAAGGAAACAATGGATAGAAGATGATGCTGTGCAAGATAGAATTGAAATTTAGTTGTACACATTTACAAGTGACCACCATAGGGCACTAAAAAATTGTTGAAATGGGTGGTAAATTATCTCCATCTCACTGTTTTAAAATCAAGAAAGGATGCCTTTCTGGTATAACGATTTTGCTAAACACAATTAATGTAGCTCCATACAAACTTACTAGGTGAAAATGTGGCATTTAGATGTCATGGTTTAATGGTCTCTTTCAGACTCTCAAATTTATGAATCCTTTAGGACAGTAATTTGTTTTTCAAATATCCCCTTGAAAGACAAGTTGTGAAAGAGATACATTATTATGCCTGTGCATTGATAAGCTAGGGGCCATTTTCTGAGAGGTGACAGCTAATAAGTGATGTTGAACACATCATAGCTGACTTCTCAAACACAGAAAACTGGTTTTAACCTTGAAATAGAATTTTTTTTTTACTTGTTTTTTGTTAATCGAGAAGTAATAAGCAAGATCCATAGACAATGAGGAGACTTAGCGATTACAGCAGCTAGAGAGAAAACAACAGTTGAGTGCAGTTATGGAGCTACCCAAAGACTTAATTCTCAAAACTACAATGCTAAGGATGGCAAAAAGCTGGCTGGCTTTGTCCAGGATTTTTCAACTTCAAACAGCTGTTTGGCAGATGTGTACCTTTAACATCAATTCGTGATACACCTGTGCTTTTCCTGCTGAAAGCACTCGCTGTCTTGACTTGGATCTTGTAACCGAGGAACTGCATAGGTCTTGCTGCAGGGTCAGGACTTAANACATCAATTCGCGATACACCTGTGCTTTTCCTGCTGAAAGCACTATCTGTCTTGACTTGGATCTTGTAACCGGGGAACTGCATAGATCTTGCTGCAGGGTCAGGACTTAGAGACCCCTAAGGGCAAAGGTATTTCTTTAACACACTAATTTCAATTGTTCTGCAGATCCCTGCAACCTGATGATTCCTTGCAAACACTTCCCCCTACATGGGATGCAGCATTAAGTTTTGCTCCTAGCTGTGCTGGGATATGTGTGATTTCTGTTGGCAGTAAGCTTGGTCAGTGCTACACATAGATACCCGTCCCCAGCTCACATACTGGAAATGGTTGAGTGAAGGAAGACATGAGCAACACATGGGATAATTTGCTTTACTTCTCAAAATTTGGTCCATGGTGTTCTCTGGGTGCTTGTGGCCAGATTGCGCTTGTACCTGAGACAGCTTGTTTAAAGCAAGCTCACGTCTTCTTGTGCTACACTGAATCTGCAGTCGAAACATGCTTCAGGCATCCTGTTCCCTCCAGATCCTCCCCTGTTGGTAGAAGACTGCAAAGTATTCAGGGTGAGAATTTTTCCCTTATCTTCTGGCTGTAAACTGGTTACGCACGGACATTTCAGCAAAAGCCTCCAGCTACGATGATGATAACAAAGAGGAGGCTGATTAGGCCAATAACAATAAATAATCCTCTTACAGAAACAAAAAGATGTGTATGTATATTTCATGGTGTGCAGATCAGATCAAAAGGGACCAATTATTTTCCATTTCTTAGAATAAAGTAAGCAGGCTCCAGAGATAGTACGTGAGGGCTTACAGAGTGAGGCAAACTTGGGATCATCCGGGCCCTGCAGTGAGTTACCTATCCCTGGAAACAGGATATAGCACACCTAGCACTGGCAAACCTGGGTGAAAAATATAAAAAATATCAATTATACATATATCCCAAAGCATCAGCCAAAAAAACTCCAAAGACTTCAAAAATTAAATCAAAGCAATCAAAGCAGCAAACACATCTGTTTAAAATCTTATACAGCTATAAGAAGCAAATTCCAGAAATCCCTAGGTTGGAGAATTAGTGTAACTCAGGAAAAAAAAAAAAAACCACTGCATGAAACAGGCCTTACTACTAAGTAAACATTTATTTTTTAAGTTCTTTGTATCTTTTCCTTGAATGCTTGTAAAAGAGGAAGGAAAAATGTGTAAGCAACACTTCCATTGGCAAGATAACACTGCTGCTTCAAGATACAAAACTATATTTAGTATATAAAAGAACTAAAGGTCTAATGAAACAACCAGCAAAAGGATGAAAATTCAATGTCAAACTCTGTTTCAAGTCCTTTAAAAATATTTTTGATAATGAGAGGTACTTTTGCTGAAGAGGCTGTAATGAAAAATATAAAAGTGCCTGCTCTGGGGTCATAGTTGATTACTGAATTAAGGGCTGCAAAATACCTGACAGTGTTTCTGCGGATAACACAACCAGAACCTTTTTTTGTGGGAAAAATAAGAAAATAAATGTAAGACAGTACCAAGGTTTTGGCAGTCCACATTTGTGTCTGGTGCCTTGCAGGAGATGCTGCTGCTCTTCTAGATTGGGAAACATGGTAGAGAGATTCAAAATAAATGTGGGAACAGATTTGTATGAACCCAAGGTGAGAAACATCTGTTTGAGGACCAGGTAGTCAAGCTCTGAAAGTGCCTATTTGTCTCCAGTGCCACTGATGGAGGCCCAGGTGATTATTCCAAATGCAGGTGTCTTCTCCGAGGATATCAAAAGCTAAGTGAGATAAATCCCACTGTATGCATCATAACACATTGCAGAAGTGGCTTTTCCATCTGCTGCATGACAACTGGGGGCTGCTGCCACTCAATTATCAACCCCAGTGTCAGGGGGACAATTTCTTCCCACTCACTGGTTCAATAGAGAAGGGAAAGGGAATCTCTTCTTGGAGACATGTGCCTATAAATATCTGCATACCGACACATCAGCAAAGTTTTAAGTGAGATTTGATCAGATGTAATATGTTAACTTAAGGAAATCTGAATTTCTGTGTTCTTAGACTCTTGTGTTGTGCCTTGATAAGGTGCTGTTTCTTAATGGTAGGTCAGAATATGTTATTTTGCTTTTTCTCTTCCACTATGTTGTTTACATAAGCTGTTCCTTATGAGCTCGTAAGTGTTAAGGAGAAGTAATTTCTTGCATCTAATCAAATATTTTATCATACTTACTCTGGACAGCTGATTTTAATTTTGCATTTCCTCATTCTTGCTGTAGTCTTCAAAACTCCTCAATTCAAAATATGTTACTACTGTACTAGTAAATGCAAATAAGATACTTTTTATCATTTCATTCTTTTATACCTTTCTGACTGGGATGTTTCTAAGCCAATATTTTGATTTGAAGAACACGGCCTGTTACAGATTAAACGAATCACATCAAAACTTGCAATATGCTTCAAAAGACTGAAAAAACCGCTGTCTATGCTACACCCATTCAATGCAATATCTAGGTTTGATCAGATGTGTTCCCACGTTACACAACTTTCACTTGTAAATGAAAATTTTCTCCAATGCTGCTTTTGCTATTGCCAATATATGGATCTTGGGCATCCAAGAAATAGCATTCGCTTTACTCAGATGCAGTTTTGTCAAAAGAGTCATACTAAAGGTGTTATATGTGTTACCTTCTTCGATGTGGCAAAATGTTGGAATGAGCTGCTGGGTGGTGGCACAGCCACAGCTGCCAACTCCAGTGCCCCATAAAGCAGCTTAGTAGCATGGGGCTGAGGTTCTGCATGAGAGGCTGATTTAATCTACATGTTTTTTGCGCTGTGTCTTTGGAAACTGACTGAGGTTTTAGCAAAAATCACAGCTAGACATCCTTTTTTCCTCCTCTGAAATCCAAGGTTTGCTTTTGTTAAATAGTTTATCATTATTCCTAATTAGCTAGTAATGGGCTGCCAATTACTTGTGTGTATTAGAAGTAATATGCAGAAATCTTCCTTTTACTTATTATACATTAATACATTTACGTTTTAGTTTTACATATGCGTGCTTCTATAGCACTGAGAGCCTACAATAGGCTTACATCAGGATCATTGACTGTCTGATTAGTAATAATTACACGTCCTGTTCAGCAGAGATGATTATTCAGCCTTAATTCTAACACCAAATAACTGTTATAGTGGAATAGCCATGTCCCTTACTGACAAATGGAGCAGGACTTCCTCACTTTTCCTGCATGGTTTTATGAGCACATCTATTACACTATCCTTATGAAAACGCCTGCAATTTATTTTCATCGGGACACTTAATGCTTCCTTATGAATACGTGGTAGAACATGGAAAGAAAGTGAGATCTGTGTTTTTTGAGGTAGAATCAATCATGTCTTATTAACCATATAAATGTTAGGGGTCTTGTCTAAGCCAGTCATGAGGTCAGTTAAGTAAAACAAGATTGTTCAGACAGTCGTTCATTAATTTTAGCTGTCTATTTTAGGATTGAATGAATCTGGAAGTCGTTGTCTCTCTCAATTGCTTATAGAAAGAAATTAGAAGCCTGGTTTAGACTAAGAGCTCATGTTTGATGTGACTAAAGGCAGCATAAATGAATCCCAGCCCTATGGTCTTCCAGTTGCAAGTGAATAATCACTGCATTACATAGTTTAAGAAGTGAATGACCTTCAAAGTTCTTTCCCACCATCACCAAAATTTCTTGGAATTCCAGAATAACCAGACAAGCAGATCCTGTATTCTTATGTCTGCATAGCAAAGTGTTGGAGGAGTGATCTGAAAACATCTATAATCAGTTTATGCAGAAAAAAACATGCCTGTACAAATGTAATTGTACTTCCTCACCCTTGTTGTTTGTTCCATGAACTGAATAAGGCTAAGATAGTGTAATCAAGGACTTTCATAATATGTATGGACAAGGTGACTGATTCAAGTTTGCACGGGCAAACCAAAATAGAGCATATTCTAACTAAAATCCCCAATTTCTCAATTTAAGTGTTTCTTATGTGTGGCTAATTAACTTAAGCTATGGTGCTGCTGATTGATAGAAAAATACAAATTTTGAAGCAGAACTACTATTGCTGCACGATTCTGACGCACCATTTGGAGTCAGTCTTGTACTCCTGCCTTTTTAACTGACTCAATTGCACATGGCAGACTCCCTCAAAATGTCCTTCTTCGTGATTTATTAATCTTAAGCATGCTTATCAGAGCCAGCTGGCTGTTTCCTTGTCATTGCAATGGGTGAAATGCAATTTCCCCTACCTGGACCTTCATAGCACATTTTCGATGTTTCTACTATGTTACCTAAGCAATTTGTGTGTCATCAGTGTATAACTCAGTTCTAAACCTTATTTGGCTGTAACAGAGACTATTTTAGTAATTGTAAATTTACAGGAAAAATTATGGTTTTCATCATTCTTGGCAAAACACCAACACTTGCTCTTCTTGCAGAGGAAGGTGAAAGAGATGGCAAAGTTTGACTTGAATATCTCAGTAATGTTAATGGTGTATTGGGAAAATATGTCTAGAGTTACTACTAACAGCTAAATGTGTGACACACACACACATATACTTGTCTAGACAATAGAGGCTGAAAGAAAAGAAAAAACAATGGGAATTCACATCTTGTTTCCCAAGAGTTAAACTTAATTATAACAGTAACTAAGAAATACTTCAGAACCCATCCTTTCCACAGGTTTACCAGATACTCACCTAAACATAGACTCTTCATGATCTGAAACCAGGAGCTAATTCTCCCAAAGGGATTTCTATTTTTTAGCCTTCATTATGTTCATTATAGATCAAAAGATTGAGACAAAAAACAGTTTGTACATTTAAGCCACTTCTTAGGTAACAAGACTGTTCCATAAAACCTTATATTGCTCTTTTATACCCTACTTTCAAAAAATCATGTGACTGGTCAACTGCCTTTTGGGAAATATTCCACAACAGATACCAGATCTCTACCAATACTACCTTTTTTTTTTAATTTATTGTTTTTGTGTGAGTTCTCTCTTTCTGCTTTTCATGCCTCCATTCAAAGTTGTTCTTTTCTATCAGATGGTTCTTTCCTCTGCTTGATGCTACTCCTACCCCATTAGTTTCAGTGTGTGGTTAGGCATGCTGAAAATAAATAGTAGTTTTCTTTGCAAATAATTGTATAGTGGGGGTTAAAATAAAGAATTGTTTGGTGTGAGTTGCAGAGAAATTCACACTAATAACAATACAAATTCACAACCATCTCATAAGCAGATGCAGCTTCAGAGTAGGTTTTGAAATCACAACATAATGGATAGTAGAAATAAACTAACCTGCAACGTGAAAACCTCCTCAGAATGATGTTGTCCTTAAATTTGCTGTCTCTAATCCTGATTAGAATAAGCCATCACTAGTAATAGTTAAACGTTAACTCTCAGGTTGGTAATTAGCCAGAAAAAACTTATTGTTTACATTAATTTGTTATGTTTACCTGTCTGTTTTTATGATGTGATCAGCTTGTTTGAAGGAGAAAATTCGTAAAAAGCTTGAAAACATACAGTTTCAGTAGATATTTATTTGACATTCTTATCCCATAGAGCCTCCTACCAGAAAAGCAATCTAATTCATTAAGGTTCTGAACCACAGAAGCATAAAATGATGTTGGAATAAAATCCCATAGTACTTACCACTGTTTGTGAATGACTAATGCTGTTAGGGATGTTTCCTGTCATTATCTGCTTGTGAAGGAGACTGAGTGGGATTTCTTTAGATAAGGTATTAAGCCTCTCTATACAGAGTACAGGCCTGATGCAGTGAGTGGTATTAAAGGAAAACAGAGCTGAGATTACATTGTGTGGAGTGCCATTTTTTATTGTTGTCACTATTTAAAGTATAATAATGGTTTTAGTGACAGTTGCTCAAGCCCTGGTATATAGAACATTTCATCTTCTTGTATAGCAGACTTTATACTCTGAAATAATGTGTTTGAAGAAGGTTATTTGACCATAGCATTTACAAATAATTGACATTTTAGTATGAAAAACATGCAGAATCTTCACTGGCCTCATTAATTTTATCTCACTTAATTTAAATATTTCAGCACAGCCTAAAGCCATGTTGAGTTTAACTGTGATTTCCTATCTATCTGCCACATCAATTTTGGTTAAGGTGATCAGTTTTTTAATAGAAGATCTTCTGAGAAAACAGAGAAACATCTTGATTTTCTCTGGGATGTCTGTGCGTTACTAATGCATTAATGCCTACCAACTTCTTGGAATCTTATTTTTATTATTATTATAATCCATTTTAGAATGAAGAGAATTACCAGACTCTCAGCAGATTTGTGAAGAGTTGAATGATGCCTATAGAGACGGGAATAGCAGATTAGACCGAATAGCTTTACACATATCCTACGAGCCAGGAATGTTTCGCTGTTACTAGAGATACTTACTATTTTTCACTCAGACCATTTTATGACCAAATATTCCACCTTTCGAAGGAATGTTAAACATCTAGATTTCATGTTTTGTGATCACTCAATACAGTATGACATTCATTAAAATATCCTGTCTCCTCATTTATGGCAAAATCCCATCTACAGTAAAAATATTTTTTTCCTAAAGAACCTACAACTGAAATAGTTGTTTTTTCCTAAAAACTGGACTTGAGTCTTCAGTTGTCAAAATCAGTGGGATTTTTTTTTATAAACTTTTATGCCAGTTTAGTGCCTTTCACTTTTTAACCACTGAGTTGATTTATTTTTTTGTAATTAATTTCTGAGTTTAAAATTCAAAAATGTACTGCAATATTTCAAGTCAGATGCTCTGTTTTCAATACATTTTCAAACAGTTAAATAAGTCACGTTTTGTTGGGGTTTTTTAAGGTAAACTCTTCATATTGCCTAATGTGTATTGATGTACATATATCTAACCCCATATGTATACATATATAAATGAATACATACATACATACATACATATAAATCAATGCATGTATTTATATGTGCATGTATGTATGTATAAGAATTTCTCTCTTTACATGTCAGTGTGTTTCAGTGCATGGCACCAAGGGATAAATTCAAGTGGTCTTTATGTTCATGATAATCATGTTGAACACTTTGGTACTGAAAAAGTCTGAAAGAGACTAACTGTGTTTAATGTCTTTTTGTTGAATTTATGTGATAAATGAAAGCCAAAGAGTAGAACTTGAATCGGTATACCTGACTTGCCCTGCATGTCCTATGCTTATAGCAAATTAGTCAACTGTCATTACAATATCTCACAGAAAAGTAAGAATCTAACTTTGTGTGGTTTAGCATAGTTTCATAACAGTTTATAAAAGGTGTAGCTAATAGAATCATAGAATCATTTAGGTTGGAAAAGACCTTTAAGATTTTTGAGTTCAACTCTTAACCTAGCACCGCCATTCCACCACTAAACCATGTCCCTCAGCACCACAGCTACACGTCTGTTAAATACCTCTGGGGATGGTAACTGAACCACTTTCAGTGGGAAGCCTGCTGCAATGCTTGACAACTCTTTCAGAGAATAAATATTTCCTAATATCCAATCTAAACCTCTCCTGGCACAACTTGAGGTCATTTTCTCTTGTCCTATTGCTTGTTACTTAGGAAAAGAGACTAACACCCACCTCACTACATCCTCCTTTCAGGTATTTTTAGAGAGCGAGAAGGTCTCCCCTCAGTCTCCTTCCCCTCAAACAACCCCAGTTCCTTCAGCTGCACCTCATAAGCCTTGTGCTCTAAACCCTTCACCAGATTCTTTGCCTTTCTTTGGACATGCTCCAGCACCTAAATGCCTTTCTTGTAGTGAGTGGCCCAAAACTGAAACACAGTATTCAAGGTGCGGCCTCACTAGTGCCAAATGCAGGGGGATGATCACTTCCCTAGCCCTGCTGGCCACATTATTTCTGATAGAATCCAGGATGCTGTTGGCCTTCTTGACCACCTGGGCACACTGCCAGCTCATATTCAGCTGGCTGTCAACCAACACCCTCAGGTCCTTCTCTGCTGGGCATCTTTCCAGCCATTCTTCCCCAAGCCTGTAACGCTGCATGGGGTTGCTGTGACCCAAGTGCAGGACCCAACACTGAGCCATATTGAACCTCATACCATTGGCCTTGGCCCATTGATCCAGTCTGTCCAAGACTTCATACATCATAAAGACATATAGAAAAGATAAGACTGCAAAACCATGAATATCTGCACTAATACTTGCTCTTGGATGTCCTTCTGGTGTAAATCTGTGTCATGACAGAGGACTCGGGAAACTGCACTGATGTGCTGGAGGTGACTCCATTGACCTGAAACATCTAATTCACTGGCACCCTCCTCTGACTCCTAACTTGCTGTATAAAGCAACTGAGATAAATCTCTTTGCTTTCTCTTTCCCCAGGCTCCAATCGCTGCTAAGAATACTGGCATTAAAATATTACTGACAGATTGGTAAGTCCTTCTGGTTAAAATTATTGTAGTTTATTATTTCCAACTTGTTATGTTTGAATGTTTGGTTTTTTTCAGATTGTTCTTTTATTACCATCATAACATTTAATATAATTCAAGCATTGATTCAATTTAATGTAATACCAGCATAACATCCAATCATGGTTTCAAAAGCAAATCTTTGCCCTTGCAAATGGTCTCCACAGTAGAGGAAAATGGTTTAGATTTTACCTTCTTCCTTGCAACATACATCGGTTTACAGTCAATTGAAAATGTCTCTAAACATGTCGGAATTGAGGCTACATAACTCTTCTCAGTGGCACAGTTCATCAGTCATTCCTAAAACTCATACTCTGTACTAGCAGAAATATATGTGATGTCAGCGCTATGGTACATACACAGAATCCCAAATCTGATAATTTTTAGAGATGTTATTGAGGTGTCATGCTGTTTTTCAGGACCAGATTGTCTTCCATCCAAGTCAAAAGAAAGCTTTCTGTCTACTTCAGAGGTAGCTGGGTCATTCTGTTTTAAAGTTGACACAAAAAATTGCTGAGTGTTAATGTACTTATTTATTACACTGAAACTATTCCTATTATCTCCAACAGAAATTTTCTACTGGAGTTAGCACTGGAGTATTTAACCATTTACCAGTATATTATTTTTGTTGTGTTTTGCTTTATGTTAATGTAATAGTCAGTAAAATACAGACCATCAAATTGTTATCTTATTATTGACAGAAACATTTTTTTAAAAAGCCTAGCAAATTAAATAATTAACAATATAGATGAGAAACTGCACAGGTATTCACCAAGTTTTTTCTGCAGTTTAATATACTATACCATACGTTACCATACCAGGGTGCAAAAATAATTCTTTTAATATGCTCTTGCACCTGTAACTTTAGGGATCTCTCATCACAAGATGTCAGATCAAAAAAAGTTTAACATGCTACATAATGAGAGACCATCTAATCAGCTTGCCTATGGATTATTGACAAAATACTTGCATACAACAACATCATGTCACTTTCTGTGAAAAATGTACTCTATAGTAAATGAATGCCAGAGAAACAAAACAGGAGCGACATGCTATACAAAAACATAGATCTACTTCTATGAAATTGCTTCAATTAAGGAGCATTTTTATTTGACATTTCTATTGTTTTATTCACCTATTTAGAGTGCCTTTACTAGAGAAATAACTGATGAAGCCAGTCAACCAAATCAAAGGAATAAAATTCTATGCGAGTTAAAAAATACACTGAAATGAAAAGGAAGGTAACACAGATGATTCTATGAAAACACATGACATGTCATCAGGAAGATGCTGGTCTTAACCTCTTTCCTATTAAGTTCGGTATCTGTACAAAACAAGGTTGCAATCTTAAACTTATATTGAGAAAGGATTATGTTTAGATCAACTTATTGAATGATAACAAGAATGGGTCATCAGCATGCACTTTGAAACGCATTGTTCTTTCTGTTTTCTTAAAAGTGAATTATTACGATTGAACTGTATCATATAGTTGCATTGAATATTTTTTTCTTATTTTGTTTACAGAGCCAGATCTGGCAAATATTTTCCCTTGTGGCAGTTCCAGGTTAGCAGAACCCTAATTTATATGCTGATAAGGCAGCTTTAGAAAATGTCACAGTTTGTTTTCAGGAAGTCATACCACTGACCAGAAATCAAATCAAGCAGTGAATAATGTAGTGTTATTGGCTTGGTCTCCGCCTCTCTGGCCTACACTGTGTTTGTTTCCACTTTATACGCTGGTACTGGGTCCCAGTGCAGCTGCAGTACCTTTATCTGAGGAAGCTATTCCCCTGGAAAGCAGCTTACAAAAGACTTTGTGAAAGAACAGAGAATGTTGCCAAAACCAGAATAAGAAATTTCGTTTGAAAAAGTGGTGTTTATATAAGGACAGTAAGTCTTACGTCTTGCTGTCTACTTGAACAGCATCTAGGATCTGATCAGGGAAGTGTCCAAAGCTAGATGCTGCAAACCATCTCGCTTAGCCTTGATTTCATCCA
Organism: Steatornis caripensis; assembly: GCA_013398225.1. Lineage (NCBI taxonomy): Eukaryota > Metazoa > Chordata > Aves > Caprimulgiformes > Steatornithidae > Steatornis > Steatornis caripensis. The sequence continues at coordinate 27,192 of VZSC01018205.1, read as the reverse complement.
GTATAATTTAGAGAAATCTGTGGTAGTGCATCATTGCAATTCTACAACCTCTGTATCAGCACTTGTTGTCAAACTGGATTTTGTAATCCATCTGTGTTACGAAGCTAGAAAGGGCCTGAGCTGCGGCATATGCTTTGTTGTGCATCTCATGCTCCTAACAAATGTCCACCACGGTCTGAAGAAGATCACAAGCCACAGGCCGCTCTCAGCTGGTAGCATGGTAGAAATAATCTTATTTCATTACAGAAAAGAATTCAACTGCATGCAGAATTGTGCTGTGGGTCTTGCCCTCTGTAGTTGAGAAATGCTCTTGATCCATTGCATTTACTCGTGGAGATGTGCCCATATGTATGGACTTAGATAAAAGGGTCAGGCCTGTGTTCTAGCTCTTGTTGTGTCTCAGATTTTTGTTATAGCTGTACTAAAGTAGTTTTAATGGTGTAATTCTGTTAAATAGTGTTGTAGTGCTCCTGCCAATAATTTTGCTGTAACTAGGTATCTGTTTCAGCTTTTATACTGCTAGTGTTTGTAGAGTTGCTTTATGCTTATTCTGGTCATTGCATTTCTTGAAGTAGAAAAAGGCTATTCCATATGATAAGTTGAGACTCAATTCATCTCAGCTAACAGGGAAATCCTAAATGAGGAGTAGGCTCTTTTCTCAGCTAGGTGGATTAGAGAAGCATCTCCAGAGGGCAATTCATTCAAATTATGATGTGAATTGCTCACTGAAGTTGTCTTTCCCTCTCCACTGATACCTTAGATAAATAGGGTGATTCCGAATACTTCATTCTATTAGAACTGCTCATAAACAGGACATGGTGATTTGCTGGTTTTAGTCATGTGGATATATTAACACACTTTTGATTTCTCTTAGGTTTTTTTTTTTTTAATGTTATCAGCTTGTACATCTTCCTTTAGGCATCTGTAAGTTCATGTTAGAAGAGAAACTTGCGCTCTCAAAGTAGATTGACTTTCACGAATATTTATTTGCTCTTTTTGTGTAAAGGTTAGCGATTGTGTTTTCTTCAGATGGCTTAACCTCTGCAAAGCAATTTTGAACACCATTCTATAGCAATTCACCATATGTAAGCTGAAAAGAGTAAAATTAAATTTTTTGATACATCACTGATAACATTTTGGCTTAAAATATTAGAAAATATTTGCATAACAAAACCACTAAGATTTGAAACTGGTTTTACTGTGAGACTTAGCACTTTTGTAGCCTTCTGTGATATTTTTCAGAGGCAGATGGAATTACTCTTGTGATCATGATGAGTTCTAGTATTCTAGTATTAACTTTGGACTATCTGAGGTTTTCTGGTTGTTTTTAAGTTATTTTCATACACTAACATATATTCTACATCTCCATCCATCACTAACATTTGCCAATCTTTTGTTGGTTTTGTGCCTTCAGTAAAAGCTTTGAACAATTTAATTGCTAACAGTTTAAAATAAAATATTTTTAAGGTAACTAATTCTTAAATGAGTAAACAGAAACTCAGGTATCTGATTTAAAAAAAAATTAGGTGGGCAGGGACTTCTGGAGATCATCTCTTCAAAAAATGTACTCAGCTCAGGACTAACTTCAAAGACAGATCTTGTTGCTCAATGCTTTGTCTAGGTGAGTTTTGCATGTCTTCAGGTATGGAGATGTTATATCCGACCTGGAAAACCTTTCCTAGTGTTTCATCACTCTTGCTGAGAACAATTTTTTCCTTACAGCTACTTGAAATTCCTCTTGCGTCAACTTGTCAGCATTGCCTCTTGCTCTTTCACTCTGTATCTATGTGGAATCTGGCTCCGCCTTCTTTATAAACACAGTGAATGCTACTGCCATTCTGATAAACTAGATATCACTATAGTAATCACAAGCAGCGTTAGAATGCTTTTGCCAGAAAAAAAAATGCTATTTCTTAGGGATGATGAAGCAACATATTAGTTTAAACTGTTAAAAAAGCAATATTAAAGAAGGATCAAGTCGATGTTATGATACACAACTTTCTGATCCTCAACTTAATAAAGCAGTTGCCTACCCTGCACAGCACATTCAAGAAGGAAAATAATGTAATAAATCAGTGGCAACTCAGAATAGACAAGATCACTGCTGTGTGTGCATTTGTAAATCTATGTTAGCAGTGGGAATAATAGATTTTATGTCCTGCTGCTTCTTTGTCACATCCACAAACACTAGTAAACCGAATAATAGTTGTTAGTGGTATCTGACCTAAAAAGTGCAAGGTGCAGCTGATGAAAGTTGAGTCTTACCAATGAAAAGCAATGCTAAATAATTCTATCAGCCAATATATAAGAAATAGCGCTTACAGTGCAAAGTGGAATATACTTTGGAGAAAGAACAATACCAACTTTAACTGATGTACATATTTCCACTAATTTTAAAGAAGCAAGGATAGTTGGTGTATAGATACAAACTCCATTTGGGCAACATGATGGTCTACTAAAACTTTGAGAGAGAGTTCTCTGGGATAGTGGCACTGTCCCAGGTTGCCAGGACTGCAGTCATCATAAAGAGCCCAAGATGGGTCTTTTGCATCCCAGTTTGACAAGGTGGATAATGAGTATGCCATTGGACGTAAATGATCCTAAACTCCAAATCATGCTTTCTCTGCCTTTGTAGAAGTTGTCAAATAACCCATATCTTCTACCTTTCTAGCTAAACTGAAAAATCCTGTCTGTTGGGATTTTGAGAGACAAGTCCGCTCTCTCTAAATATTGTGAAATTAGAAAATTTGTCTGGCTGGATACCATTGTGGATGGCTGAGATTTGTCCAGAAACCATTCTAGTTTGAAAAAAGTTGGGTGCCCAGTGTGTTTTATAAATTACTTTCTTTCCTGTAAATGACTTAAAATGTAAAAGTAAGTAATATTTCTCAATTTTTAAGCAAGAAATTAGTCCAATAATATTCTATGAAGCAGCTAAATAAACTCTATTGTTTGTTATGTATATATTTAATTTGAGATGGGAAGATAACATTATACTGGGAATATGATACAAAGAACATTTAAAATCAAGCTGCAGTTCTGTATTCAGAACTCAGTATGAGGTCTCAGTATGAAACTGAGGTCTGGAAAAACTATACAGTTTTTGTCTAACCTGTTCTGCAGCTGATCACTCTATCTGAATCGCCAATATAAGACATAAATCTTTGCAAGAAATAAGTTCTTAATACTTAGAAATCCTTTTTGTTGCTTGGAGTGTTTTTTGGAATGTGGATGTGGTTTATTTGGTTGAATGCTCTTGTTCTTTTTTCCCCCCTCAGTAGGTTGTTGTCTAGGAAACTGTAGATCAGGAGTATATAATATTGTATTACAGAAGTCCTACCTGAATTTAGGATCCCAATATCTCATTAAGTAATTCATTCTCCAGAGAGGAGGAACAGTGGGAACACAAAGACAAAATGACTTGGCTGAGATTAATAGGACAGAGACTAGAAGAAAATGCTCAAAACTCCTGAGTCCTAGTCCCAGCAACTGCTGCTTTTCATGCTGCTTCACTTTCAATTACATGACCAAGACTTTTCATGACTTATGCCCCTAATATGTTGGGGAAGGATTTGTGAAACAGGCATAGGAGTTAGGAACAGCTACAAACTGAAAAATAAACCATTTAATATGATACATTAGGAATTTGGAAGTCCATCAGGAGGGAGTTTTCCACGCAATAAACTTTTAAATAAAATGTAAAATCATCGGGGTCTTTTATCATCACTGCAAGCCGCCATTCTTTATACACTGTTAATGAGTATAAATTATGGTAAGGCACAATGAGACAACACAAAGGACTCTTGCCTAAGGCATCAATAAGCCTTGTGATCCTCGTGTAACAAGGTAATTTTGGTGCAGCTCATAGTGTTTGTGATGACAAATCCTAATTTGATACAGTTGTCCTGAGTTATGAAAGAACAAAGCTAAATTGAAATGATAGACCCTTAAGACATTTTGATTATAAGATTTGTGTGGTTTTTTTCCTAGTGTTCTCTCCATAACTTCTTTCCTGACTGTTTAAAAGAGCAACAAGGTATTGGTAAATATAGTCCCAGTAATAACCAGTTACAACGTAACTGTGCTTAAAATTGTTTAGTATGTAGTGTTACACTTCTAATACGGAAATAAATCTGGGAAAGAGAATCTTTTTTCACTGGTGTCACAGTTTAAGGCTGGGCTGGCTGTTAAATGAACAACAAATACCCTCACCCCTTTCCCATCCCAAAAGAGAAGGGAAAGACAAAAGGGAGAGAAACTTACGGGTTGGAAAAAATTAAAACAGCTTTAATGAAACAATAAAAATAAAACATAAAAGGTATAAAAATAATAATAACAAAAATAATTAAATATATACAAATACATACAAAACCAATATTGTGCTTCCCCAATGATGATCACGTCACCCAGACATTGTAGGGCAGGTCCCAGTAAAGTCTCATACTGGACTCAGTGGCAGACGGAAACTGGATTCACAAATGCACAGATAGGATCAAAAGCAGAAGAAATGGACAGAATTCTCCTTGGACACCAGCCATAGATGAGAGCTTGACCCTGGTGATCTCTCATCTTTATACTCAGTATGACACGTATGGGATGGAATATTTCATTTGGTCAGGTTTGGTTCACCAATTTGACCTGCTCCTCCCTGCAGGAGGGTCACAGATGTGACCCCTTTTCCACCCTTTCATTTCCCACACATAAGAAGTTTAGCAGAACCAAGCAGTGACCTTGGTTTCCATCGGAATAAGTATAAGCAAGCGCCTTTCTGGATACCATTGCTACCACTACTCCAGCAATAACTATAAATGTTGAGCATTATCACTCCTAGAAGCAGACATTGTCTGAAAAACCTGCTGTTAATTTTAGAGAGTGCAGTCTCTTAGAAAAGTAAAATTACTAGAAAGAAAATTGGTTCTGTCCTAGCTCAAATGAGGACAATTAACCTATTTTTAAGTCTTCCCTTGTGGTCATTCTCCACCCCAAGGAGATTTGAACTAGACCATATCTGTGAGTAGCATCAGTGCTTTAAAAGTAACCCAGAAATCCTGGTCCACAGATAGCCATGCACAAAAGGATTTATAATTACAAAGTCCAGAATTATAATTACAAAGTTCAGAGTTATAATTACAAAGTCCATTCTAGCTTGACCCTAACCCCTCATAAACACTAGAAAATTTACTAGTAGCTGGAGAAAAGCACAACATACTCTAATCTGTTCTTAGGGATTCCAGGTAATGGTGACCGCACTACCCCATATTGCCTAGGTACATCTCACCTAATATTAGGCACTACATTGAGCTCCCTTAAATTAAGACTATAGTGACAGTCTTTACAGCCATTGGAAACGAGTGATTCAGTCCATGTTAGATCCAAATCCTGTTGTGGAACAAGATCCTTTTAAGGATCACAGGATAGCTTGTGATGGAGGGAGCTCAAGAGGTCTCTAGTCCTATCTCATCTTCAAAGCATGGTCAACCCTGAAGCCAAACCAGGTTGCTTAGAAAGAGACTTGAAATTCTCCAATGAGGAAGATAAGGCCGAAAGCCTTGCTGAAGACAAGGTAAATAACAGCCTCTCCTCTCTCCTTATCCAGAAATCCAGTCATTTTTGTCATAGAAGGTAATCAATTGGGTCAACTGTGAGTTATCCTTGGCAAATCTATGCTGACTGCTCCTGATCACCTCCTGTTTCGTGTACACTGAAATGTGTTCCAGGAGGACTCATCTCCATGGTTTTCACAGGGACTGGGGTGATGCTGACCAGTTTGTCGTTCCTTGCGTTGTCAACCTTTTCTGAAGCTGGGTGCAGCATTTGCCTTGATTTTTTTTGTAGAAAAGAATAGGATGGTGAGGCTTCCCTTTCAAGGTGTCTTGTTTAAATATTAAGTATTTTAATTTTCTCACTCTCCAAAAGTTTACTATTTTACCTCAGATTTTAATTTTCCAGCTTCCACTTTCAGGCATGGTTTTGTTACACATTTGTCAAGCAGAAGTTCCCCAAAATATCTATTGTTATTGATGTACTTCACAAAGTGATAAGGTCACCTTTCAACCTTCCCTTTAATAAGCTGAATAAGCTATGCAGGGCCTTGAAAGCAAAGACAAGAAGTTTGAACTTGATGTTTAAACAGCTATTTTGGTGTTCTTTAGTCATATCTTAATCCTATTTCCAATGACTTTCAATATGTATTATTTGTAAAATTATTAAAATTTATTCTTTAGTTACCCTGACTTTGCTTTGATGGTATGAAAGGCATCCAAGATTATAATTTGTATTAATTGTCTTTAATCAAAAATTTCTACAGACATTAGCCAGATAACACTAAAACTGCATCAGTTTCACTGTCACGTGCTGCATTTTAAGTGATGATGCATTTTTCTCTCTAGTTTTGTATTATTAATATCATATATTTCTATCAAGACAATCTGTAAGTGTCCCAGTCAAGACATTAGGCCTAAAATATACAGATGAAAGAAAGAACTTCTGCTCACAAAGACCTCCTTGTCTAAATAGAAAAATCAGACAAAAGTTTGGAAAAAAATGTCAATTTCTACTTCCATTTTTATTTTGGAGAATTATCAAAACACTTCAGAAAAAGAATAAAGAATATGACTAAGATAACACAGGTAGTATCTTGAAATCTTCGTGCTAGTATCGTCTTCCAAAACTAAGCTGACCCTTTCACTGAAATTACAAAGTTAGAAATGTAACAAATAACCTCATTGTGCATTCAGAAGTGTTTAAATGCAAAGAAAAAAAAATGCAGTCAGTTCTTGTCCTGTACATTCATAACACTTTAAAGAGATTACAATGAAAATAGAACAGCTGCCTACTTACAGATAAGGGATTGATGACTGGGATTAAAACAGAAAAAGCTATTCATTGGTCATTTGCAGAACTCTTTAGTCAAACTAATGACTTAAAGGATCATACTAGAAGAAAATTTAATGCAGGATTTTTATCAGAGGTGAAAGGCAGCACTTTAGGGAGTAACAATTACAGACTGGCAACAGAGGACTTCAGTGTATCGCATATTACTGTTACATGATGAAAGGATTAATAATAGCAATAATAATATCATAATGCAGTAAGAGAAGCATGAGCTATAAATAATAAAAATGTTAAGCTCCAGCGAGGTGGGAATGTAGATGGAGGTATTCAACAGACAATAGTGAAATACAGTATCTCAGTATATAGGCTTCAGGGCAGAACATGCACAAATAGAAATGCTTGATTGTAAGGCAACAGACTGGGAGGATTGTGATATTTGCTTTTTGATGAAACTGTATATTTATTAAAATATTTATGTTTATTTATTAAAGAAATTAAAGGAACAATTACACTGTTAAAAATGGTTGTGGGATACTTCTATAAATCTGTATATCTGACTAATATTCAGTATACTATCTAAAACATTCAGATATCTTAAGTGATACTCTGTAGCCCTTGGAAGGGAAAATCAGCATGTAGTTTCTCTTAGAAGCTCTTGGAAATTGTAGCAGAAACTCATCTCACCAGGAGATTAAACTAATTTTCTGTAACACTTAAATTATCATGGAATATTAGTGACCATAAATATTACTGAGTCACTCATTGTGCTTATGCTAGATTAGAAACAAAATCAATACTCTTTCCCCTCAACCACTTTCTCTATATAAGTGATACGACATTTTCAGAAATACCAGGTGGAAATCCAGTTCCCACTGAAGCTGATGGCAAAGGTTGACTGCCATGGTGCTCAGATCTCATTCTGAGCAGTTCCAATGACTATATGTAATAGAAGACCTGGTTGCAGACCTGTTATGTATGTTCCACTAATTAGTTAGAATTAAATATACAAGCAGATTTGTGCCTTATATTATAATTCCATTGCACAAGACGAGTGGTTATGAACCACTGCAAAAGGCTGCTGGCAAAGAGTAACCATGATGCTCATTCCAAGACAGTATCTGCTGATATCTGAGTTGACAGCAGTAAAGACTTTGGCCAAAATTATAAATTGCTATAAGAAGACAGAAAACAAACAGAAACATAAGAAACTTCCCTGGGGAGACCTTTGAGACCAAGACTGTTTTACAGCATCCTATTTCGAGAAAACAGTATTATGAAATGTTACAGCTAAATGCAGAGCAGACTGTGACAATATGTCACGGCATATCTTGTGTGTCAATTCTTTTCTCCTTTGGGAAGTAGAGCAAAAAAGGAAGTGTTTTGTGTGCCATCTGTTTAGCATGATCCTACGCTTGTTGCATATATCAGCCATATGACCAGTCCATGTATGTGCCAGAAGAGATGACTCTTTTCCAATGCTCATTTGATTGTGCTTTAAAAAGAAGCCTCTACAGCCTTCTTTTAACAGAGAATTTTCTTGAAATAAATTGCATACCTTTAGATTTTATGGCCATCTACTTTGGCTACTGAATTCATGCCTCTAAATATGTATCAGTAAGCAATCTTCTTCCACTGAAATGTGTTTCACCTTGCTAAACTAACAACTGCAAATATGATTAATCACTTTTCCCTCGGGGTCATTTATTATGAATGGCTCATGTAGTTACTACACAGAGCATCCTTCTAGGGTGGTGTGATAAAGTGAAGGCTTTTACAAATTGGATTCTTGCTTGGCTTGTGCCTACTGCCATTACCTGCGTGAAATTGCATGGCTGACTCTTGCAGACTGTAATATTTTGAGAAACTGCCCTAATATCTCAAAAAAATATCAACAACCAAAACCCACTAAAAAACCAAAACAAAAAATCCAATCCAAAATGTTCATAAACCAAAAGTTTCTATACTAGCAACTAGTATCAAAACCTCCTTATCCACTGCATTTTGTAATTACAAAGGATAAGATGATGTAACTGGAAAATAAAGAAATGGATGCAATTTAGTTGCTGTAAAAGTTTAATTGTCTTAGGAGTGCTGCTTAAAAATATCTTCTAATACAGAACAGTTTAATTTGGGAAACATGACTGTCAAAGGAAAATACTACTCTTTATGGAAAAGCAAGAGGATGAAATTACACTTTTGTCTCTAAGACATCACAATAAACATACATGCCTGAAAAATACAGTCTATTTTAGCCAAGTTCATAGAATTCCTCACAACTTCTAAGAAATTGTCTTTTAATCTGATGGAAGTGGTGTGTCCATTGTGGTAAGATAAATGGTGAGAATCAGTACAGTAAGCATCTATGTTTTCCTGTTTTTTTTTGTTTCTTGCACTTTCTTTTTGTGTTTGAGTCATTATCTTCCCAAAAATAATTTTTGTTGGAATACTTATTCATAAGAAGCCCTCTATATTTTGTTCAAATGTACTGAAGGAGTCTTCCATAGAATCAATTGGCAGTAGTGCACCAAGTGGACAGTGGCAAACTGGGAAAGCAAAAACTTTCTAAAGTTTGTTCTAAAGGATCTCTCCAGGGACATGTTGCTGTAAATGTTTTAACTGTTTCCTCAGGATATCAGATCTCTGGAGGTTCAAGTCTTTGTCTTTGAGACAGTACTTAATAAAGCAAAACTGCCAATGCCTGTGGCCTTCATTCCAAAGTAAATCAGTTGTTGATTGAGTGGAATAAGAATAAAATCAATGCTTGGGGAAAACTGCAAAAAAGTATTAAAACTATATCTCTAAAAACCACCAATGTTTGTATTCCCAACACAAGAAGTCTTTATGTAAACAAATTAATTCCCCCTGCTATTTTCACTATAAATCTGAAATATTATATTAATTGAGTAAATTAAGAGCGTAATGCATGTCTTTTCAGTTTGCTATGACCCTATGTTGATTTCTTTACATTTCTTAGAAACATCCTTATAACAGTTAAAGCTTTTTAATAGCAGCAGAGGCATCCATGCCATTAATGTTGTTAAAATAGAATAAAGGTGCATAGCAAATACCATATAATATGTTTAGTAACCTAATTTAATCTCTTACTTTGAAAATTGAATGTCATATATTATGGTGGATTTGGAGGCATACTGAATTATAGGCACTCTAAGTAACTCATAGGAGCTGTGTTTTTGTGAGTGGCAGTGATGTAAATACAGGATTATGTTAAATTAGCATGAAAGAGAAGTCAAAGTAGTGCTACTTCTAACAATTACCCAGTAAAACAATGTGAAATAAGTACACTTGAAAAGTATTTCTAGTGAAAGTCAGAAATACATAAAGATTTTACTCAGTATGAAATAAAGAAGGATAAAAAACATCACACTGATTTCAGGCCTCAGTAGAAGTCTATAGTAGATGAGATTTCCCCTCAACACAGATTTTAATCTTCTCCCAAGAATCTACATCAAACACATTGAAGAACTCAGGCTTCTAAGACCCAAGATGAACTTAAGTATGTTGATTAGGGTTGCTTTGCAATGCAAAATCAACCTTCCTTCTAGGCTATTGGCATCTGTTTTCTTGCAAAAAGTATCTTTTCATTTAGAAAAGTCTAACTATAAATAAATCATAGTCCCTTGAAATATCTTCTGAATGAATAGCTTGCAGTTATTTTACTATCCCTGTTGTTATAGCTGGTTACCTCTGTATTTTTGCAAGAAGAGATAGAGGAGGTCCAAAATGAATGAATTTGCTCTGATTATTATGATTTTTTAAGATAGTTGTTGGAATATGTTCATGTCATTAATGAAAAAAAATAATAAAAACCAACCCAAACCAAAATCAAAGACGGTTGCCTCTATCTCCTTACACTTTCTAAACTTATTAGAAATTTAAGTCACAATAAGAAGGCATTGCCTTCTGGAGATGCCTAGCTATCCGAAAACTTTTTATTTACTGAAAAAAAAACAGTGCTGAAATGTGTAGTTACTTTGGTGAATGTTACCTAAATTATCAATGATTATGTTCAGTATTTTAGCTTTTCTAGAAAAATTCAACATATTTCTGTTTAACAATACCAACAAGCAGTTATAAATGTGGATACTGAATGTTACTGTGTAATAGATTTTTTAAGCAATTGGTGAAAAGTAAGTAAAAAATATATGTATCTATAGAATCGGAGCCATTCAGATTGTAACTGACCTTGGGAATTCTGTTTCAACATCCTGCTCAAAATAAAGTCAACAGTGAATTTGAACCAGGTTACTTACAGCATTGTCTAGTTGGGTTTTGAAAACCTACCGAGATGGAGGTCTCATAGCCCCTGTGGGCAACCTGCTCAATCTTTTAATTCTTGTAATAAAGTCAAGCAGATTTCTCATGTCCCCACACTGCAATGCTGTAAAGAGCTTGCCTTGTCTGTAGGTGCTGGGGTGTTGCCGTTAGTTGCCCCCAAAGCTGTCCCTTCTCCAGGCTGAAAAAGACCATCTCTTATGGTATCTCCACATAGAGCAAGTGCTACAACCTCAACAATCTTGGTGGCCCCTGAATCAACTCACTCTAATATGCCAGTGTCTTTTGTCCCCTGGGGTACCCAAAAGTGGATGCAGTATCTACATGTGGTGTCACAAGTACTGACCATAAAGGGACAATTCCTTCCCTGGATCTTCTGGATCTGTTCCTGCTATTAGAGCCCAGGGTGCTGCTGGTCCTCTTTGCTGCCAGGGCACACTACTGGCTCATGCCCCAAGACTTTTCTGCAGAACGGTTGCACAGTCAATTCCCAGTCGATGATATTTGGGAGTGGGGGGCTGTTAAACCCTCCCATGTGCAAGCCTTTATATTTGTCTGGGCAAACTGTTAAATGTATGAGACTAGTCTAAGCTCTTCTGCAAATAGTAAAGCTTTTCTGTTACTAACTTAAAGTTTTGTTAGCGCTTTAGTTAAATCTGTTAGGCAGATCATATAGTGCAACTTTATCTCACTGTTTCTTATTATTACTGGTGAGTTAAGTGGAAGCCAGAAGTGAAGTAAAAATAATAGAGGGAAATAAAGAACATCTAGTGGCAGAAAGGAACAAAAACATTAGAGGAGAAATGAAGAAGTAATATAATATTGTCTTGGGAGAAGATTCTTGAAGCGTCAGGCCCCTGTAAACTAACACACAAATACACGAAGGCCCCTGTAAACTAACACACAAATATACGAAGATTATCATCATTTTGATATTTCATTTTTGAAATGTTGCCCAGGTTCTTAACAGAATTTTCTTGACTTCATCCTTAAGAAAGGAAAATTTCTTTGTAGCCTACAGGATTTTTACTTAATAGAAGGCCTTGTGTTATAAGACATATTCCAATGATGCCATATTCTCATGCAATAATAGACACACTTTATCAGCTGCTTGGGCAAGCTGTATTAGAAAATTGTTCATTCATTTAATACCCCGGTCCCACTAAGCTGGCTCCCAGAGGTGCTCAGACATGCCTACACTGGCTGCTCTGTCTGGAATATGGAAGAAAAAAGGTCAATCAAGTCTAAACACTAAGCATGGCAAAAATCAAGAAAGTAACTGGACTACTCAAAATTTCCCTTTCTTAGCAATATAGGTATATTGTATGTTCAGGGGAGGTAAAGATCCATGCCCAAATAACTGATGTTTGACATTATGGATGTGACTGTTTATTTGCTAAAATGTCAATCCTATGATTTGATAAAGTCCATTAGTCATCATTATTGGCTTTCTGCATGCTCACATGGAAATAAAGCGGTTTCTGCAACACTTATAGAATCCTCACACAGCAGTTCAGACACAGTTATGTAAGCAGAAATGTAAGTAAAAGTCAGAAAACTTTTTTTTTAAAAAAGATCTTTTAACAAAGCCAAGTGCTTTCAGAAATCAGGCCACTGCATTTTGCTTTAGTCAGTCTATTCTTCTTTGTTTTTCCTTTGTCTCCCAATGGGAATTCCTTTTAATTCCATTTTTCAGCATCTGTGCAAACCCCACAGAACATGCCCCCCAATCAGATGTATTAGACAGCTTATACAAAGAACGAAATTGCAGAAAAAACTGAGCTGGACAACAATGTGCCAGCTAATTCAGAGACTGGCTAGTTCACCTTCATTTGATGCTTCCATTTAAATTCCTCACTTCACTACATCATTTTTCTCTCCTGTTAGCCAACTGACTTAATCTTCCTCTGCTTCAATTCTCCATCTGCAAAATGAGCATAATTATTTTTCTCTATCTCAAAATGGTCTTGTGCAGCTAAAAATAAATGTTACGAAGTTTTCAGATGCAACCGATAACACAGTCAAAAATGTGATGGAAACTGCTTCAGCTTAAGTGTTTTAGTGTATGCCTATTTTCTTGTGGTTTCCTAGGGAGTTGTGGTTTCCTTTGATATGAGTATACAGCCTCTGATAATACTCACAGGATTTAGGAGCATTCAGTAGGAGAAGAATACCATGACAGACAAAAAAAACCACTTCAGCTGCCTCCCCTTGGAACCTTCCTTTTACAGAGCAGTAGTTTGCTTATCACTTTGCCTCCAATGGATCATCACAAACTATTTCCTCACCTTTTAAAAGGATGAAAAATATATTTATTTGGAGTTTCTATATTCAGGAGCCTAATTTTCTGCCTAATAATCTATTCTGCATATGGACTTGCACTAGGAGATCTTTATTCAGCTGACGATTGCTGCCAGTATCTTGTCTTCATTTTCAGTGATGAGAAGGCCTGAAGTTATTCTAAATGCTTTGTTGTTGCCAAGGTGATAAAAAACCAGCTAGGAAATTAGTGGTATTCTCTCTTGGTGGGTGTGTGTGAGAGAGGGTGCGAGTTTGCCTCTTCACCAGCATGGGCTTTTTAGGCAACAGGCTTCACATACATCCAGGTTTATGAAACAAGATTTTTTTCTGTCATGGCATCTCAATATTTCAGGTAGTTTTTGTTGGCTTAACCCCAGCCTTAAAGCAGTTTCACTGCCCTGGTGAGCGCTCCTTAGTAGTGACACAGAACTGTAAGAACTTCACAAACTAATAGCTGTATTTCACAGAATCACAGAATGGCAGGGGTTGGAAGGTCCCTCTGGAGATCCCCCAGTCCAACCCCCTGGCTAAAGCAGGTGTCCCCAGAGCAGGGTACACAGGAACGTGACCAGGTGGGTTTGAATCTCTCTAGAGAAGGAGACTCCACAGCCTCTCTGGGCAACCTGTTGCAGGGCTGTGTTACCCTCACAGGAAAGAAGTTCTTCCTCACGTTCAGGTGGAACTTCCTGTCCTCCACTTTGTGCCCGTTGCCCCTTGTCCTGTCACTGGGCACCACTGAGAAGAGTCTGGCCCCATCCTCTGGACACCCACCCTTCAGATATTGATCAGCATTGATAACATTGATATTGTGTTTACCATTGCATTTGAAATGGTAAATATATTTTTAAAACATACGCTACAGTGTTCATGCACTAGACTGCCCTAAATACATAACACACATCTCCTCTGCAAGGAAGCAAGTAAACACTAACCAGCTCCAGGGTTAAAGAGGGCAGCACTTGCATGAAGGCAAACAAGGTAACTCATATTTTATGAAAGTTTGCAATTTTATTTTTCGAATACTACTAATTCAGTGCCACAAGATGTCAGTGCAGTTTAAGCAACAGCAGTGCCCTCTCAGAATGTGAACTGCATTGAAAATGGGGAAAGGAAAAAGAACATTGAGTTAATTATAAGAGCTATTCTCAAAGAAATATGTCTACAAATTGTACAGGGTATTTTTATTTCTATTTTTTTCTTTTTGACTTACTTCTGGATCGCACTCTGTATAATTACAATTATAATGAAAATAAATGTAAAAGCTCCAAATAGGAGTTAGTTTGTATCTGTGTCTGCATTCCACTTTTCTTCTAACTCAACAGCTAATGAAAAAGCTGCATCTAAGAATTTTATTGCTTGGCAAAGCAATGTTTTCTTTTCAGAAAATTGTTGCATTTTAATGATATTTTCCTAAGCTTTGTTTTCCTTTGACTCCATAAAAGAAAAAGGAGGAGGAGGAAGGGAAAAAAAAGACAAAACCAGCTCACTTGTAGTAATGACACAACCACCTCACTTGTAACAGCAACTAATATGTTTCCATTACAATGGCCACATATAACAGGTAGTTAATCATCAAGAAAATTCATTAGCTGAATGTCACCAGGAACCTATGTATTGTAGCAAATGAACAACGGACAACAGTTTGAGCTTTAATTCAGCAACGAGTTCCTCTCATAAGGCTGCTTTCCTCTTTACAAAATTCGGCACAAAGTTAATGGTATGATAAATGGGTGTTTGAACAGTAGGCTTCCATGATTACAAGGACAGCAGTTATTCCTGCATAACTCCCAGTAAATAGCTCATATTGAATCTTGCTTTGCATGCTTTTGAACACTGTGTGCTTTCGCAACAGTGGAGCCATCACATGGAAAGCTGGGGCAGGAGCAATCTCACACCCCACAAGCAACGTTTGCCTGATTTAATCTTTTGGGCTATATGTTTTGCTGATGTAAATTAGCTCTTTTGTGTAATGCACGAAGCAATGCTATGGTTCATGTGACTTGGCCCATGTCCATGTGAACTTTAGAAGTGCTTAAATTGTACTTATTCTTGTACCACTCTCTTAGAGATTTTGGGAACTTTGTAAATAGCCTTTTTCCTTTTTCAGATTGAAAGCACACCTGTGTGTTTCAAAGCCACCTTATGGATAGTACACATGGTATGGCACAACTCTGAACTATAAATACAAATCTCTGCCCAAAACAATCAACAATTTAAGAGTTGAGATGATGTGTGCAAAATAATAGTATTTGGATTTAGAGGTTGGAAGGTAAATGAGAACCTGAAGGAAAAGGACTGACTGAAGCTGTTTGTGGGTGCTCGTGGCCCTTTTCTCTCCAGTCTTCTTGGGTTTGTAAGCAGTATTTCTGTGTGTTCAGGCAGCTGCAGCGTTAATCCTCCACCCATATGCTTCTTGCTGAAGGGTGAACCTCCTGGCTACCCTCTGAGCTACCACTGTCAGCAATTCCCCTGGTTATGGGAGCACCACAAACCACCTTCCAACCAGAGCGGTGAGCACCAAACACCACTTGCCATCATTCCCTTTACTGGAAACCATTCCAAGAAAAGGGTTTCACTAAAAACAAGGGCTTGGGTTGTACTCAACACTTTGCTTTCCTCTACTTCAGTATTGTTTTTATAGAAAACTAAAAACAGTGTGAGGGAAGTAACTGTAAGGCAAGAACTGAGTTCTTGCTGTATATCTCACTCAGTGTCAGCCAAGCCTCGCGCAACAGCAACAGC
This sequence comes from Steatornis caripensis, assembly GCA_013398225.1. NCBI lineage: Eukaryota > Metazoa > Chordata > Aves > Caprimulgiformes > Steatornithidae > Steatornis > Steatornis caripensis. Next base: position 11,022 of record VZSC01018205.1, on the reverse strand, counting down.
TGGCCCCAAAATAAACCCGTATATTTCTTTAATTCTCTCTTCTATTGCATTTTTTTTGCCCATATAATAAATGAAGAAGCAATTTGTTTACAAGTCACTTTCTCTTTTTCTCCTCTGGGTGCTTCAGATGTCAGTATGATAGAAGAGCAGGGGATTTGTGGCATATCTTTGTGCCTTGGCCGAGGATCTACTGCACAATCCATTATCGCTGGGGACATTTGCATGAAAACAGGGTATCCAACAGTTGTTTTCATAGGTTCATATCTCTCCATGTAGAGAAATAGCCACGATCTCAGCAGTAATAACCTCTTGTGTTGTAACCTATGCCTCTCTCCATCTGCAAACTAAGTGGGTGTTCTTTTTGGGAAGGTTATTTTTGGCTTGAAATACATAGCGCACTGCAGAAGGCTTTTAGAAACAGAGGAAATTTTTACTCACTAAAATCATATCTATATGGAAAGTACAGAACTGATGTGGACTAGCAACATCAAGACAGAAACTGTATTGTCTTTGTATCTTATAAAATTTTAAACTGAGATAGTCAGAAGTATTTAATCAACTATTTTGATATAAACAAAAAAAAGTTCTGCAGTGCTTTGTTGAACTTCCCTGTTTTGTTAACTTCTAACTCTGGTGACTCCTGTTATATATTCTGTAAGCAAGATAATATTCTTGTCTGTGGTTTGCAATAACATGAAGCAATTTGGAAGATTCATTTTTCTATGCCTGGAGCGGTAATTAATTGGGCCCAGATGCATAGGAATGGACCTTCTTTTAAAGGCCTGTGCCATGATAATTAAAATCCTAACATAAAATCAGCCTCCTCTTAGTAGAGAAGCCAACAAACAAAAACATTAATAAAAGAATTCTTTTCCCCACACACTCCCTATCAGAACAACAGCTCAGGAAGGATTAAACCTGTTTATCTTTTGGATGCAAGATTCAAATTCTTTTGATTTCAGCAGCCAGGAATAAATCTACAGTTATCTGAATTCCATTTCTCTAGTCCAGGATTTCCGAAGCTCTCCCTTTTGGTTTAATTCCATTGTCAAGAAATAACTTCTAAAATACATCAGGAAAATACAGTGAGAGACAGCTAAATTAGTAGAGTAGTGAATTCCTTGGAAGACTTTCCCACCCTATTATAAAAATATGTGTAAAATTATGGCAGTTATGGGAATAATTTTCTGTGTATAACCTCAAATGCTATAAATCAGACAACTTTTAAGCCCAGGAGAATCTTCTAAGCTTTCTGATTTTGTCACATTCCTTAAATCAAGGTGAAAGAGCACTGTTAATTTCCAACTGAAAATCAATTCTTTATTATAAAATCAAGAGATGGACAGAGATCATGGGACCAAGAATCTGACTGAGAGTGTAAGTCTTTATTTGCCTTCATGATGCAAGATTTCTGTGTTATTTATAGGAAAACATGCAGAGGACATTTTTCCAGATGGCTGTCTTTGCAAATAATTTTTCTAATTACAATATAACACACGATTCCTCTTTATATCCAAGTGATTGCTTCTGATTTATGTAGCATGGAGCTTTGCTGTAGGTCACCGGAGAAATTTAACTGCAAGATACCCTTCTTTAGAAATGTCTTGGACAGCTCTCAATATTTTCTTGGTTTAGCCGTTTATTTTCTTTAAACCATGTGCTATTGTAATTTATCTATTTCAAAGATTACTACAAATTATTTTACAGTTATCTGAAAGGGAGGTTGAGACAAATGCTAGCTTTTGGGAGCTAACACTTATAAAAATTTAAGAATAATTAGTTCTTATTTCTGTGCTACTCAACAAGCCAGAATCTGTCCCAGGTTAAATCAGTTATTATAATAACATGAGGTTAAATTGTATCACACTGCAGAGGACTTTAAACTCATAAAAGAAACTAACTGAATATTTTTCCTATACTATTGCCACCATCTCTATCCATTTATATGGATTCTTATAGGAAAGCAGCACAACTACTATGATCCTGAGTATCAGAAATGACTTGAAGTTCAGTAGGAGTGATATACTGCTTAGGCAGCCCTGAGGATCAGAAATGCATAGAGTTATTCTACAGACATCTGTTTTGTCCTGAACTGATGTAGTACACACAGTTTGGCCAAAACCTCTGTGTGCGCTTACGCATGTATTTATATGAGCGAAGTATTACACAGAGAGATTGATGTTACATTCATCAGCTTTTTCATCTTATGTTTTTTGAGACAATGAATACTTTCACTGAAATGATGGATAATAGTTCCAAGGGGGAAATCTAAAATCAGAAGAGAAGCAGACATTCAGGTTTGTGCCTGAGAACTGATACAATACTGCTGCATATGCACAAGAACAACTTTGGGATGATGATGGGTTTTGCTATTTCTATAGAAATATTTCATCTGTGTACTTTGTCTCCCTCCCCCAGCGAATGCCAGTGAGATTTCATGGTAAACCACATCAGTCACCTGAGTCTTAAAGATGGAGAATGCTCTCCTAAATGCTGAGAAAACTCCACAGTGATAAACCGACAGTTCTGTAAAGTTCAGTCTCCAGTTGAACAAACACCAAAAACATAAAGTTGAGACTTCATTATGTGACAGCTTCTGTGAAGAATGTCATAATGGTAAATAAGATCCACTCCCAGCCCTTCCTACAAGACCAACGTTTAGGAAAGCATAACATCAGCACATGTTTGGAACTGAAAAATGTAATTTTATTTTGAAGATTTAATTACTTCTTTTGCCTTTCACATTTGATTTTCAGATCTTAAGAATGAGTCTTAAAAATTTTTATATATTTTTAACGCCAGTCCAGCAAAATATTTCAGTATGTAGTTGTCCTGGATTCGACCAGGGTGGTTTAGGCTGGGATAGAGCTAATTTTCTTCTTAGTAGCTAGAATAGAGTATTTGGCCTTTAGTATGAGTTCTGGTATGAGAAGAATGTTGATAACACACTGATGGTGTCAGTTGTTGCTAACAGATCTAGGACCCCATGTTTTGCTAGTATGCACATGCACAAGAATTTGGGAGGGAGTATAACCAGAATAATAGATCCAAACCGGCCAATGGAGCATTCCATGTCATACAATGGCATGCTCAGTATATAGATGAGGGTTGGCCAAGAAATCCCTTGCTTTCTTCCGGCACTGCAGTTTCAGGTTTTCTCTCTTCCTCTGGGATCACTATATGGGAAGGAGCTAGGCCTTGGTTTGTGGGTGGTAAATAATTGCATTGTGCATCACTCGATTATGTATTATTATTAATAATGTTGTTATTATTATTAATAATGTTGTTATTATTCATTTACTGTTATTGTTATTATTTCATTTTATTTCACTCCCTGTGGTAGGAGAGGGTGAGTGAGCAGTTGTGTGTTATTTAGTTCCCTGTTGGATTAAACATGACAATAATTAACTTTAAACATTTTATTAAGACCACTGATTATTTAAAAAAAGCAGGTGTGTGTTTCCAATGGAGAAGTCCTAGGGTGCTCAAAGACTTTTATGAAATATTCTGGAGAAGATATAAGTAATACAAATGAGGTGTCCTTATTTTGGATTGTATACTCCTTTATGGGTTACGACACTATTTTTTATCTTACATAAAACTTTAATTCTGTCTCATTTACTCCATTCAGTTAGAAATAAGATGACCCTCAGAATATTTTTCATAGCAACAATGTAGAACACATCAAAAGAGAATTTTTTTAATCTAAAAAACCATAATTTAGTCTTAGAAAGTTCTTGAATAGAAAATGTATGGTCACTCCTGACTGATTTAACTGAAATATAAAACATAATTACAGGCTGTGTTTTCTAAAGGCCATCATGTTTAACATATGCATAGAACAAGCTGAACTGTAGAAACAGAAATTTTGATTGAGTATAACTTCAAAAAAGTAACTTTTTTGCTTTTTTTTTGTTATTGCTATCCAAAGCAGGAAATTTATAAATTGGAGAAAAAAATGTTTGCTTCAGTCTGTGGCTCCCATGACTTTTGCAATCCTATTGCACTGTTGGTCTTGCAGTCAGAATGCCTTGGTAGCTGCAGTGGTGAGCTGGAAAGGATCTGGACATAACCACTGAATTGCAGATAAACTCTTGTCTGAAGATAAGTAATTGCAAGTTCATCATAATTGAGCAAGATTTGTGGCATATTCCAGTGTTAGCATACTGAAAATTCCAGAGTAAATGTGTCTGGTCAGAATTTTTCCAATGATCACTTCTATTCAAAACATAGCCTGAGGAGCATTGTGATTTAAAAAGGAAAACAGACTCAGGGATTGGGAAGAAACTCATTTGGATAAGGCACAGTCAGTGTCACCTGGGTCCATGTCATGCTCACCAGTGGTGTGAAATCTCACAAGATGCTTTTGTCTGTGACATTTTCACCTTCTGAATTTGTGTCTTTCTTCTTCGAGATGTAAGTTCTCTGGAGTATTAAAGACCTGACACTATAGAATTTTATCATGTCTCAAAGAATAGAGTCAAAATTAGAGTACAAAATATTAAATGCTCCTAAAGCATTAACATGTACTAATAACATAAAGTCAGGTATATAAATAAGATATTAAATAAAAAATCCTGGAATAAGATATACACATAAGGTTATATACATATATATGTATGTATATGCAAAACTATAAATATTTACAAAGGCAGAGGTATGAAAGCTCGCTCTTCAGTAACATCTTCACAGTTGTATATTAATCAGGGTGTCTTCAAGTTATTTTCACATTTGCACAGTACTTTATTCTGTGATCATATTTATTATTCTTCACTTACTCCAGAGTAAACTTGTTAATTTATAACTCAGAAAGCAGGTTTTAACACTGGAATGTTGCAGAGATTTTGGTGTTTCTTAGTGAATGGCTAATTCTCGTTTGGTTTTGGTTTCCCAGTTGGCAACCTTGCAAGCTCAGATCAGCATCTGATCAGGAGATGTTAATAAAGCAGTTATTGTGATTCTGTGATGTTTATATTGCAATAAGATTAAACAAAATTTAGTTCCTTGCCAGCATAGTAAAAAAAAAAAAATTACTTGTTCATTTTAATAATTTTTATACTAAAGAAATATAATCATCAATGTTGTTTAATGTGTTCATTTCCCTAATCTTACTGGTTTTGTGGTACATGTAACTCAGCCAATAACACAACTTTATTTTTCTTAATTCTGATAGATTTCTTGAGAGTAATTTTTTTCAAGTTGAAGTTGGTCTGATAAACTCTTCTGTGTGCTCAACTTGGCTAAACTAATGTTGAATAACTTTTAGATTTGACCTTGTATGTGGTAAAATAACCTAAAGGATTTTAATAAAATAATGGGTGATAAAAAGATTGAATTTATGGTTTCATCTACTCTTCTGTTAACACGTTCTTATAATGTATTAACCTGTATGTGTAGATGCTAGGAACTGGTTATTAGAGATGCACTGTGCGGGTCAATATTCCGTCAATAATTCAAGATGTAATTTAGAAGTATAATTATATTCGATACATTACTATTCTTTGCTGTGTTGGTCCAATAACATCTTAAGATTCACAGCAAGATATTTCTATTTATTTATTTGGAAGATTGTTAATTTATTTTGAGCAAACAAAAATTCTTTGTGAATCAAATCTATAGTCATTGGAATCTCTTTGTATGATTTTGTCTTTCAACTGAACAAAGCTCCTATTTCACTAGATAATAGGAGTATGAGATCTTGTAATCTATGTTGCCAAAGGTCTGGTAGAATCAGCAAGGCACTGAGAGCCTCTCACACTTGCAGTGCAGGGAAAAAATCTTTGCTTATTTACTATATACGTATTTTCTGTTCCTAGTTATGAACAATGATGTTCAGATAATCTATGCATATCTGGTCCAGTTTCTTTAAGACTTCTTTTGTCACCACATTACTAAACCATCACAACAAAATTAAGAACTGCACAGAATCTGCCAGAAAAGAACCATATTGTCCTTTTATTTGATTCAGTCATTCTTATTCAGTTGCTTTTCCTCACCCTCTCCATTATGTCTTTTCCCTTGTCACACAGCTAGCCTTCATTATTGTGATACAGTTTTTCGAAGGGAAGGAGGAGTAGGAGTGTTCTGATCCAAAGATTGCCAGGCTGAGACTGACTCAGTTTTCTTGTGACAAGGAATTACATTCTGTATTCCTCACTAAGCCATTTCTGATTCAAAGTTGTGCCCTGTCTTCCGTCTGTCTAGATGGATCACGAAGGAAGGGGTGAATTCTTGGTACCTCAGCCCTGGAGATTAAAACAGGCATACTAATTGGGTTTGAACCTTTTTAATTGAGAACCGGTGGAACATGTGTGAAATACTCTCTACTTTGCTTCTGTGTTAAGTGTTGCACACTCTGGAGTTTGTATGCAATGTTCAAAGTCAATATCTAATAGTGAAGTTCAGTTTTGCCACCTGAAGTTTAGTTATGAAATGATGAAGAGACTGGTATTGCAGCCATTTTTGAGAGAGATCAGCAGAGATTCCTCTCAAACTTCAAGCGAGCAAAGCGTTGCTCTACCGGTTTGACTTACAGCTGGATCATGTCCAGTGATAACGTCTGTAAAAATTTAAGAAAACTCAGTGTTCAAGTCAAATTCTACATTTCTTTTGCTGAGCAATTAATTTCTCATTTGCTTTTTTCTCCTTGTCTCTTCAAAACACCTGCCTTGGAGAAATGTCAACATTAAGGGTAAGCAAATAAAACGAATGCCTTCCCATTTAATTTCTCTGCTCAATTCCAGCCATTCTAAAAGATACAAGGCTTCTGAGTTTAAAAGTAATTTTTTCCCTGAAATGCTAAACTTTGAAAGATTCTCTTGGGTTATTTTATCTCCTAAGAACAAACATCTTCTTTTAACATGCTTTTAACATTCCTTCAAAATGCAACAGTTTCTTAATAAATTTATTCAGAACTCCTAAAGTCAAAACTGTTTGGACATTAATTAGAAGAAAGAAAGAAACAGGAGAAAAAAAACAAAACTCAGAAGTTTCTCTCTGGGTCTTTTTTATAATAACAAAAGTTCATAGATGATTATGTGAATGACATGAAAAGTTTCTGCACAAAGGGAATGTACTGATAGTATGAAAGGGTTCAGTCGCCGTAGGAAATTTGCTCCTATCTTGAAATAATGTTGATCAAATCCTTTCTTTCTTTTCATGTAGTCCTAATCTCTTTGTATAAGTTCTCAAGGGAATGAACATCTATTCTTCTGAGATATTTAGTCATCCTGAAAAGCAATTTTATTGCTTTGTGTACTTTTTAATGCTATAAAATCAATTCTTTAAATAATAGTAGCAATGATATAATAACAATAATAGTGAGACACCCACTAAGTACTGAACATCTTGAAATTAGTATGGTTGACATCTGTAACTGTGGGAAATCCAGTATTTCCTACTTCGTGATAAGATACTTCTCTGAGTTTCAGTTCCAAGCATAGTAACAACCTGGTCATGGAGTATGGCTGAAGTAACAGTGCATGATACAGTTTCTATCTGCCTTAACACCTTGACTGAAACTAGGCAATTCCTTGTGATAGACCCCAAACCTGAGGCAGATGTNTGAACATCTATTCTTCTGAGATATTTAGTCATCCTGAAAATCAATTTTATTGCTTTGTGTACTTTTTAATGCTATAAAATCAATTCTTTAAATAATAGTAGCAATGATATAATAACAATAATAGTGAGACACCCACTAAGTACTGAACATCTTGAAATTAGTATGGTTGACATCTGTAACTGTGGGAAATCCAGTATTTCCTACTTCGTGATAAGATACTTCTCTGAGTTTCAGTTCCAAGCATAGTAACAACCTGGTCATGGAGTATGGCTGAAGTAACAGTGCATGATACAGTTTCTATCTGCCTTAACACCTTGACTGAAACTAGGCAATTCCTTGTGATAGACCCCAAACCTGAGGCGGATGTGTGGGGTTTGTTACACTTGGGTCAGGTGGAGAGCACTGGCATTCTAAAAGAGCTAAATCTGCTGCAAAGTGTCACTCAAATCTCTGCTGAATGTGTATGTGATCTTTTAGCTAGTTGTCTTTGATAACCAATTTGTATGAGACTGACAATCTGAATTGATTTCTAAAAGCTGACCAGGAAATATCTGGAGATATTAATACAGTTCCTACTTTTCCTCTTCCTCTTTGTCAGGTCTTTTGAGATCTCAGACTCCATGTTTATTTTTTAAAAGTAGAAAGGAGGTGGGTTTTTTTACTGCATACATTAAGAACAGTACAACTTTCTTTCCCCGCCTCCCCTCTTTAATTAAAAATCTAAGTATCCTGTAAGAGAATGTCCGCTTTTGAGCTGTGACAGAGAAGTTCATTTGTTTAAATATTTTCCTGTTATTCATAGAATCTTCATTATTAAATACGAGGAAGCATGGCAGTCTTAAAAATAATTGTTTTCATATCACTCCTGAAAGACATTTAAGTACTGCTGAAGTACTCAGGAGAACTGGGAGTTAAGGGCATCCCTTTATTTTCTCTCTATAGCTTGAACTCAGACTTCCCTGAATCCATACAGTTTAGCTGGGGTCTGGAGTGAGCTAAGCTGCCTCACCCAGCAGGAAACTCAAGCATAGAATGGGATTGACTTGAGCATGAACCCAACATCCTCTGGTAATGTGAAAACAACTGTACCCAGAAATTGGCAGTTGACATGGTTGACAAAAACTGCAGACATGGCAAGAAAAATTACATTTGGATCATGCAAAGTACTGAAGCACTTAAAATAGGATATTAACAGTTTTATTCTGTTACCAGTGGGCTATCCTGAAAACCGCAACCTATCTACTTAGACATCTGAAGCCAGCAGTTGCACACATGCTTTTGTTATAGCTTCATCAGCATGCAATCAGCATATTTACTAGTAGTAGTACAGCTAAAATGATACTACCACTAATATTCTAAATAATCTAGTTGTTAAAGAGTAATCCTAATGGTATTAAAATTGTAATACAAAAACTTTCTTGTCTGTACACCTTTTAACCGGTGCTGTGCTCACCCTTTGTCTGTCCCTGGGATCCTCAGCTGGCATTACCTGCCTTGGGCAAACGGAGGGAAATACAGGAAGTCAGCTGCATCCTGTGCTCCCTCCTGGGAGGACTTTGGTATCAATTGCACAAATATCTTCCTTCCCCCAGTTTGGGTATATTTTCTAACACACTCTGCTTACAAGTCCTTTCTTCAAAGTTTGCCTATGATCACTCATTAGCTATTAGGTAAACCACCACAGTGTCCTCCCCCAGGCCTAACTTACATGAAGATTTCATGTTTGTTCCACAGGGAGTACATGAGCTAGACCTTTATCGAATACAGTATTCATAGAACTATTATAAAAACAAGTTTTAAAATACTCACCTGACCACTAGACAATTGTTTTCACAGCTAAAACAACCCAAATAATCTAACCGAAGTACAGATAGTTCCCTAGGCTCTGCACTGTTAGGTCAATACAAAGCCTTTGGCCTTTCACTAGTAATGGGCAGGAGAAAAGTGTTTACTGATCTACATAACAAGTAAGCATCTAGGTTTTCAGTATGGAAGCTGCCACTATTTCAATTTCTGCTGCAGATTTTATCCAGAACTTTTGCCATCTTACCTGCACTTAGCAACCTGCCACTTGCCTAATGTCTCTGTAGATATCCTTGCAATATCTGTTCCCATCAAAATCATCTGTTGGTGTCTGAAGCAGTTCCATAACATAGAGGCATGGGCCAGGCAAGCACAGCACAGCACTGTGTGAATTTGAAAGCATGGGAAAGGTGCTTCCAGAAGAGTATCCAGTCTATTTTTCTTAGGATTGTTTGCACTGCTGGCTGTCTTCAGTCCTGTTGCACGTTTGCCTGAAAGAGGGATCTGCAAAAATCTGCAGTTTCTTCTAAGTGGTTGGTATGCAACTAACCCATCTCTGGTGTAGTACTGATTCACAGGTCCCAGTCTGAGGCACTGCATTAGCCTTCATCCTCCTATGGACTGGTTGGGAACTGGGTCACCAGCTAACAGCTCTGAGCTCTGCAGCAGGTGCTGGGAAAATATGGGCAGTGTGGTGTCTGAGAGCTTCGGTGGATTCAACCCTGAGGGGCTCACTGAGATCTCCCAGTTAACGTGTGCTGGATTAGAGAACTGATGCAGGCTCTTTAGGAAGGACAGGCAGGGGAGACAAGGGGGCTGTGTTGCTCTCTTTGTCAGTGACCAGCTGGAGTGCATGGAGCTCTGCCTGGGGATGGATGAGCCGACTGTGAGCATATGGGAGGGCAGAGACAGGTGACGTTATATTGGGGGTCTTCTACAGGCTACCCGATCAGGAAGATTAAGTGGATGAGGCCCTTTATAGACAGAGAGGAGTAGCCTCACATTCACAAGCCCTGGTTCTCATGGGGGAATTCAACCACCCCGATATCTGTTGGAGGGACAACACAGCAGGACATAAGGAATCCAGGAGGTTCCTGGAATACATTGATGATAATTTCCTTGTCCAAATGATAAAGGAGCCAACAAGGAGAGGTACTATGTTGGACCTTGTTCTCACCAACAAGCAGGGCTGGTGGGGGGTATGAAGCTCAAGGGCAGCCATGTCTGCAGTGACCATGAAATGGTGAAATTCAAGATCCTTAGGGCAGTGAGGAGGGTGCACAGCAAGCTCACTACCTTGGACTTCAGGAGAGCAGGCTTTGACCTCTTCAGGGACCTGCTTAGTAGAGTCCCATGGGATAAAGTCCCAAGTCTTCCTGGAGGGAAGAGGGACCCAAGAAAGCTGGTTAATATTCAAGGATCACCTCCTCCAAGTTCATAAGTAACACATCCAAACAAAGAGGAAGTCAGGCAAAGAGGCCGGGAAGCCTCCATGGATGAACAAATTGCTCCTGGATAAACTCAAATGCAAAAAGGAAGCCTACAGGGGGTGGAAGCAAGGTAGCCTGGGAGGAATACAGAGAAATTGTTCGAGTAGCCAGGGATCAGGTTAAGAAAGCTGAAGCCCTGATAGAATTAAATCTGGCCAGGGACAT
>VZSC01018203.1:125315-189610 GCA_013398225.1 Steatornis caripensis | reverse complement strand
GATCCTGAGCTTGGAGGAAGCGGTTCTTGAATATTAACGAGTTCTCTTTGGCCCCCCTGCCTTCTAGAGCCCTAACCCAAGGGATTCCTCCCAGTAGGTCTTTGAAGAGGGCAAAGTTAGCTTTCTTGAAGTCCAGGGTTCTAATCTTACTTGTAGCCCTGCTTTTTCCACGCTGGATCCTGAACTCCACCATCTCGTGGCCAGAAAAACTGGTTTAAATGTCTTTGTTTTGGAAGTACCTCAGTTGGATAACACCAAATGCTCCTCTACTTATGTCCTGAGGAGGCATACTGAATTTGAGAAGAAATTGAAATGACTGGATTTTTGAGGGCTAGAAAACTTTGTCTTGAACAAAAGTTTGTTCTCGGCCTCAAGTATGGCAGACCTGCTGCATTCCTAATTGATCACTTACATGATTCTAGTATTGGAATGTAGTTCAGGTGAGTTCAGCATGTTATTTGGTGCATGCTATTCTACTCATTTGTACCTTAACCTTGTGGCTAATTGTAGAAAAATGTACTCGAAAATTAGCAAATAAAAATTGCTTGTAGTTAATGCAGCACATGGTGACCCAGTAAATAGCTGCATGCTTAATTTATGCTGCAAAAATAGATAAATATGCATATACCTTTGAGCTGCAGAAAAAATACAAATGGGAGGTTTCCAGGAAGTGTTTCAATAAGAATATAAGAATATAATCATGCTTGTTTTCTTTATCTCCAGAAGAGTGAACCATTCCTGTTGAGGACGCAGGCACAAGGAATGAGGTAGAAAGTTGTTTGGGACTATCAACAACAGTGCAGTCTATAAATCAGCTCTAATCATCTACGAAACTTTCAGCTAATAATCATTTGTCTGCTTTCTCATTGGTGGTTACAATGTCTGACAAGAAAATTATAGGAAAGGTGTTTTTTCATATATTCAGCTTTCTTAAATTTAGTCTATAGCTGGGAATAGAGTTTTTAAATTAGTGTGTTGGATTGATGTGGCAAGGTGTTGGTAGCAGGGGGTAACCTCTGTGAGAATAGACCAGGAGTTATCCCAGTAGTGGACACAGCAATGTCCAGCCAGCTCCAAAATGGACCTATGGCTGTCCAAAGCTGAGCCCATCAGCAATGCTGCTAGCTCCTCTGTGATAAAAGAACAAGTGCAGCAGCTGTGAGAAAGACGAGTGAGAAAAAATTCGAGAGAAACAGCTCTGCAGACATCAGGGTCAGTAAGAAGAAAGGGGAGGAGGTACTCCAAGTGCCTGAGCAGAGATTCCCTTGAATCATGGAATCAGAGAATCACAGAATGGTAGGGTTGAAAGGGAGCACTGGAGATCATCTAGTCCAGCCCCCCTGGTAAAGCAGGTGCCCCCAGAGCAGGTTGTACAGGAACGCATCCAGGCGGGTTTTGAATGTCTCCAGAGAAGGAGACTCCACAGCCTCTCTGGGCAGCCTGTGCCAGTGCTCTGTCACCCTCACAGTAAAGACTTTCTTCCTCATGTTCAGGTGGAGCTGCCTGTGCTCCAGTTTGGCCCATTACCCACTGTCCTGTCAGTGGGCACCACTGCAAAGAGTGCGGCCCCGTCCTCTTGACATGCGCCCCTTAGATATTTACAAGCATTGATGAGATCCCCTCTCAGTCGTCTCTTCTCCAGGCTGAACAGACCCAGGTCTCTCAGCCTTTCCTCATAAGAGACATGCTCTAGTCCCCTCATCATCTTCATAGCCCTCCGCTGGACTCTCTCCAGTAGTTCCCTGTCTCTCTTGAACTGGGNCAGCAAACTTGCTGAGGGTACACTCTGTCCCTTCATCCAGGTCGTTGATGAATGTGTTAAACAGGGCTGGACCCAGCACTGATCCCTGGGGAACGCCGCTGGTCACAGGCCTCCGACTAGACTCTGCGCCACTGCTAGAACCCACTGAGCTCTGCCATTCAGCCAGTTCCTGACCCACCTCACGGTGCACTCATCTAAGCCACTCTTCCTGAGCTTTCCTATGAGGATGTTGTGGGAGACAGTGTCAAAAGCCTTGCTGAAGTCAAGGTAGGCAACATCTGCTGCTCTCCCCTTGTCTACCCAGCCAGTCATGCCATCATAGAAGGTTATGAGATTGGTCAAGCAGGATTTCCCTTTGGTGAATCCATGTTGACTACTCCTGATAATCATCTTCTCCTCCATGTGCTTTGAGATGACTTCCAGAACGAGCCGTTCCATCACCTTTCCAGGGATGGAGGTGAGACTGACTGACCTGTAGTTTCCCGGGTCCTGCTTGTTGGCTTCTCCACCACTTATGTTAAAAAGTTATCATCAGTGGTCTGTAGGAACTTCCTGGAAGGAGCCCAAGTTGAAGACCACAGCGAAGCAGGTTGTCCCCTGCAACTCATGGAGGATCACCTGGACCAAATATCCCCACTGCAGCCAATGGAGAAACCCACAGTGGAGCCGGCGGATGTACGCTGAAGGAGGCTGCAGCACATGAAGAGTCCGCTCAGGAGCAGGTTCCTGGCAAGAGCTGTTAACAGTAGCCTATGCAGGAGCAAATTTTCTGTCAAGTGTGGCCCATGGGGGATCCACACTGGAGCAGGCTGTTTCTGAAGGTCTGTAGCCTGTGGAAGGGACCCATACTGAAGCAGTTCTTGAAGAACGATGGCTCGTGGGAAGGACCCACATTAGAGCAGTCTGTGAAGGACTGTATGCTATGGGAAGGACCCTATGCTGGAGCAGGGCAAAAGTGTGGGGAGGAAGGAGTGGCAGAGACTAAGTGTTATGGTCTTACTGCAACCCCCATTCCCCATCCCCTCTGCACTGCTCAGCAGCGGGGAGAGAGGTAGAAGAGTTAGTAGTGAACTTAGAGCCAGGAAAGAAGGAAGAGTAGGGGAGGATGTTTTTAGTTTTGTTTTTGTTTCTCGCTGTCCAACTCTATTTTTAATTGGCAATAAATTAAGTTTATCTCTTCTAAGTTGAGTCTATTTTGCCCATGATGATAACTAGTGGGTGGTCTCCTTGTCCTCACCTTGATCTGCGAGCTTTCCGTTGTGTTTTCTCCCCCCTCTTAATGAAAAGGGGAAGTCAGTGGCTTGATGGGCACTTGGCAGCTAGCCAAAGTTAACGCACCACATCCAATTATTATGGATTTTCCAAAAATAAGACTGATGCAAGACCTTTATTCATGAGGAACTATGAAATTGAGGTGGACTGGTCATATAAAGTCTCAGAGGAACTTTCATAAAAAATGGGTTAAATAAAAGTATTCTTGAAGCTTTCTCTCCAGTTGAATGAGTAGTGACCAATACTATGTAATTAGTATTGTACAAAAGCTAAAGTAGATTAACTTTGACAGGAAAGCTGTGGCTGCTTGGTTCTTTCTTCTGTCCTTTACTTGAGACTCAAGAGTATTTTCATCAGGCTTATGCAGGACATCTGTTTAGATGTCCCCCTCTTCCTACATGGCGTGTTCTGAACACTTGTCTATGAAATACTGTGCCTCTAGTTTTTAAGTTCTCTAATAGCAACTTTAGTTACTCCTTCAGTGCCAGGAGCAATTTATAAAAACACTATGTTTCTCTGTAAGAGAGACTTTGTTCTTCCACTGATTGAAGACTACTTGAATTGAAAGTACTTTCAACCATAGTGTGGTTTTCTCCTGAATTGAAGTTTTTCATAGGCTCTAGTGGAAGTAGAGACAGCTTTATTCATAGCTAATACTGCCACAGCATAAAACTTAAAAAAAGGTTTCTGATAATTGGCTGTATTCTGCTGGGATGGTAGTTGTGGATATTTTAATGCAATATTTCTTCCTTTTTTTTTGTCTTGAATGAGCTGTAGACTGTAGCTCACTGTGATTTGTGAGCACAAAGCTGATGAATAACAAATTTAAGATCAGGCCATTAGTGAAAGATAAGTTATGAAAGCCAGCTAGAGACCCATTTTTTAGCAGTATTTTTCCTTGATTGATGTAATTTTGAAATTTACCTTTTCAAGCTAATGAAACAGAACATCTGACGGTTCCGTCTCTTGTGTGGCTTGTGACATCTGATTCAAAAATGGCAATGTAAAAGATTCATTTACCCCAATATTATAAACATTCTTCTTTCTCCTCCCCATTAGAATTTTGGACTTGAGATCCATGCTACCACTTAAGATTTACCTACGAAGCCAAATCTGTCTGAATTGGTCCTCTAGTTCTGTGCTGACTCTGGCCAAGCAGAATCAAATGTTTTTGTGGACAGTGACTTAATAGGAATGATCAAGCTAGTGCTTTACTAGCGTAAGACTTACATAAGGCTGGATTCTGTAATACAATCACGTGGAACTACAAACCAACACCTACTTCAGTTATTTGAAGTGTGGGGTTATTTTACTTGATGCATACCTGTCTTTAGAACCAATTTTGAGCAACAGAGGGCTGTACTGTACTTGGTGTCATTCAACTGGCTTATGTGTGCTGGAAAGTATAAAAATAGAATTAATTGGAGAACATAGTGAAGTTGTGGTAAGTTTTAATTGCTGATTAAAAAAATTAAAAATTATTCTGTTTAATGAATTGTCTTAGGCTTTTAATCCATTAGAACAAATGTATGCAATGAATGTGATATTTTCTAGAAATTATTTTTTTCAGTGAAAACCACCTAAAAATATTTTTAATATTCAGTTCTAGGTAAAAGATACATTTCTGAGAGAGTGGAATTTCGTTGGTTCTTTAGTTTAACCAGAGGAAGGTAAAAGGAATCAGGAATTAATTTCCCAAAGCCCTTAAAAAATTATTATAAAAGCATAGGAAAAATTGATCAAATTAAATATCTAAAATTGTTAAATTAAAATATTAGGTACAAAATAATTTGTTATGTTCTGGAGAAGTAGTCACAAAACATAAATATACTGGTGAAAAGATAAATTGATTTGTTTGGATACTGTGTATGCAAGTTAGAGTTGTTCTCCAGGGTATCCTCTCTGGTGAGTAGATGTACAGAAAATCTAGGGAGCAAAATATCTGAAAGGTACACTTGGCCGTGTTGAGTTCCCTTCACTAAGTTGAATGAAAATTTTGGAAGTGCGTTTTGGTTTTTTTAATGGAAGATGGAGAGTTTGAGCCTGACCTTAGAGCCAAGACTTTTATAACCAAATGACTGAATTGAATGTAATTTCATTAATGAGAATAAATATAATCACGTAGCTTGTGAATAAGCAAACTAAATAGGATCCTGAACAGCTGGAGAACTTCTACAGTTTTGTGAGATGTTTGAAACTGACACAATGCTCAAGATCTTTTGGATGGTTATAGAAATGATACAGAAGTCTCCTGAGTAGAAATTTTTAGTGATGGTTTGCTAACTTGACACAAACAGGAGCTGTGGAGAAGCATCTTCAAGTGTGTCCTACAATTTAAATGAAAGTGACATCTTGTCAAGATGATTATTAAGCAGTGAAAGGCACCTCGCTTGAGTACCTAGAATCGTGCAATGTGCATGCAGACCTTACTTAAAGTGGTATAATGAATTTTCACATAGTGAAGTCTTTTCTGGAGTTGATTTTACCAGAATAGACTAAATTAAAATGGAAAAGGCACCAGATGGGTGCAGAACATTTTATATTAGGAAAACTATCTTCTGCAGTGGATGTCCTTAGGTAGTTGGACAGTTTGTTTTCCCAGTTCCTCTTATAAAGACACTCTGCTTTCTGGGTATAAAATATATAAAAATTTTTATTTCAGTGTTTAGAAAATAATCAGAAATAGTTTTGCTCTGTATTTGTCATCTTTTTTTAATATGCTTCTCTCAGATGTGATCCACAGATGTCTTTGGTAATGTAACTGCCTTATTGGAGCTTGCATGGATTGGAAATGCATCTTCAATAGGTATATTATGTATCTATTGCAACTGCAATGAATGAAATTTTAGTTTTATGTACGTGTTCTACAGTATTTCTATCAGGTTTATATAAACCCACTTTTTCAAAGTTACATGTGTATATGAATTCCTGCATTTCATATGCTTGTTACAGTTGGATTTGACTTTTGGAATATAGTCCTTGTGGCACTGTTTAGGACTGCTTAGGAGTTGTGTGGAACTTCATGCACAGCTACTCGCTTAAATGCATCACACCTTTTTTTTCTGCTTTTTTGTACTGTATCCTTGAAGCTTGTAATTAGATGACTATCAATGTACATGACACTATGTAAGAATTTTTTATAATTACCTGCATGTGTAATATAGAGATCCACAGATGAACTTGACTATAGTAAAGAAGACTTAACTGGAAGCTTGCGTAACGATCACCAGACCAGTTCTGGTCTCTATGGGTGCATATCAAAGTCTGAGGACTGCAAGATTCAGTGCTGCTGAAGTCTTTAATTTGTTGAGGTAGACAAGTGGAGAGGACATTGTATCTGAACAGTCTTTGTTTCCATGGAAGTGAACAGATTCTTCTTGGTATGCTTGAAATTCTCCTGTTCAGAAAAATCCTTAATATGGCATAATTTGTCATCTTTAAGCAAGCTATAGGCTGTATAGATTCCTGCAGGTATATTACATCTAGGTAGCTGTTGATTTAATATCTAAAGCTACGGAAATATCTATGCAGTCTTCACTGGTATCTTTAGGCTCTCTGAAGGCACAGTGTAGTTCACGTGGTTCCTGCAAAATCCTTGTGTGTATCAGTTTTCTGTAGCTCTCTTTAGGTATTTTGAAGTGTTTGGGTTGTGTCACCTGTGGTTGACCTGTGTACTAACAAATGCTTTGAATACAGTGGTCTTATCTTAAAAACTTGTACTGGGCATGGCTGGGATGGAATTTAATTTTCTTTATAGCAGCCCTTGTGGTGCTGTGTTTTCGATTGGTGACCAAAACGGTGCTGGTAAAGCACTAGTATTTTAGCTGTCGCTGAGCAGTGCTTGCACAGCATCAAGGCCCTTCATGCTTCTCACTCTACCAGTGAGTCCACTGAGGGGTGGGCAAGAGCCTCGGAGGGAATATGACTGGCACAGCTGACTCAGATTGAGCAAGGGAATATTCCATAAGGTATTACACATAATAAAGATGTGATTGCTTTCTTTTAAGCAGGATTTAAAGATGATGAAAAGAGTGAGAATTACACGAACTGAAATAGCCAGCAGTAAAACTGGGAAGTTGTTTGTCCAAAGTAGACCTTGCTGGAGACTTGGTGAGGCATCGGTCTGCTGCTGGTGGGTGATTGCTTTTGCATCATTTATTTTCTTCTTTTTTTTCCCCCTGTACTTATTAAACTGCCTTTATGTCAACCCACAAAGTGTTTTGGTTTTTTTTTCCCCTTGCTTTTGCTGTTCCATTTCTCTTCTCCAGCCTGCTGGTGGGGAGTGAGAAAGCAAATGAGTGGGGGCTTACCTGTCAGCCAGAGTCAAACCCAGTACAAAACTGTAGTATTGTATGACACCAGCAATGAAATCTTGAGTCACTAGCTGGGGTAGCTCCAAAACCGTCCTGTACGGTAGTTAATACCAGCATTACTATAATATTACCACACTTTTTTTTAACTTTGCTAGTGGGATGCTTGAAGTCACTTTCAGCCTGTTCCAACAGATGTTGTAACCCTAGAGGTTTATTATTTTTTCCCATTCTATTTTCAGAGTGCAGTGGTGAAGTCTAAGTATTTAGAGAGATGCCCGTTAGCTGTTTTTAATCCAAAAGTATCTTTAGTGCTGTTCAGGTAGAAACACGGGTTTTGGAAAAAGATTCTTTCTGTACTTCCAGCCCTTCATGGTGGTCAGTTTGTGCGAACTTTGGGAAATGCCTTACAGATACTGTTATTCTTGCTGCTTTAGCAGTGGACAGTTGCAGCTTTTTACTGTCATTCCTAAATGACAAAATGTTGTTTGGCTGTCTTTCTTTATAGGCCTGCATCAGCAATGTGCTTTTGCTTTAAGTCTTTCATTTCAAATCTTGGGATGGAGAAAAAGTTCTTTGTATGTAAGAGTGAGGACATTTAATTTATTTTTTCCAGATCTCTTGAAAGCTGGGTTAGTATCCTAACCTGCATTAAGACAATTCAGGAACTTCATCTGTCTTTCCAAGCTGCTTGTGCATCTCTGATAAATAGATTTTAGATTCCCAAGACAACTTTGCATATTTTGGAATGGAATTTTATTTATTACAAAGAAAACACAGATGAATTTATTAGGTAGAATTCTGTCTTTTAGTAATATCAAGTTGTTCATGGTTTAATGACGGTAACAGGTCAGTAAGGATGTTGAGCAATTTAGTTGACTCCAACATAATACCAGACCCATTTTAATGTGATTGTGATGGAGGGTGGCTATTTCACTTTGTGTAATTCTCAGTCTTTTCATCATCTTTAAATCCTGCTTAAAAGAAAGCAATCACATCTTTATTATGTGCAAATTCCATGTCTGTCGTAGACTCTCTTACATCTTCTCAAAAGCTTAGTTTCAGATGTTGGCTAGAGCTTTTGCTACAGTTTCAGGGCATGCATATGAATCCATTTTGTGTCAGAAGTTACACTCACTCACCTGTGCTCCATATAAAGTGGTTAAAAATGGTGTCATTTTAAAGTAGCTAAAACCAGGTGAAGATCACTTTAACAGAAAGTACAGGTTGCTGATTAGCCCTGTTAATACTAAATTGATGATAACTTTTGGCTAAGCCAGGTAGCATTTACCACTGGTAAATGCCTTTGTGCTTAGATAAGGAGCTTAGTTCTTTTTAACTTCCATTATGTACCTGTGAGCATTTGACTTTCCACTGCAGTGCCTAAGGTCCAGATCTCTTTCACCAGTATTAAGTCAAATTGAGTAGTCACTTCCATTTGAAATTCTCATGTCACTTGTCTAGGTATTTGACATCTTGGTTTGCGAAGAAAGGCTGCTGGTTTTCTTCACGGTTCTCTGACACAGTTTCTCACAGTGCACTGTGTGAGCTAAGTTACCCTTTACCCTGGTGTACTAAGTGCCTATGGCACCTGATTTCTTTATTGGTGAGGGAACTGAGTCTGCTTTGCCACTTATATCCTCAGCTCAGAAAACCTGCTGGCAAAAATAATCTGATCTCATGTGCTTGGTGGTAATGTGTGCTGGAAATAGAATACATGTGCACAACACGTGGCAAAAATAGTTATTGCATGATAAAGAATTATTTTCCACTTGCTTCTGAAAAGAATAAAATGGTCATGTAGCAGAGGTGTTTAGATGTATCTGGATCTATGGCATTTTTATCTTAAGACAATTTGCAACAGTTAGTTTCATATCTGCTTCCTTCTATAAATGGCATAGAATAACACTCTATGCAGCTACGTATATGTGTGCTAATTTACACAGATACGAAGCAAAATTTTCGATAATTAGATTTTTTTACCTTCTCTTCTCTTGTCTTTGCCTGTCACTTGCACTGGTTTCCTTTAATGATGTCTTTGTTGTAGGTTTAGTGCAGTAAAAGATTTTTTTTGGTTTTGCAGCATCTACATTGAATGTGCAGCTCTTGAAAACTAAAGAACAAAATAACTGAATCCACATGAAGGTAGCACAGAGTTGCTTATATATTCACAGTTATAATATGTTCATGCGGTGACAGAGGAAAAGGTAGAGACCTAGCCATAGTGAAAATCTTGTGTGTAGTTCAGTTTTTTTATATGCAGTCAGTAGACATTTGTTTTGTGTCTTTCAAAATGTTTTCCTTTGTAAAAATAGTATAGGTGATACAAAAATGAAGAAATTCAGAAATTTCTCTTTAGATCATTTTCTCATTGTAAAATTTTTACTTTTTTCCTATTTAAGTGCTAATCCCATATGTATGTTTTAATACATAGAAATATACATGTGCTTCGGTTCATACAGATCAGGAAACTCAGTTTTTGTCTTACACTAAAAGGTATTTAAAAGATAAGGGAAAGAAATGCTGTGACTCTTAGTCAGATACTGCCTGTTTTAGACAAAATACAGTCTCCAAATAGCCATTTAATGATAAAAAGGTGCAGCTCATGTAGGTCAGTAGTTTATGTTAATAGTGAAGCAGCAGGGTTTTGGAGGATATAAGAAATTTAGGTTTAAAGTATTCTTTCATTGATGTTTTAACATTTCTTTGTGAAGTTCCTGTCACCAGCTGGAACTCTTGACTGCACGTGGATGGACACAGTTTTTAAGTGATTGAGCACTGGGCTTAAATACCACCAATCTGTATAATTTGTTAAGCCCCTCCAGATGGCAGGTAATATTCCAGTGTTGGATCTCCTTTCCTTTACTTTCTTTCTCTGAAGTAATTTGCTGACAAGTCTATTGGATGGTCTTTTAAAAACAGAAGAAATCAAATATCTCTCAAGTATTTAAAAATAACAAGTCCTTAGAAAATAGAATTGAGTTTGCAACATTGATGCTGAAAATATATTCAATGGATGGGAAATGTAACTATTTGCAAGCATTGTCATTTATTTTTTTGAGTCAGTTTGAAGCCGTTGGGGACACTGGGAATAAGGGGAAGTACTGCATGTGAGCTGCTTAACTTGATACTTATGAGAAATAGAATTGCAGCTGCTGTTTCTTTTCTGACTTTTGTGCAAACAAGGCATAATTAAGAGATGTTCCTGCTCATGGCTCAAATGCTTACTAGTCCTTACTTTCACATAGTACTCTGTGGAACGGCATGACTTTGACCTTGAGCGCTGGCCCAGTATTAATATGAGCCAGAGATGTTTGTGCAGGAATGCCAGCCATTTTAATGCTTTTTGGGTTTTTTTTTTTGAGTTCAAGATTTAAGCTTTGTGAATAGACATAAAAGTGGCCAAAGCCGAGCTTGGTATCTTGAAGAATTTTCTTCTCCTAGTTGAGTTTTCCCACAAAAGTCCTTGTTCTTCTCACCTGCTATAGCTTGAGAAGGTTCCCAGTCAAACTCAGTAGTCACCTCATCTAATATTTCTAAGGCCATTACTTCATATCTTTCCTCAAGTTCATTTGCAGTCTGCTATATGCAGAGAACAATCATCTTGTAATTGTGAGGCAACAAGTCATGATTATTGTTACTCTTCACAAGATGTGTTTATTTTCATATACTACATGTATTATTTACCTGCTTCTTTAAATGTTCCACTGAAAGTATCACTTGCTGCATAACTGCATAGAATCCAGTGTCATTAAATCTTGATCTACTGGAAGTTTCCAGCTAATATACCAACATGGCTAATACTGATCATTGGGGGGAAAAAAAAGCAGCTAAAAAGATACTGGGTGATGCCTTTAAATCAAGGGCTAAGATGGCGGATAATGAAAAAGAAGAAAAAGTCTTTCACCCATACCTTCATCTGTAACAGTTCAAATTGTGGTTTTTCTCAGGAAGAGCTCCTGCTTTGTTTAATAGGATTTATGCCTCAATACTGACTTCAGGACTTCTTTAGAAGAAATTCTGACTTTCTCTTTTTTACCACATAAAACACTTCCTCCTTTTCTATATACAGCTCATAAAACTGGGTGTGCTGTTAGTTAACTATTTTTATAATTATTACTAATCAAAATAGATAAAACCAGCAGTATCAATTCCTTTTAACTTTAAAAAAAAAATGTGTGGTGGTCAGATACATGATATATGCAAAACATTTGACTCAGTCATCTGTAATAGCGCAATGAAAGATGTCTGTTTTCTTCTGATGACTTAATTTACTAGAAATCAAATTGGAACAAACAGCAGGTTGCTCAGAATTTCTGGTGTGTTCATATTTCTTTGAGTTGAAAGACTTGGTACTGTTTGTTAAGAATGTTCAGTCTGAATATCGCTACTCATTTATGGTTAAAGAAGAAAGATGAAGAATGTCACCACCAGCAGTTTTTAGGAATGCCCGTCTTCTTAATCAGAAGATAGAAAACTGTGTGACACTTGTCGTTATAGGGATTAGATCTTAGCAGGCTCACTGCAAAGCTATTGTAGTTGATATAAATGAGATGCAGTGCTATATTAATGCTGGTTTTTTTTCCAGTAGTAGTGTTGTTAGAATATCCATACATTCTTATTCTATTGAGTACGTTACTTTTAATTCTTCGTTTGAAAACCAAGAACTCTGGTGCTGATCTGTTCAGAGGATTTTCTTATGAAAGATGTAGAGGATTTT
The DNA here is from genome assembly GCA_013398225.1 of Steatornis caripensis. Lineage (NCBI taxonomy): Eukaryota > Metazoa > Chordata > Aves > Caprimulgiformes > Steatornithidae > Steatornis > Steatornis caripensis. The sequence continues at coordinate 177,546 of VZSC01018203.1, read as the reverse complement.
CTTATGGAAGATGTAGAGTAAATAGAAATCACAATGATTCCACCATTAGTTTGGAGCTAAATAGTAGGGAAAAAATTGCAGCTTTTATGGTTGCCTAATTTGAACTATGTTATTCTGAATAAGAATTCAATTATGTTTTGCTACCAGAAACTAAGTCACATAATATTTAAGGCATGGTGTAGAAGTTCTTTCAGTGAAGGTTGAATGTGAAAAAGAAAAGTGGTTTGAGGAAGTTGGATGTTCAGACTACCAGAATGACTGGATTAAAGAAGTACTTCTGCAATACTTTTTGTGAAAATAACATAGAAGTACAAGTGGTGTGGGAAGTAGCTTTAGTTTTGTTGTTGTTAAAAAACCCCAAACGTCTATATTGAATAATAATTGCAACATACATTACTTTTTATTACATGCTGATATTTATCATTACCGTGATGTGAGGTGTAAACTCATGGTTTTGTTGTGCTTAAGCAGCTGTGCTGTTGTATGAGGGATTATTTGAAGATTGGGACAAACGTATTTGTCATTGTTTCATCACTCTGGAGGTCTGTCTGTGTGGTTCCTAGCCAATTACTAGATAACCTTCACTTTTGCCACCACTGTCTTCTCCTCCTGGACCTCCTCCACTGATTCTGTATCTATCTGAGAGTCAAGGATGATGCAGCCTCCATGCCTGTCTTCTGGTAGCCCTGATTTGGTAGCCTGATAGAGGTCACTAGAAGTGAGGCATAGCACAGAACCAAAGTTAATATTTCTTAACTTACTGTTTGGAAGCAGTTAACTGTCCTGTTCGTGTCCCTTCCCTCTAGTACTGTCCTCTTTCACGTGCCATGGAGGAAACTGCTGGAAGCCCTGTTGTGATAGTTACACAATGTTTAGGTTCCATAAGAGGATACTAGGGACTGACTGAGACAATTGCTGGATGATGGAAGTGCCACAAAGAAAACTGGTTGGTGTTTAGGAAAAAATTTGCTTTGTTTTTAAGAGGTGAGATTAGGATCCTTATAATGATTCTTTTTTTCTTGTTCTGCAAGTGAAGCTGAATTCATGGAAGGCATTTGAGGTATAAGATGCCTTTTTTGTGGCCAAAAAGGTTAACAGGAGGAATATTGTTGGATGCTTCTAAATTTAGAACTGGACAGACAGAGTGGAAAAAGAGCCAGCTGACTTTAATCTATATCTGGCCTGAATTTGCATAGGCATTGAAAAGGTATTGTAGAACTTTCCTATATGAAGTTAGGGTCGTTTATATTCAGGATTCCTGGATTTGAGGAGGAAAACTGTCTGAATTAGCACTTTGGCCTTTAAGAAAGGCCAGGATTCAAAAGCTTAAAAGAAAAAAAAGGTAAAAAAATCCCCAAAGTTGTACTTTCTGAAATATCCCACTTACGGGAACTCGTTTAGGAGCTAGTGCTTTAAATATGCTGATCTGTCTGTAATTTATTGCAAGATATGGGATAACCTGTGGTAGTGGAGCCACAAGACTGGTGTCTTACCATATGGAATGCTTAAGACTGGCATCTTGCCAAAGATCCAAATATACAGAAATTGCAGACATTTGTTTGTTCTTCACAGTTTGGTGATTCTCAGGGACTTTTCTGTGACACAGTAGGGATATGTGCAAAAAGTGCAGATATTCAAGTCATACTAATAAATTATGACAGCAAATCTTGTATGGAAGAATATCAGTATCAGTTTTGACTTCAAAATCATATATCCACATTTAGAGAACTTCAGGAATATAGTGTCTTACATAAAAAACAAGTAATTTTGTTCATTTAAATTACTTCCTTATATAGGAAACATACATAGCATCCTTCATGCAAAACTGATTTTCCGTTGATTAAAATTACTGTGGACAGCATCCTTCTCATTTTATTTTGAAATTTAGAAAACACCTTGCTTTTCATCAATGTTACATGTAAATGCATTTTTCTTCGTGCTCAGTTCAGGTGGTGTGTACAAAAATTTGTGTCTGTAGCAGTGTGTAGCAGGTTTTGTGGTTGCTGTCAATAAAGCAAATGATTACTAAAGAAAGTAGGTGGCTACTCTTACGTTATGAAAGGTGAATTATGAAATCTGTTGCTTTAAAAACTTTGTGATAACCATATGTTGTGAACTAGTTTCTTAGACAAAATGTTATTTAACAAGCAATTATGAAAAATGTATCATAACCTCCTTGATATGTTTGTGTAACAGTTCCAAAAACTGAGAGACAGCCCAGTTAGATAGGCATAGGGCCAAGGTCTGTGTTTTTAGCCAGTGACTGTTTGTTTATAGCACTTTGAGGCATCAGAGCCAGCTTTTAAGTGTATTAATTTACTCATAAGGCTGACTCCCATAGTAATGTACTGGTTTTCCCTTTTTTTTTCTTCATACATTACATATTAAAATTTCTTCCTAATGATCCTGAGTGTATGTACGCTTACTTATATTAATTTCAAATTATTCTGTATCTTTATAGTGTACTGACTTTGTACAAATTTAGCGCATCTGAAAAATGGAGTTCTGAATACTTACATGTAACTGTTCTAATTCTCTACACCCTTTTATATGAGAAGATTTTTTGCACTTGCCTAATATTTTGTAATATGTTACTGGCTTCTTTACTGTTGTGGTTTGTGTTTCATATCTAATTTGTTTAAATTGCTAAAGTGCGATTTCTTTTTTTTAAATCTCAGTATGAAACGCACTAAAATGTAGAGATCCAAGTCATACCTGCCATGTAAAAGTGATGATCATGTCTGTTTAATTGCAAATTAAAAAATAAATATCAAGGAAAAATTTCAGAAAAATAGAAAAACCAGAGAGTAAGTTGCACTGCTTTGTGAGTAAGATCTTTCTTTTCAGTAGTACTCATAAAAGAAGCCGATCCTCAGAGGCAAATTGCTAGCAGTTCTTTGTTTAGTAGGTATTTCAGTGATATTTTTGCTCTTTCTCTTTATCCTTAACTTTCAGATCTCTCATATGTCACAACTAAAAATTAGGATTCCTAATGAAATGATATTTCATTTGTTGATGTTCTGAATTAGTATAACTGAGTCAAAAGTATTGATAGAGTCAATTTGAATATAAAGTCTTGAAAACATTTAGGAGTACACTAGAGCATATTCAGTACATTATAAGTTTATTTTGTGTGTTCTGTATCTTTTAAACATTTAGATTTGAATACTCCTTTTTATTCATGAAAATTTTTAAAAAAAGCTTTCTTGCTGTCTTTTGATCTCTCAGATATCCATTATGTATTTCTGGAGTTGTTATTCACCCTTGGAAAATGGGACAGACTCCCAAAGAGTAATAAAGAAATATTGCTCAGGTATGCAGAGATATATTTAGGATGCAAGAAGCTCAGCTGGAGCTTGAACTAGCAAAGGGTGTCAAGAAGAACATAAAAAACTCTTGTAGGTATGTTAGTACCAAGCAGAAGTTAAAGGAAAACGTGGGTCCACTGCTGCACGGTACTGGCCGCTTAAGTTATGAATGACACAGAAAAGGCACAGGTACTCCCTTTTCTCTTTGCCTTTGTCTTCATGGGAAAGGTCAGCTCCCACGTCTCTGTGCCAAGAAGTGACAACAAAGTAAATGGCAAACCACTGACAGAGCGGAGGACTGAGTTAAAGTCCATCTGTGCCAGCTGGACACATACACGTGAAAAGGATTTGATGGGATGCATCTGAGTTGGTGCACTGGAGAGCCACCAAGTATCATATTTGAAATGTTGTTGAAGACCTAAGCAACTGGAAAAGGGCAAATATCACACCCATCTGTAAAAAGGAAAATTTGGGAAACTACAGACCAGTTCGTCTCACTTCAGCCTCTGGGGAAATTATGGAACAAGAGTTTGTGAAAGTTGTTTCCGGGCACATGAAAGACAAGAAAATTGCTGGGAAAACTGAACTCAGATTTACCAAGGGTAAATTGTGCTTGACCAACCTGATTGCCTTCTGTGATGAAACCACTTGCCTAGTGGATGAGAGAAGAGTTATGAGTACTATCTACCTTGACTTTTAACTCAAGGCATTTGGCATGTTCTCCCCTAGCATTCCTGTAGACAAGTTGGTAAGATACAGTCTGGACACACAGATCATGAAAAGTGTCTCCCCTGCCAAGATCGAAAGATGATGTAATGTTAATAACTTAAACTGTCACCTGGTTGCAAATTAAATTCCTTGAGGGTAAATACTGGATCTGGTAGTACTATTCAATATCTTTGTAAATATTCTAATGATAGTATTCAACTTCACTGAGTTTGCAGATGACTTCAAAGTAGATGGAGAGGTGGGTATGTGGGAAGGAGGAGCTGCAATTCAGAGACACGTTGACAGACTGGAAAATTGGGCAAATAAGAATTGCAGGAGGTTTAACAAAGATATGTATGAAGTCCTTCACCTGGAATGGCATAATCTTAAATGGCAAAAGAGGCTGGGAACTGGCTGGCTGGGGTATAGCTCTGCTGCAAAGGACCCAGGGGTTCTAGGGCACAGCAAGCTTAACATGAGCTAGCAGTGTACTCTGGCAGTAAAGAAGGCAAACAGTGTCCTGGACTGTGTGCGGAAGAGAACAATCAGCATATTAAAGCATGTGCAGTTAGTACGACATCAAAAAGTGATCAGAGGGGTTGGAGATTGCTGATGCGGGGGGAGGTAACTGGACTTCCTGTGCCCTGTAGATACAGCAAAAAGTACTGTATTTGCAAGGATATATGCAGAAGAAGAGTCAGTGGGCAGAAGTTGCATTAGAAAAATTCTATCCAGATAAATAAGTTTTTCATTGTGAGAAGATTAATTAAATATAGGACTGGTTTTCCCAGAGAAGTGGTGGAATGTCCCTTGCCTGCAGAATTAAAGACTTGACAAAACCCTGAATAACCTAATCTAGGGCTCTGCATTTGACAGAAGGTTGGACCAGGTGATCTCCAGAGTTTTCTTCCAGTCCAGACTTTTCCACTATTCTACCAAATAGGTGATAATCTTTTTTGTTACTCTGTGAAAGATGGCCCAGAACAGTTACTATTTATGAAGCCTTCTGTCTGTTCTTAATTGATCAGACTGGACTCATTTTTATTCAAGAATACAATCAGTAGTAGCTCTAATGGGTAAAGGTTGATCATCCGAGTATGGTGGGTCTGGCTGAGCTGGGAGGTGCAATAGAATTCCTACTGCGTATTATGTCTGCAAAGCATAAAACATTTTTTCTTTCACACGAGCAAGAGATTTCTGTAGTTGTTGACTTTGTTTTGTACTGTGATTTGTCAAGTGTGTAGCTTTGCACACAGAAAAATGTTAGTTGAAAGTGAAATAAAAACCATTAATCTACATGGTGACATTATTATAATCAAATTAAAATTATGCTCTTATGGTGTTTTTAAAGGATTTTAAAGGATATTAATTTGCAGAATATGTTGGCAGAATAATATTAATAACTTATTACTGTGGTGTATGTATTTAACAAACACTAATTCTATTTAAACAAAGTTTTGCTCACCTTAGGCTTGAAACTGTCCTCAATAAATATATTTGTTTTATGAAGTATTGCAGTTTGTGTTCAAAATTGGGAATTAAGGGCATAGATTTCAGGATGTAAAAGCTTTGTTTCTGAAATGATTGGAAATTTGGAAAAAAGATTCTGGATCAATCTTTCTGAGGTTGAACTTAAGCTGGCTGTAATATTGTCCTCAAGTATGTATGTATGGCTCCTTTTTGGGGTGTTTGGAACCTCAAAAAAGTTGTTTGGGGTTCTGCTGATGATTTCAGCTAAACTTGGATATTTTGCAGTGGCTTCTCTAGGAGATGCACACATCTGCCTTTCTGGAAAGATGTTTACATGTACCCTAAAGGGTGGTTTGTTTATACTAGTTAAAAGTTAACCTATAATGTATGTTGAACTTGGCCATTTGTCTAAGTATTTTAGGTCAGTATCTTAAGTGTCCTTTTCTGTGTGGAGGAGGAGTGATATTAATTCACAGTCTACTTAATTACTTTGTGTGGGAACAAGCTGTGGGTGTACAGGAGTTCTTAACCTTTAATTGGTGAGGTAGTGCATGTTTTGTACTCCTAATTGAAAGCATTGTAAGTTTCCTTTGTAAATTCTTTAATCTGTTTCATTGGGTTATTAAGCATACAGGTGGTGCCTCTGTGCTTTACATTTTTCAGTGTTCCTAGTTCTTGCCAACAAGATGCAGAGGAATTGAACAGAATATGTAGAATAGTATCTTCTGATACTCTCAGATGTCACTTCCTTATGGAAACTGGTGTGCTGACAGAATTGGTCAATCTGTGTGTAGCAAGATCAAAAGGCAAAGTTAAAATAACGTTGCTATGGTAAGAATGTGATACTTTATTCTACCTCAAATGCCTGTGCATGTGTCATTTCCTATCCTCTTCTCAGAGAAAAGGCACTTTGGGCAACTTTTGACGGTAGAACTTCACAAATTAATTTTGGCATGCCGGATTTCTGGAAGACTTATTTTTTAACAAAAATGTTTATTGAGTAAAGTTAAAATTTTAAGTATGATGCATAAACCATTGAATTTTGTGCCTTTTTAGTTTACGGCTTTTGTGATATGTTTTGGAAGTATGTGTTAAAGCACAGTATAGAACAGTACTGTACAAGAAAATTTCCAGGCATTTATGGTATTTGGAAAATGAGGCTTATACAAAGATGTTGGAAAGAATTTTCAAACACAATACTTAGCTTTTCAACAGTATATAAATTCTGTTTAGAAAGTGTCAAAATATCCAAATAAGGCAAGAGGCGTGGAGTCAGAGTAATCGCTGTAAAACTTGAGTTCTTTTGGAGTGTTCTCTTAAGTTCAATAGCCATCCTTGCCATATAGACATGTAGGTGGAAAAATTCTGGTGAGTAACAGCAATATGGCTATCTTGCTGGACTGCCCTTGACTTTCTCAAAAAACCTTTTTGTCTGGCATCATTGTGAAATACAAGTCAGGCAGATGCTGCAAAAAGTCTCTAGACTGACAGTGTAAAACAGCCAACCATTGAGTAGCCAAATGTTTAAAGACGTGCAAAGAGAGTTAGTTGATTACATCAGGGTTTTTATACTTAGGAGAAGATAGGTAAAATAATAGCTAACCTTTCAATGTTATTCCAGTATTGGAGGGGGGGAGTAAGGACGTGATAGATCAGAATCAAACAGAGATTTCCTTTTGGATTGACAAACCTCAGTAGAAGTGTAGGTAGTGTTTGAAATATCATGCATGTTCCTCACAGTCGTTTCAAGGGTTGATCTGCAAATACCAGTTTACATACCTGCTGCTCAGTAGACCTCCAAAAGACTGTTGTTTGTACTGGGATTTTGCAAACAGGACTGTTCTTTGGGAGTCTGCTGGGAAGTTCTCTCCTACCAGTTTGCTTTGTAAATTTGGAGGCGATGCTTTTTAGAATTAAGTTGATTCAGGGAGAGTTCCTTCGCAAGTGGAGAGTACCTGTCTTAATCTTAATGCAGCTGCGGGAAGAAGTGGCTGATTGCTCTACCAGCGCAGTCTTTCACTGTTGCACTTCTCTTTTGTCCTGTACCAGCAGCTAGTAATTTGACAATGGCACTCCGTAGTCTTTGAAAAGGAGTTTGTAAAGTTCTGGGAGTGGAGATGTGAGAATTGGGGAGCATGACCCCTAGAATCACAGTTAGTCTTGACTAGCATTTGCTGTGTTTCTGAGCGGATGAGAACTGATTAGTGGCACAAAGTGTCGAGATGCCAGAAAGTGTAATATGGAGAAAACAAATGATTGATCCTTCAGTATGAACCGGATGGATGTGGGGACATAATTGCAATGTACAATCAAATCTGCAAGTTAGTTTGCCTCAGCTCACTCATAGCTCAGGTTCCCCCTTTCTTACACCTCTGGGTAGAAGTGCTTAGAGAGCCCTGCATTAGGTGTGGTGTAGAGGCACGGACCCACAGTACAGCCTCTGAGTCTCTTGGGGGTGGACGTGGGGAAGCAGGCCAAATGTGTCGCAGATTTCAGCTGCAGCCCAGGGGAAAGTTGCAGCGGCTCATTCTGTGAGACTTTTTGTGGTTTGAAAGGCTGAGCTACTTTGTTGCTCTCAGCAGTTGGGGAAATACTGTTTTCGGATACTTTAAAGTAGGAGACTTGGGGTGAGAGGAGGATCTTTGATTTCAATAGCTGATAGAGCAGAAGTCTCTGTACTCTCCTCCGTGTCTGTCTTCAGAAACATAACCTTTCCTACTTCTGACTGGGGAACAGATTTCGAAGAAACATGTCAATAGTTCTCTGCTGTATGGGTCAAGGAATTCTTCAAGAATTCTTTGATCAGTCGTTGAATCTTGTAACAGGAACAAAAGTATTAAGTCAGTGGCAGTTCCATCTCTTGTGAACCAGAGGATGCCAAGGTGCTTATTCTGTTGGAGTGCGGCAAATGGTTTCTGCCTAAAAATCTTCTCTTTGAAAAAGCTTCAGTTACTATTATTATGTTTTGGAGGGCTAAAATAAGAAAGGGTTAGGAGAAGGACTTTTTCCCTTTCCTTGACAGCTATGAGGGAGAAATACTTAAAAAGGGAGATGTAAGATTACAGAAGTTGGTTAAGGCACTAAGACCAGCTATTGTACTAGAAATTTTTTTATAGTACTCAAGATCATTAATTTTAAATTGTCAGCTACCTTTGAATCCATTCTTACAAAAGTTTTTGTTGAAATTTTAATAGATTTCTAGAAACAACTTCGAGGAAATGTGTAGTCTAAATGAAGGAAGAAGTCTGCAGTTTGTGTGTTTTCTGTTTTAGAAGGGTTAGGGTTTTTTTGAGTTGAGTCCATTTCTTTAATGAGTCTGAATAAAGCAAAACCTAAAAATTGCCTTAGTCTTATCTTGACAGTAGATTTTCTTAACAGTAATACTAGAGGTATTTTTTAGGTTCAGTGCCTCTCTTCTAAGATTTTCGTTGTATGCTTTTGTACTTCATATAGTGGTATGCCTGGGGAGCAGGATTTCAGTGTGTGGAAGTTTTGAATCAGATTGCACAGCCATACAGTTTTATCGTTCATAAAGCACACAGTTTCTTATTGTTCTTGTATAGGCAATGATTTGGACAGAATTGTAGAAGCTAGACCCAGACATTAACTGGTATGAGAGAAGTGATATTTTTTCATTTGCGCACTTGCTGATGTAACTTTGAAAGCAGGTTTTATCGTGAAGTTTTATAAAGCTCCTTTTAGCTACAGAACCCTATACATAAACGCATTTATGAAAGTTGCTTGCAGTTTTATATGATTACGAGTTCTATCCAGATATATGGATACAAATTGTGTTTGCTCTTCATGTTCCTGGCAAGATTTCTGTATGTATTGATTGTGAATTGCTAAGGTCACAATTGCAAATTTAGCGCAGCGCAGACTTGACCACAGTAATTCCTGTTTTATACTGGCTATTCAACTGACCTGTCCTACTGTCTTCAACTGGGTCATATCCTAGAAGGTTGTGTGGAAGCTTTTGGCAAGGTGGTTGGTAGTGTAAATTGCACTTAATGTTATTTAATGGGAAACATGCAATTCCTGTCAGGACTGATGCTTAATTATTTTTATATTGACATGCACAGAAGGGGAACAAAAGTCTTAGTGAAATGAAGACCTTTGCTATGATGGAATTAAAATTCAGAGTTACAGTCTTAACTTAATCTGAGTCAGATGTATTTTCCTGAATGATTCTCAGGGTGAAGAAACATAAAACTGTTTTTTGCTTTGGTTATATGCCTTTAGACTTTTCAGACATATGCAAAGAGACTGACTTAATAGATTCATTTTTACAAGGTGGAAAAAATAGGCAGTAAATTGCACTGGGAATGTTGCACTTCTTTGAAGAAAAGATGTATATATGCACATTTTGTCTTTTTCATGTATTCTTCCTCTGTAAGAAAAATAGACTTCCTGTCTTACTCTGTATTTAGCCAGTATTATTATTACTGTCTGTTTCTCTTTTTCTTTACACATTCATGAAAGGAAATGTCAGTTTTGCATATCAGTGAATTTTTAAAAACACATTTTTGTAACCATCTCTAGTTACAGCACACTTTTAAAACAGTATTATTTTCATTTATTCATGAAGAAATAGATTAAAAAACTCAAGTTTTAGCATTTGTGGAAGAACAAAAAATATGGTACGTAAGTTACTCAAAAATACATTTCAGTAAAGTGAGTTGAAAAATGGTCCTAGGTCCACTGTAGAATTTTGTATTTAGATAAATATAGTCTGTTAATGTAAAAACCTACACCCTAGGTATTTTTATGATCTACCAATAAAAGAATAAGAAGAGCACAATATGAGAACCACATATTTATCAGACTTTGTGACACAGTTGGGAAAATAAAAAGTATATATCAGATGAAATATTAGCATAAATGCTATTGTTCATAAACTGTTTTAATGTTAGAAGAAGAAATGTCACTGGGAAGAGTTTCACTTAGTGAAAATCTAGTGGTGGATAATTTGATTTTGTTGGTGGTGGTGTGAGTTTTTTTGTTTTTGTTTTTCCTTGATAAACATTGCGTGTTTTCCTTGAAATCTGTGGAAAATGAGTATGACCGATTTGAACTGTCCTTGTCTCAAAGTAGACTTAAATTTTTTTTGGAATACAGGAATATTTTACTTTGTTGATAATACTGTATACATCTTGCTAACATCTGTGTGAAACGTCACTTACAGGTGCTGACCTTAAAGAAAGAGCAAAAATGCACTCGAGTGAAGTTAGTTCTTTTGTCTCAAAAGCAAGAGCAACTATTAATGAAATGGGTATGTAATGTATGTTTCCTTGAACAATGTTATTTTGACTGTAGCCTGAGAAAGGTTAGATCAGAGGAATGACATAAACATGTGTGGTTAATTCTTGACAGGTAGTAGGATGTCCACAATATTTATGTTGATAAATATGAACACAGTGCACTACTTCTTTTAAAATATTCCTAATCAAGTTGGACTTTTTTTTAAGAATGCTAGACAAATCTAATTCTCAACTGAAATAGGGGTGATTTACCCTGCTATTTTTGTAAAGGATGGATTGTTCTGTGACGTCCAAGTACTTTAGAATTTATTTTTTACTATTGCATTCTTGTGGTTGCTATAATTAATACAGTCTTTAATGCATTTTAGAAATATGCAAAACATCAACTGTTGATAGAGAGTTAGCTACTAAGGCCTTCTAAAATTTTGTTTAATATGCACTCATTCTGATGTAGTAAAACCTGTTAATAGTTTGGTATTTTAATTAGCTTGTACCAGTTTTTAAGGGTAGTAATTTCTCTATAAATTTTACAGTATGAATTCACCATCAAGTCATTATCTTTCTACATCTCTACTGATGTTTTAATGTAATTGTTTTTCAACAGGACATAGCTGATATGTTTTGTCAAAAGGAGAAGTCAATTGTACCAAGTTTGAAGCAATTAATTTTATACGTTTAATTTATATATGCAATAGATTTTGTTACTTGAAATTTTGGCACAATACTCTGAGAAATAAATTATTTCTCAGAGAATGTTTTTAGATGCATTTCCTTAATAAAGTTGGGTCGGACCTTGATTTGGCAGAATGTTGTGAATGGAAACCAGTGTGTTTTTGCAGGTAAATGACAGGCTGCTGAGGAATGATTCTTTGATTAGGTACTTCATGGAGATACTTGTGTCCTCGAATTAATGTCTTGTCTTTGAAGTGCAGCAGATCCTCAAGGCTCTTTAAATAAATAAAATCAGTAAAATATCTGGAAGTGAATACATCATTAATTTCCTGCAGCTCATACTGTATTTCATGCTAGCATTTGTCCTTTTCTTGGAAAGCCGAGCAAGAGGCAACAAGTTGTTCCATTTAGTTGCTTTGTAAGATTTTTGGGAGGCTTCCTTAGCTCTATGTATTAATTTTGCAGCATTTCTTGGACTGAAGTTACTGGAAATGTTTTCTGAGCTGCTATTAACATTTAAATAGGGGCAACTGGTTTTAATATTTTCCTATGATAAGGAAATAGTTTAAAATTTGATTTTTAATAATTTTTTTAAGTGAGAAAATTCCTAAAATCTAAAGAAGTATTTGGATTTGGCATTCTGCACCAAAGGACTGGAAAAAACATACAGTAATATGATGCTTTGTTTTGCTTCAGAGTTAAAAAGACTTTAAGACAAATGTTTAATTGTCGTCAACTTCATTAAGATTCTTGTGAGAGGAATTTAACTACTGACTATGTAAGCAATTTTTCGGTGCTATCTTAAAGGTTTGCAGTGGATCATTACACTATGTGAATTACTTGAGGTTTCGGAAACCAGTATGACTGCTTTCATTCATTGATCTCTAGTCTCTTTCTCAAGAAAGAAGCATGAAATTGTGAGTAAATGGAATTAATATTTGAAAATCTAGGTCACTGAAGTACCTAGATAGGATGGTTGTAGCAGCAGCAATTAGACATGGTGCAGGTTGGAAAAGAGACGGAATTTGAACATAGGCCTCAGCTGATATTGTGACAAGACTTGTGCTTAGGTTACGTGTGTCTCTCCCTTCCCCCTTCGTCCCCTCTGTCTCTCCCTTCTCCCTCCCTCCTTCCCTCACTCTTTGCTCCCTCCCTCCCCCTATTTAGGTTCTTTAATGTTTACATGATATTTGGCCATCTCCCAGTTAATTTTTAAAGGCTTTTTTACAGGAGTAGAGAATAATATTGAGATACCACTTCTAATGTTATTGGTCAAATATCATATTGTGTATGTTTAGACATGCATACTATATAAGTCACTTTTATTTTTCAGTCGCATGATGTATTCCAACTATATACATGTTCGAGGCATTGTTGTTTTTAAACACATTATGCTAACAGTAGATGTATTTATAGGATGGATGTAACATTTTTTCTGAAGAGTCTTTGCAGAGCAATTTAAAATGTGGTTCCCTACATGAGGAACTGGTGTAAAATATAAAAAAGTTGATTTTATAAATAGAGATTAGATTAGATAGGTACAGAGGCATTGTCATGTTGTGTGATGCCCTAATGAATAGAAGTGAACATTAATTTTGTAGCAAGTCAGAGGTTCTCAGTTCTTCTTTTATTCTTCTGAAGAAATGATCTGGCATTACAGAGCGTAATTTTTGCAGAACAAGTGGGACATTGTATTTGCATTTGATTACTGCAGTGAATTGTATATTGAAAATAATAAAGATTTTTTTGCTGCCCAGGAACAACTAGAATGTTAATCCAACATAATCCAGCATAATCCAACTAATTATCAAATTAGTATTTGCCACTATAGAATGCTGTATAGGCAGGGAACAATATTTTCAGTTTCCCACTTTGTTCTTTTTCTGTACAAGTTTAATGCTGTAATCTCATTTAAAATATGTTCTACTTTTTATTTTCAGAAATAGGTCATGTTTCAATAATTGCATTTCTGTCCAGATGTGTGACCTAGTAAGGAGATACTTCTTTTTAACAACATTTTCAGAAAGAAGACCATTAAGTTATCTTTGTAGACAAAATACACAGAAGGTTAATTACATCTTGAACAACTGGATAAACTTAGATTTTTAGAACTGGCACGTTTTGGCTTTCTTTAGTTCCTGTCGATTTCATTATATTTAAAATCCTTACCCTAGTGGTTTTGTAAAAAGCTGTAGTATCATTTTGGAGTACAGCTACAGAAGAGAATTTTCTGGAAATTAAAAGCATGCTGCACTTTTTTTTTATAGGCTTAAATTATAACTTCTTGCTAAATTTGGGTGAAGTATTAAGGCTGCAGTAAATATCACTTGGTATAAAAATAAGCACTTTAAAAAAGCTGAAAAAATTGCACTGAGCTGTTAGTTGCAGTGCTTAGTGCTTTAAGTTGAGGGGGGGAAAAATCAAAACAGCCTCTATTTTTAGTAGTGGTTACTTTTGCTATAATTATACCAGAGTTGTGGGGGTTTGTTTGATTTTTTGGTTTGGTTTTTTTTTTCCCCTTAATAGTAGTAATTATAACACTACTTGTCCATTACTATATTCTGCCTTAAGACTCTTTGTTACTGATGTGAGGCTAGCTTTACCCTCAAAAAAGTGGGAGAAAAATGCATTAAACGGTCTCTTGCAACCATGCACAACAAAGCAGGCCTGACTAAATGAAATCAAATGTTACTGACTTCCAGAAACCATTTTTTTTGACATTTTGGGTGGAAGAAAAAAACCCATCATTGTGGGTAAGATCTTCAGCATATATTTTATAGTATGACTCCCATTAAATCCATGTTGTTCTTTACACTGGCTGTGGGGTCTGGGATGTGATATTACCATTGTATATATGTTATCTATTGGGATTTCAGTTGCAAAACAAACAGGCTATGTGTGGAGCTGAATGCATTAACCACTCTCCTCCAGAAAAGCATCTTGTTTAAAAGAAAGAAAAAGTGAAGCTGCAGAAGGGACTTGAACTCAGCAAGTACTTGTAATTACTCAGAGTGACGTTTGGCCCCAACTTCTAATAAGTGAGAAACACTGTTGGTTAGAAAAGCTGTTCCAAAGAACGTAGGCATAAGTACCTAAAAAAAAATTGAGGCTGACTTTCTTGGTTACTTTTTAAAATCAAAATTAAAGTGTGGTCAGGCTTGATTTTTATGTCACATTTGGGGGCTAAACACCTTACTCATGTCCTGATGGAACCTAGATCTGAACTAAGCTAAATTTTAAAATAAAATACTAATTTTACTTGTTTTCTGTTGAATGTATTCCATTCTAACAAACCTTAAAGTGCTTTGTTTAATACATCTGATTAGTTTTGATGCATAATTTGTTTTATAAGTTTAATAAGTACAGACATTTAGTAACTTTGTTTAGACATAATTTTCATGGAGGTGATTAGTTTTGACATAGTCCAATTTGAATGAGATCATCTGGAATTAAAGTGCCCTGCAGTCAGTCATTTGCATTTGTTTTTTTATTGTGTGCTTTTTATATTATTCAAAGCAGATACAACTCTATATTTACAGTTTAATTTTTTTTACTCCTTTTCAATTTTCTGTCATTCTGGCTTCTCTCAGTCATCACCAAATTTTTGATTTACTTAAAAAAGTGATCTTGTTCATCCTTCAGGAGAACAGTCTCTTCTCCAAAAAGTTCCTTTTTTGACTATTACAGATTGCGTATCCTTGGAAATTCTTGTGCTATGCCACATTATAAGCTACAGTTTGTTCTTGAATACAAGCTGTCAAAACTTGATCTCAGAGATCAAGAGTGGGATCAGGATTATATAAGTTTCCCTTAATTTCTGATCTGCTAGCTGCCACCCCACTGTCCTATTGTGAAGTCTCAAAAATAGGCAAGAATGATCATTGACGAGGTCAGTGCAGTGCCTTATTTTACTGTTTGAGTTTCTGGGGCTTTTGTGGGGCTTTGGTTAACGTTAGAAATCTTAGTTTGGTAATGACCACTCCAAATCTCATTACTACTTCGAGAAGTGAGTGCTTGTGTAACATTGACCAAATCCATCTGTGTTTGCTGGAGGTAAATCTGGGCAGCAAAGATGGAGTGCTCTAGTTTGAAAATCCAGTGAGAAGAACTGTGGGTTTCTGTCTTAGGGAAGAGCAAATACAGGCTATAACTTGAAAAAAGCATTAACTGGGACATTGAATGACGTATCACCAGTAGCTATCAAATTTGATAAAAGGACAAATTTACAGCTAGCAGTGCCATGCTTAGCAGCCATCCTTAGGCATGATGGTCTCCCCATGTTGTTGACACTGTGAAAGGGAGATTCTGTCACAGAATTTCTCTTGCTGTGTTATGTTGTTGTGTGTTTAGTTAAGTGTAGAGCATAGCTAATAGAATCCAAGACTGCTAGCATTCTGAACACATTGCTGAGCTCTTGGTTGTTTTCCAGTAGTAGATTTACTGCTTCTCTTAATGTTGAATTAATTTAAGATACCCTTTGACTAAGTATTGCCTGTTTCCTAAATAGACAGTACTGTCCTTGCAGAGCTGAAATTATGAGCTTTGTCAAATTGCATTGGATTGTTTTTAATTAAAAAACACAATACTAAACTCTGTACCATTATAGATGCAATGAATGCAACATTAAACTTCTCTACCAAGATGTTTATTAGCTATTTATATGACAGCATTGCTTCCACAATTGCTAATACACTTCTTTCCCCATACTAATAACTTCCTAAAAACTGTTATAAAAAAGGATGCAGAAATGGAGAATCTGAATATTAGGATGAGCTGATTCTCCTTCCTTATAGATCTGAATATTAGAGAACGAGGTGGCTTTGCATTGCTGATTCATTGCTTTGATCCCTGACACTGCTGTGCAGCCTTGACAAAAACTAATGTAGCCTCAGCTGTGGTTCAGTTTTCCTTCTAGTAGTAATTCCAAATGCTGTTCTGTGATGAAAAGAGACTGTGCTCTGGACCTGGCCCTTTAATTTTCCTCCCACAAAAGGTAAATAACAAAAGAAGAGTGCTACTTGCTGAAATTGTTGAGATCAACATAGCCAGTTTTGCACATTGACTGTTAAAACAGCCCTCCAGTGTGACTTGCTGTTCAAGGCTTCTATTCCCGCTCTAGGGAGCTACATTGTGTATGTTTGATGAGTTGGGAAAATCTACCCTTTCCTCACCCTGTTCGGGTTTGAAATTGCATATTTCAATCCCTGAATGAGAAGGAATAGTTCGTTAGCTCTTTTGCTTTGCCTGGCTCTGGCTCTGGCTCGTTTCCTAGAACCAATTGGTATTCAAAGGGCAGCGACTCCTGGCACGGTACCGAAGGTATTATGCTGCTCTTCTGTCGAAGAAATCCTAAGCTCATTGCTTGGGTCCAGCATTAGGCTTTGGGTACAGACTTCAGAACAGCATGTTCAAGAACACGGCTTTTGCCTAGGTATGCACTGCTTTGGTGATATCACTGAGCTAGTTTATTGAAAAAAAAATTAATGCTTACTGTGAAACATTGGGGAGTGTTTCCTCTGTAGTGTTCAGTGAATGACCTGACTGGAACTATTACTTAATGATTAAGCTAATTTAGAAATAAAGGTATTATAGCACTAGACTGGGGAATGTAGGTGCATGGAATACTGCTTAAAATAGATACAGGAGAAAGATTCTAGAAATGTTCAGCTAAAATGGTCATAGTCTGTGGGATTTTCATTGTATTGTGTCAAACAAGAATGCTACTGGTACTAGAGTATGTGTAATCTTCATTTTTAAAATGAAGAACATAATATTTCTATATTAAGTATTTTTTTGTGAATTCAAAAATATTTTTTCTAGGTCATTTATAAGAGTGAGTGGTCACTGTAGGAAACTGGGAAATTATGGGGATTGAAGGAGATACCTTAAGAAAACCCTTCAGCTACTGTCATAATACAGGGAAAATAAACTTTACTAATATCTTTTGCTTAATAATGAACTGTATGCAATGTGCAGTAACCATTTTCATTAAAAAGCAAAATTTCTTTACAAGGACTAAAAAATATTTTTTTTCTGCAGCTCTTTCTTGCTACTGATTCTCTGCCTGAACTTCGAAGATATTAAAGCAAAGATAATAATGTTCAAATAAATCTATCAACAGTAGCAGTCTATTAAGCTTCTTATATGAAGCACAGGAATTAGAGGGTACCTAAAAGCCTTTCACAGTTGTAACTAGAATTGTGTGTATCCAAATGCACTGTAGGCCATTCAGACGTAAAGGTGTGGTCGTGTTTTAGCAGATGGAGATACTTTAAGAATGTATATAAATATATGTTACTTTTTTCATTCTTTTTGCAATTATGTCAGGTAGGGCTTTGTAGCATTTAATTATTTGCTTTGCACAAAAATGGTTTGACCAATCTTTGCCTTCAAGTTCATATAGGAAGATTTGACAGTCTCTCTCTTAGCCGCTTTTGTATCTTGCTACTTACATTGGTTGGTTTTCCTAGTGTTATAGCGTGAATGAAAGTGCTTGTTGAAGCATTTGGTTTCTGTTACTTTTTTCCCCATAGAAAGATTGTTTTTGATGACAGTGCTTGCAGTTGAAAATGCAAGCAAACTCTTGTAGTCACTGACTTGAAAACAGATTTTACAATGCAACGTAAATGCCTGAAACAACTGACATTGTTCTCTAAGTGCAAAGCTTGTATGCTTTCTTAATGTTATTATTGTTCTTCAGGAAAAGATCCCAAAAGATGAAATCAGGTATAGTATGGCATTGCAATTATTTTTCTGATTTCCTATGACATAAATTAACTTACCTGAACGTGTAATTTTGCTATTAAGACATAATATAAAGAATATTTCAGTTATCATAATTTCCCAGGGACTGCCTCTACTTGCCACTCAAGGTGCATAGTTTATGCCCTTTTATTTTTTGAAGGAAAAAAAATAAATCTTCATTTTGTGCTCAAGAGCAACATTACCAAGAGAGATCAAAAATCTGGGTAGTGCATAGGTGGAAGAGAAGTCTGTTCTGAGGTACAATATAGGAGTATTTAGGTATAAACTTAATTATTTTAAAACCAAATGAAAAATCTATTCCCAGTTATTATAGCAAGCTAGCATGTAGTTTTAAATAATCATGAGTGCTGATTCAAAATTCCTATTTACATTTGTGGCCTTTTGAAGACTCTTTCCTAACTTGTAACTGGAAAAATATCAGATTTTGGGTTAATAAAGAAACTCTGTAAAGTAACAGATCTTGAACATTTCTTTCAGCACTGTTGATGTAGGAATCAGCCCATAGACTTGCAGTATTAGTGGTTTTAAGTTATTGATAGTTTTAATAGTCCCTGAAGACAAATAGGATGTAAATAAATACATTGTTTTGTAATAATAAACCCCAAATTTATAATTCTTTATTTGACCTTTTCACTCCGTGATGTGACTTCTGTTTCTTCTTTCTTGCTTTCCTAATGGCTGACCCATCAATTATGGAATCTACAGATATGTGCTTAGTTGTGTTTAGACATTTTGGGGGCATGTGGTCATTCTTTTTATTAATCTGAAGGCTCTGTTATTGTTACTACTTTTAAATAAATGTACTAAGAAACAGAGAGGAAGCTTTCTTACCTGTGAATTAAAATTTGTCCTTGGGAAGGTACTGGAATAAGTAATCCTGGAAACTACTTCTGGGCACATGAAGGACAAGAAAGTCATCAGGTGTAGTCAGCATGGATTCTCAAAAGGGAAATCATACTTGACCAGCCTTATAGCGTATGATGAAATGACTAGTTTGGTAAATGAGGAAAGAGCAGTGAATATTGTCTGCCTTGACTTCAGTAATGCTTTTGACACTGTCTCATACAAGATTCTCCTAGAGTAACTGATGAGTATGGACTGGATGAGCAGACAGTGAAGTGGATTGAAAATTGGCTAAACAGATGGGTCCAGAGGCTGGTCGTCAGCAGCCTGAAGTCTGCTTGGAGGCCCCTAGTCAGCAGAGTGTGCCACAGGGGCCAATACTGCATTCAGTCCTGTTCAACATCATTAATTATCTAGATGATGGGACAGAGTGTATCCTCAGCAAGTTTGCTGATGATATAGAAGCAGAAGGAGTGGCTGATGCACCAGAGGGTTGTGCTATCATTCAGAGGGACCTCAGGAATCTGAGGAAATAGGCTGACCTGAAGAAATAGGAACCACATTAAGTTCATCAAAGGAAAGTGCAGAGTCCTTCACCTGTGGAGAAACAACCCCATGCACCAGTACATACTGGGGGGTAACGATCTGGAGGGCAGCTTTGCAGAAAGCACTCTGTGCATCCTTGGAGACACTGAGTTGAACATGAGACAGTACTGTGCCCTTGAGGCAAAGAAGGCTAATGGTATCCTGATCTGCATTAGGACGAATGTTGCCAGTAGGTAGAGGGAGGTGATTCTTCCCTCTCCTCCGCACAGGTGAGGCCACTGCTGGAGTACTGTGCTCAGTTCTGGGCTCCGCAGTACAAGAGAGAGATAGAGCTGCTGGAAATAGTTCAGCAAAGGGCCGTGAAGATGATGAGTGGACTGCAGCATGTCTCTTATGTGGAAAGGTTGAGCAAGCTGGGACTCTTCAGCCTGGAGAAGAGAAGGCTCAGAAGGCCATCTATCGATATCTATAAATACTTAAAGGGGAGAGTGTTAGTATGAAGCTAGGCTATCTCCAGTGCTCTCCAGTAACAAGGCAAACGGAATGGGCACAAGCTTGAACACAGAAGGTTCTGCTGAACATCGGGAAACACTTACTTACTGTGAGGGTGAAGCAGCACTGGCACAGGTTGTCTGAGGAGGTTGTGGGGTCTCCCTCCTTGGAGGTCTTCAAAAGCCATCTGGACATGAGCTTGAGCAGCCTGTTGCAGGTGACGCAGCGTGAGCAGAGGGGTTGGACAAGGTGACCTCCAGAGGTCTCTTCCGGCCTCAACCATTCTGTGAATTAAAGGTTTCTCATGTGCTGCAGGCATACGTAGGCAGATATTTGCCACACTTCCTTAATCTGCTTGAGTTAGATAATGAATTGTGAAACTTTTTATATATCTCTCAATTTATAGCATACTTTCTTTCCTCCAGTAATCCATGTAATATTCCCAGTATGCAGGGTATTTTTAGGTAATTCACCCTCCTTGCTGTATGTTTTATGAAATCCATTATTCAAAAGGGAAAATGAACTGCTAGAAATGCCCCGTGAAGTTGTTTGTCGTAGATAGCTGTGCACTGATCAACCTTATTTGTCAAATAATCAGAAATTCGTACATGGAATGAATAGCTTGGACAATCTGTTTCTCCGTTCTGTGAGAACTTAGTTGTACTGTCATGTGAATTTGAATTCTTTTGCTACTTCTGTCTTAGTTGGAAACTCACAGTTTTTAAGGGAAGTAGGGTACTCTTGCTACTTTCTTTTCAGTCAGTACTGGGAAAAAGAATTCTTAGACTATTGGCTGTCTGTTGATAATTAAAGACAAGTCAGGCTTATGAATCTGGTTCAGTAGGTGCTAGGGGTACTGACTAGCTTCTTATTTACATCTGAGTAACTGTTCTTTCCAAAGATTGATTGCCAGAGGTCGTTGAAGTAAAAAGAGAGATGAGCAGTAATGACTTTTTTCAACGTTGTCCAGGTATAGGAGGACAACAGAGGAATAGTGAGGGGCATCAAGATGAGCGTCTTTCATTTTAGCGTTTCATGTCAAATGCTGGAAACGGTGCGCTTTAAGGTGAGGCTTCATTTAAGTCTTCCTAAATACCAAATTCTGACTGCTGTGGGTAGTTGAATTGTAAATACTTTTCCTAATCGGTAACAGAGTACTTAAGAAATAGTTATATCTGAGGGACCATGTATATTTTGTGCTTTCTTAGGACTTGAATGGGCTTCCATGGAGTTTTCTTTTCTGATTGATGAGAGTAATGAACTGCAACTGTTGCTGCAGTAACAGTGCAGACCTTTTACTTTAAGAGAAACTGAATTCTAAGTCTGCTGGACTTCCAGTTCTTTAATGATGGCTCCTATGTCCTAGGAATAGGAAGGAATACTACAAGTGTTCTTCAGGTTGATTGTTGGAAATTGCTGTCAAGCTACAAATGTATGGTTCTCATAGAAAGCTCATTGACATGTGAACAGCCCAGATCTCAAAATGTTGTGCCTACATTGAGAATGTTTCTTCTTCTTGTACAAATTTGTGGTGCAGTTGCTAACAGAAAATACTACAGTTACAAGTTTACTTAGCAAGCAAGCAAGCAAGCCACTCTTAGGAGGTCGTTTTCTTTGGATTTGATACATTCTAAATCACTAACTCTTTTTCCTGAGTGTCATGTATTTTAAATTAATCAGTCTGAACAAGTTAATGTAGGTTGACCAGGAACACAAATCACAAACTCTGGAATTCTGGATAACCATATTATTCTTCCTCTGCCCATTTCAGGAACTCTAAGTAAAGGACTAGTAATAGTGATAGGTCTTCCTTTGAGCCCTTGGACACTGTCTAAAGAATGTGTTTATTGCCTGTTATGTAAAATCTACTATGTGTAATGTTTTGTAAAGGCAACGCTACTTTCATGTAGTTTCTGTAATTTTATAAGAACTTTTAAAGGGAGTTAGTCAGAGGACTGAAATAGTCACATATGATTCAGGTCAGTAGAATCCAGGCAACTTCTACTTTCTATTTGGGGAATGTCAGTATCCACAATATATGAATCAGCTGTGTGAACTTTATGACACACATCTGAGAAACTATTTCTTGGTCGAGTCCTCCAGACTTGGTGCCTGTATTCACATGCTGGTCTTTCATTCATCATATAATCATCTCTACAAAGAAAGGAAATCCCATGTTAGTCACCAGCAGTGGACAACATGTGGAAAGTCACTTAAATACAAATCAAAATTTACTTGCTTCAAAACCGTTGTAATTCTTTGAGATTGCTTCCCACACATTATATGTTTTTTTTATGTGCTTAAATGCAAAGTCCTCCTCCTGTGACATTCTGTGCTGTGGACAAAATTATGGGAGAGTTTAGCTTACTCTACTCTTTCAACAATGGAGAGTCACTGGAAAGCAGGAGACATCTCAAGGCTACAAGATGCTGCTGGCCAGCCTAATCTAAAACTACATGTAACATATATTTACCAGGAATGCATTCCTGAAGTTGAGCTGAAGATCCACAGTTACTACAGAGTAGGAAACAGGCCCATGTCTTTATATTGTGTATATAATATTTTCTAAATTTTGTTTGGGCTTTTTGGGGTTTTATTTGACTTAATTAGCTGTATCATGTTACTGTGTTTGGTTTCTCTTATTGAAATTTTTTGCATGCTAGAAATTTCTTAGTTCATCAGTTTACCTGATGGTCACTCCACCTGTATCATGTCTTTGAAGGCCAATAAACATCCTTTTATACAGGATAGAAATTTTTTTTTGTCTTACATCTGGCTCTGTTGCTGACTTAAGACTAACACATAGTGAAATGGGCCTTTCTTTTTCTTTACTTAGAACCTTTCTTTTCTGTAACACATCAAGCATTGATGTTATATTAGGACATGAGTATTGGCTTTTGCTTGGGAGACTTGTTTTATATGCAGAATAGAAGTGTATCTACAGAATACACAGCATGTTTTACAATACAATAGATGTGTGAAGTAATCTTTTATGAATTCATTGTATGAACTGCCTTACTATTTAGTGGCCTTCATATTCCACACTTTGTACTACAGGATTTCAGTGCAATTCTCTGAATACACTTGAATGCTGCTTATTACTTAGTCTTTTTTTTAACTACTTCTAACAACATTAATCTGTGTATGTACATGGTCTATTTCTGTCTGTGTGTTGTAGACTCTAATTTAGTTTAATTATTTTGTTTATTTTAGATATATTTCTAATTCCTTTTGTGGACTTCACTATGCAGCTTGTGATTGCACGTTGATAAACCCGTATCAGATCTAGACTCTAGCACTAATAATTAGTAGTACAACAATTGCCTGAAATTTGTATCTGTTACTTACACTGTGAAAAAAATGTGGAATATTAGAGAATAAAACCACTGGGGTTCTTGGCAAAGCTTTAAGTAATTTTTTTCTATCACTCATAGCAAATGATCCTTGCTGTGTGGAATTATTGTGGAGTTTGACCTGTCTATTTATGTAATTTATTGTTCTTAGAATTTGAGTGAATACAACTCAGTTAAGTCTACAGGGCATCATTTGTCAAACATCATCTCTGTTTTTGTTATCAGATGAACAGTTTTGGCAGTTGTGTATTAAAATTATGCAGATAAACATGAACAAGTGCCTCTTGTGCTACAAATTATGAATATTCCAAAAAGCTTTACCCTTGGTAATAAAGTCTAGTGACTTAGAAACTCAGTTTACAATGCAGAGCAATTGCTAATTTATCTCTGTATTGCTTTTTCTAATGCTTCACAAGAACATGTTAAAAGGATTGATTTCTTCAATTCTTTTGATGGCTATGCACAGAGCTGTTGTAAAGAATTTGTATTTTGCCTTTTGTTCATTGTGCATTTCCGTGTCAAGTGATCCTTTAAAATGAGTATCCTTGGGAACTGACGATTCTAAAGTATGGAATCAAACTGCTTTTTCTCCCTTTGAATTATGAATTTTAGTACTTCTTGATAGGAATGCTGGCTGTAATTCTTGAAACCAAGCTGTTTTATAATGCTCTTTGTAAAAAGTTTCATTTCCATGTATAATAGTTTACTTGAATTGTACCATAGCTGAATCTGCCTTATCACAGAGAAAGTAATCTGCCTTGGAGTACTGCAGAAGTTGGGTAAATAGTGCTCCAGATACTGTTTGCTAGTCTCTGAGAAATGGAACATACATGCAGGCAATAACTGCTGGATACTACAGTTAATAATGACCACGCCTTCATGTTCAGGCAAATATTTCTCATTTACCTATGGCAAAGGCAGATTACTTTAAGAGAAATGCTAAGCTCTATCAGCCTTGAACTTGGATTGCAAGACTGTATGGCAAATTGGTTACGGTCATGGGGTTCTGAGTTTCAGTCTGCAACCTGGCCCTTCTGGAATTGAGAGTTGTCTTCTCTTCTTGCCTTCCTGTATAACTAAGAAAATGTAAATAGAGAAAGCATGAGTTTTACTCCTATTCCTCTCTCTTCTGTGCTTTCTGTGATAGATGGCAAATATAATGGATGTCTTGGGGTCTTTTAAGTGACTGCAAGTGCTTGATGCTGCAGACAGTAATCAGTAGTCTCTTTTGATGTTGGAATTGATTCAGATAATAACTTTTAATCATGATCTAAACCAGCAACCAAGGGACTTTGATTTAGAGCATCTGTTACAATTTTTGAAAGCACTGGTACATTTTTGTTCTGTTTGTAAAGACAACTGAATTTTCATTAGTTGTTAATCATAAAAGGTTGATGATTTGCAGCTAATGTTTTGCAGCTAATATTTTTCAGCTAATATTTGCAGCTGACATTTTGATTTGTTACCCAGTGTTACCCAGTGTTGATTTGTTACCTGTTTCTGTACGGATTTATTCATACTGATACAGTTAACTGATTTTTTTTTTTAAATGAAGTTATCTGAAGTGTATCTGTCAGAAAGGAAAAAAGTAAGCTAGGTAGCACAACTTCTAAATTTAGAACTAACTAGTTCACTAAAGAAAGGAAGTATTATTTGTAATTAACACATTAAATTAATCATTTTTGGCCACATTACCCTTCTAGATTTTAAAAGGAGAGAATATTCTCTCACACTTCATTTTCATTTATATTTTAGCAGCAGGTTTGTTTCTTTTTCAGTTTCCAGCTAAGGACTGAATGAACTGGTCATTGAATTCAAGTAGCTATTAAAACAAAGTATTTTTTTAACATTTGCAGAAAAGACTATTGCTGTCAAGAGCTAGTTTAACATTTCAACAAGCTGTACACCCAAGTGTTCAGTTAATGAATTGCTTTTGACTATCTTTGAAACTTTAGTAGCAAAAATGTGCTCCTGAGATATTGTTTGAGTATAGTTTAAAATAATCGTTAGCTTGTGGTAAATGTTATGTTAAATATAATTAAATCTGTAATATACAAGTTTATATCTAAGTAAAAAAAAATACATTTTTCATCAAAATTAAAGTTTCAGTTTGTGGTGAAGAGGGAAGAAGAGAACTTAAACTTGTTCGAGATGAAGAGCAGTACTTCAAGCTGAATGTTTAAATGACTTCCCTGTGTCAGAACACTGATGATAAATTAAATACAAACTGTACCATGGTGTACTGGCAGCATGTGCATCTGTTCATCAGACTGAAAACTTTCCCACATTCCATTAAGCTGTTAGCTGCTGCTTTGCAGAAGAAAAGGGGCAATAGTGGTGGCCACATCACATCTGGGAATATTAAGACACAGAGAGCTACGCCAGCTATGCTGGCATCACAGATGATTATGATAAGCCATCTGCATTTCAACTAGGACTGTTTCAGTATGTGCCTTATTCCTGTTCTATTTGCCTACCTCTGCTGTGTAGGATTTTGGAGTTTACTCTTCAGATTTTTGTCAAAAGTGAGCAGAAGCTAGAGAAAACCACTTGCAAACCTATTCATACCCACGGTGTGGTTAGAGGGAGGGTCATTTTTTTTTGCCAAAGTGTTGCTGAGCAATCGATTTTATGAACCTTTTTTCCCATAGCATGACTGTACTTTGAACAAAATGTAATGAAATGGTGTTTCAGAGATGTTCTTTATGAGGCCGGTATTAATTGGTACTTTCTTTTTCAGCTAATCTGCCTGTACCTACTATTGCTGCAATAGATGGAACTGCATTAGGTGGTGGCCTAGAACTTGCGTTGGCGTGTGATATAAGAGTGGCAGGTAGGTCTGAATCCTGTATGTAGAACGTAAGATTACTAGTGTTGCAGATGGCTTGACTAATCCTTGTTTTGGCAACAACCTTATTAAACTTGCTTTGTATTTGATGTTTATAACCAATTATTCTAAAGGAATTTAGCAGAAACCTGTCTAAGTAGTTACTAATGTTGAATTTCAAACAACTTACTACTGATAGCTGGATTGGATTTGTTTCATGTTTTATTTCATTCTTATGAACTTCATTTTATCAGTATTGCTGGAAGCATTATGTAGTTGTTTTGATATTTTATTTAGTAATTAAAGTATTCTCCTGTATGTGAAGTGTTCTAGGTGGAGATTTGGTTTTATCTAAACAGGGTGCAGGGAAAAAGCAAGAGTTGTTAGATAGAGTATTATTACACAAACAATTAAGCTGTTATAAAAGAAAAGTGACAACAGCACTTGAAAAGAGAAACCTTGACCTATCCAGCTGTCAGAACTGTAAAGCTATTTGTTGGAAAGTAAATGGAAACTTGGCCAGTAACTAAGGGTATGTAAAGCTGTTTGACCCGTAGAGAATATTATTTCAGCTAAAGAATTCATAGTAATCAGGTATAGAATTCTACTCCATTTTAAGATGTTAAATAATAATAGTCTTTCTCTTTTAGTATTTTACGTTTTGCAAATAAGCCTCTGTTAGTCATTGTAATTGCTTACTTGCTATGTGAAAATTAATAAGGTACAGAACTTGCCTTGATGGGAGTAGCTGGATCTTTTACTAAATGCAGATCATTTGAACCTATTTAAAGATTTTCATAAAGAAATGCTTTGTAAGTGATTTATTGTTCTTTATGAAGGAAAAGTAATAAATTAACAATCTTGTAGGTCATTATTACATGTTTTGCAATTTTTTTCCCCTGTAGATTGTAGTAAGAACTTATTTACATTCCTTTGTTTTTTAGCCTCTTGTGCTAAAATGGGCCTTGTTGAAACAAAGTTGGCAATCATTCCCGGTGCAGGTATGAATGTTTTGCTTTTGTTACAAAGGATAACTAAATAACACGTGTTCTTGATATTTGAGTTTGGATTGGTTTTTATGAATTTCTGCTTGTTTTTATTTTCATATTAAGGATCATGGCATGTTTTAAAGCTTCATGGCTTACCAAAAATTAATTAAAAAGTGTATTTCTGATTTTTAGGGAGTGGCACTTGTGTATTATGTCTTTAATCAAAGTTTTCATTAACTAAGTCAGTATTGAGTGATTCTGTAATGACATTTGATGTCTTGATCTGAAAGCTGAATAATTTTGCTAAGAATCAGACTGGAAAAAATATGTTAACTGTCAGTGGACAAAAAATGGTAATTTAAATAGTGATCCACTTTTACATAACGTCTGGTACTTTAGGATTCAAATTCTGTTTCCATGATGCTTGTAAATTGGTTGTAAGGAGTTTGAAAATACAGCTGTGAATAGGTCTTTTGTCTTACCAACAGTTTTTGAGATTTTTGGGATCAAAACCCTCTTTTCTATTTGAAAGACCGGTTGACTGGATTTTCTGGGATTCAAGGTGAATGAAAGTTATATAATGAATAGTGTTCAAGGAGGTGTGTTATGAAACCTTTTATTTTTATTTTATGGATAAATCATTGTCACTTGAGTTAAGATATCTGTCTTTCTCGGGAAAGGGCAATAAACTGAAAACATGTGCATCCCTGTGACCCTCACCTAGCTTTGGCCTTTTTTTTTGGCAGTTCTGGGGATCTTTATACCCTTTCCTTGCCCCTGTTTTCTTTCTAATGAGTGGAACCTATTTTGAAAGCACTGTATCCAATTTTAATGGATACCATTGCAGCTTGTGTAGAGAGGATGTTAAGCACTACCGTAATGGGATCACTGGTATGAACTCTCATCCTATCGCTAATCTAGACAATTATTGTACAATTTCAAATGCTCTATTGTTATGGTTATTATTGAGTTGTGATTTCAGTCAATACTTTTTCCCTCTTTTTCTCTGTGGTCAGAGCTACCTTTTACATGAGGAAAACTGAGTTATGATGACCGGTCTCTTTTTTGCAGTAGATAAAGATAATAATGTAGATGATACTAAGGATATATTTCCTTCTGGTGATGTTATCATGAAATAATGTGTCTTGACAATAAGTCTTAGTGAAGAAAAAGACAGAAAATGATTTTATTTATCTTTGTTGGAAATTTTTTCCCCTTTGTCCACCCACTCCACCCTCTCCTAAGGAATTCAGCAGGACAGTATCGGAGACACACTCTCCAGTTCAAGAAATTCACCTTATATTCTCAATGTTCAACTTAACTTAGATTATCTCATGTTTCCTTATCTTCAGTTAATTATAGATGTTTCAAACTTGTAATGCTTTCACCTTAAAATGCTAGGTGACCGACTCGTTATGAGTTTCATTCAGAATATTTTATTGCTATTCAAAGACTGAGATTTGAAATTTTTTTTTTTATCATCCTAAAATAATGATTTGGGCATATGTCTTCAGCTGCTTGAGAATATCACAGATCTCATCATGTTACAATGCCTCTTAAATTTAAAATGTTTTGGGCTATGTTCACTGATGATTTTTCATCCCGTTCCTATTGGCCTTTCTGAGGACTGTTTTTGCTGAATGTGTTCGAGCTTATCACAACTGTTTCCTGATCAGCCTGTGCTTGCACCAGTCCTGTTGATCAACAACAATGTTTCAGCCCTTTTTGGCTCCTGTCATCCAAATAGTAACTGATCATGCTTTGTGTCATCAGAAAGTAAACAATGGGCGAAGGAGTTTTAGCATATGTCATTTAGGTAGAGAAGCCAGATGTGCCCACTTGAACCGTAGGCTTCATGGGTTAATGGAATATTTTCTTATAGTGCTTGCTTTGAGTTGCTCTGAGGCAAAGCAGGACTGGGCGTGGAACTGAA
This sequence comes from Steatornis caripensis, assembly GCA_013398225.1. NCBI lineage: Eukaryota > Metazoa > Chordata > Aves > Caprimulgiformes > Steatornithidae > Steatornis > Steatornis caripensis. The sequence goes on along the minus strand of VZSC01018203.1, from coordinate 148,379 downwards.
AAGAGAGCTATAGCCATTAAGAGACCTCAGGAGGTTTCTGCTGCCATCTAGTACACCTGAAACATGCTGACAAAATGTGTTGCTTCTTAGAAGAAGGTCCCTGCAGCATGGCAATCTACTACTGTTTTCATTCTGCTCCATCAGCTGTGACAAGAATGTAATAGTTCTAAAGATTTAAACTTGGGTGGTAGTTAACGTGGGTGTTTGAGGCTGTATGAAAAAGGTCTTCATTTTCTGTTTGCCTTTTTGAAAACCCCAGGAAGTTACACTCAAAAAGCTATGTTAGAAGAATGTTACTAGAATTTAGTAGTATTAAAATGTAGATTCAGGGCAGATCAGCTATGACATTTTGGACCTTGTTGTATGTTAGGTTTTATTCCATCCTCTTTTGAAATGTGGTCATCAAAAGACCCAGTCACCTGCTGCCTAGTGATCAACCAGTTTTAACTGGTTTCCCAGGTGCAAGAAATTTTGCTTTTGATTGTGCACAGAAGTACTGCAGCCTCCTAAATGCTAAGGTTGAGTGGCAGTTAGTTGAATGGAGTTAATATACCAAAATGAATTGTTCCTTTGAAGTCTATTGAGGATCTCAATGAAGTATACATTTGTAGAGCGTGCCTTATCTGTGGTAGCAGGTTGAGTCTCCTCAGAAAATTCATCCATGGCAAACAGCTGCACAAGACTAAGTAGGGTGACAGCAGTACCTCCTGTCATACAATAGCTTTGTGTACAGACCAGCTGCTCAGGTTGTGAGGGAAAAGAAGTGATTCTTCTGCCTTTGGAAATTTAAATTCAATTCTCTCCACTACAAAAAAAGCCTTAGCTGCCCAACTGTGCACTAGGGAACGTGGAAAACCTTTGCATATTTACTCTTTAGTACATCCCTCTGTCTAGAAGGAAGTAGAGCTTGAGAGAACTAGAGGAAGTGTGTAAGAGAGAAAATGGCTGGGTAACTTGGTGCTGAGAAAGTTACCTTAGAATGAATATTGATGATTTTTGTTTTCTGAAGAAAGTCTGCCCGTTGCTATTCATGGCACAAGTGGTCTTATGCCACCATAACAGACATACGTATCAGACTGTTTGTCTTTTCATCCCCTCTCTTCCTCATTTTTCTACCTTATGAACTTGGGGTTGCACAAAAAGACAGTCCCTAGAATTTTATGAAAAGCAGGTCGCCAGAAGAAGGGAAAATTTTATTGTTCTCAGACAAAAAGTTTCAGCATGAACTAACCTGTTCTTGGAAATGAAAGAATGTGCAGAGGAGGGAGGTGTTGTGGATGTCCTAGCTGTGGAAAATGTTTCAGTCAGAATACTCCTCTCACTTGACAGCAGTGAGTTCATATGAGACAGGATTTCACAGGAAATCAGACTGTATTAACTCTACGGTTTAAGGAGAATGCTTGTTATCAGCCAGAGTGGCTTTTATCAAAGCTATTCAATGCTAAAAGGAATTGATTTTTTTGGATCTCTTAGTCAAGAAGCTGTTTTAAACAACTTACTTTCTGGGTAACACTGTAGTCTATACAGAACTCAGCATGATGTAGGAGGAGTCTTTTTTACACAAAAATCATCTTCCTTCTCTTTGTTGTAATTTCCCAAAGTGAAGTAAAAAGAAAGCAAACCTCTTTCTTTAATTAAATGTGGTTTCTTCTCTTAATTTGTAAAGGAAGTGTTTCCCAGTGTCAAGTTTCTCCTTAGCTGAAAATTGTCATTTGGAGCATTTGTATCTAAAGTCCTTTGCTTTTCTGCTTTGTAAGTTTTTAAAGCTATCTCCATCTGTGATTTATTTCTGTTGTTTATGTCTAGACTTTCACAATGGATGTCATACTGGGCCTGCAATTGATAGATGATGACTTGCTGGCAGATCTGCTTGTATTTGTTAGTATCTTATTTGTATACCACTCAGTAATAGTTCTGTTATGAGAAGATAAAAATGCTTGTAAACAACATACATAAACTTTCTTAGTCTGTTAATAGAATGAGATATGATTGGTTGGACAATGGAAAATATTCTCTGATACTAAGAAGTAGGAAGGACAAGTGTATATATAGAAAATAATTCGAGGTTTCTTTAAGCAATTTTTTTCCATGAAAGTTCCATAGGTAAAGCTGAGGTATTGGTATACATCAACAACTACATTTTCACGAAAAAGACAAAATAAGATAATGAAACTTATTTGAACTTAATACACTTGTGTCAACAGATAATTTGACCTGGCTAGATTAAAACTATAGCTACTGGCCTGCATACTTGGGTCTGTCACTCTTTTTTTTTTTTTGGTGGTTTTTTTTTTTTGTTTATAAAGACATTTTAATTAGCAAGGCTTCATTCAACTCATCAAAATGAATTTTGCCTTTGTTCTTTCCTGCTTCTACCAAAACCCCACTACTTCATTACAGAGATGTCTTCCATTATTTAAAAATAAAACAAAAACCCAGCACATAATCACTGGGATCATGCTTTGCTTGACAGCATTCAGTTTAAAAGCATATTTTACCAAGAAGGCTTAAAAATAAAAGAAAAAAAAAGTCTGCTAAATCTTTTAAGAAGTCTTTGTAAATAAGCTATATCTTTTTCCTGCATCTGAAGTTTACTTTGAACCCTTTTTTTCCAAAGGGGAAAATGAAGCTTTGTTACATAGCAGGCTGGACTGTTTTTTGTCTTTAAAATATATAGCAAAGGAGAGATTTAATGGCAGCATTTCTGTGGTCTCCTCTTTCCACTTTGGTAACAGCATTGTTTTGAACTGTTTTTCTAAACTTTAAAATGTGTTTGGGGAAGTTATGGTGCTTGTAGAATGTAAGATTATAAAAGATGACACAGCAGCACACTGGAAAGTAGTTTTCTTTGCATAGGAAGAAAATGAGCATAGAATGGAAACTGCATTTAGGTAATCACTGTGTATTTTCCTTACCTCTTGAAGTATTCATCATTCGCTTTCAAAAACAACATGAAGGTCTCAGTTACAGGACTTAACCAAAATAGAAGATTTTTTTCAGCTTTAAAATCAGAAAGATGTCAAGGGAATTTCCAAATGTGAAAAACTCACACAGAATGTGATCTTGCTAACAGCAGTAGTTGTACAATTCAGCCAAGTGTAAAGGTTAAATAAAATGTCAGACATTTCAAGTTGAAATCTGACGCACCTTACAATGTATTGTTAGCATATTCTTTAGGTTTCTTTAGCTTCAAGAGTAATAGGAATAATTGTATTTGACAAATACTGAAAAAATTAAAGTGTCACCGTTTGTGGTAGTGTCTGAGGTAGAACTTAAAGGCCTGTGCACATTTAGTGTAATTTTTCTGCATGTAGGTACTACTTGATAGTACAACATTGCAGAGATATTTAGATTAAAAAATCTGCTTATTTTGTATAACTTTATACATCTTATCTGAGTAATCCTATACCTCTCCATTTCATCTTTATTCCTGCACTCACTATCCTACTCTTGTCTTCTCGTTTACTTTTTCCATAAAGTTTCCCTAGTTGCTACATACACGATTTTTTCTCAGTACATAAGGACACCAATTGAGTCCTCTTACACTTTTGAACTTCAGCTCTTAGTCCTGTGATTGGGACTGCTTGGGAAAAAAACCAAGGTGAAACAGTTAGCTTTGGGTTTGTTTCTCTTTTTTTTTCAGTTAGTCCATAAACTCTCTTGTGACTTATTTTACTTACCCTGTTTCCTTATCTCAGTCTTGTATCTGATTTTTAATATTGTAAAGTTCTCAAATTAACTACTGGTGGAAGACAGTTTTAAATAAGCTCCTGAACCAACATCTTCAGTATTTCAGCAACATTGTTCTTAAAAACTTATTTACTGTGGAACAACCAAGAAGATGTACTTTTTTCTTCTTCCCTTACAATTAAGATTTTTTTTTATTATTACTGAGATCTAACAGTGACTGTTGAGCATTTACAATCCTATTATGATTTGATATAGTAAAGACCGTAAATTAGTTATTCTAAGAACATTTATCTACTTTTTCTTCAATCATCTGAAGTATAGATAGCTTTATTTGCATTTTAATATTTTGTGATGTTTGTTTTATGCGTCACGTTAAATAAATGGCCTGAAGTAAAAAATTGCTAATAGTGTAGAAAACAGATGTTTGAACATCCACTTTTTTCTCAAAGTAATTAAACACAATATATAGAATGCTACTAGAGGGAGGTAAATTGGTTCTGCTTCTTTAAGTTGAAGAGAATTGTGTTTCTTAGATTTTCTTAAATAAAAATAAGATGATTTTTCATCAAATGACTCATTTTCTCCCTGGCTTTGTGATCAGTGGTAATGATGATGATGCTGAGGCAAAGCTTCAAAATGTCATGCAATACTAACACTGCAAAAAGTCCATACATGAAACTTAATGTTTTGCACATTTTATTTACATTCTCTGCATAAACAGAATTCTTTGCAAGCTGTGCCAACATACAACAGAAGAGAGAGGAGAACTCCATGTCACCAGAACTATCCCCTGTATCTACATGAAGCATGTAGTACTTACTTTTGCAGAGCCATCCACAGAATAATCTGTGCTTTTCCTTTTGTGTGATAGCCATAGAACACTTTCCAAAACCATATTAAAAGCACAAGTAGTACTTCCTACAGAAAAAGGAAGTGTCCAAGGCTATCATCAGTGTCCCAAGTGACTGCAGTTTTACAGAATGTTATTTGAAATGTCAAGTTCAGTGTAAGAAATTGACCACTTCTGACATTCTAGTTGTTTCTACTAGCAGAAATTGCAGAACATTTATCCTGAGGTGTCTTCTTTACAAATTAGAATTAACAATGAGCCATTTGAGAAATTTCAGTATCATAAGGAGCAGCACTGCATCGTCAACATATTGTGTTTAGTTAAAGTGAGCCCTTTGATGCTGCAGAGGAAGGAGGAAATAAAATAAGGACGAAAGAAAGCCTCAGGAGTCAAGTTGAGCATTAGAGGAAGTGTAAGAGAAGAGAGGGGAATTTTCTTGGTGTTGGAAAGCAAAGCATGGAAGGTCCAAGATCAGTATAACATACCTATGGAGAAATCAAACCTTAGCAACAAACAATGTTTGAATATTCTTTAGACCTTTGTCATGTCTTGGGGGTATAAAAATACTGTTCTTTATATCAAGATTGAATTTTGGAGTCCCGCTTTTATTAAAATTCATTCTTACAACCGGAGCAAAGTTATCAATTATTTTCCTCATTCTCATAGGTATATAAGTATGTTTGCATTCATCAGCTTGAAAATGATTTTGTGAGATGGATGGATTGCTCTTTTTTGAATGACAGCCAGAAAAATGAAAAAAACCTAACAAACGTTTTGGTTTCTTCCATCCTCCCTACATCAGGTAGATTTAAGCCCCATTCAGGTACTGTTTCAGTGAGTGTGGGTTGTACTATTTATTATATTTGTAACTTTGCCAGACCATTCTGTGGAAAAAGGACTAGCTACTTGGGAGGAATACAGGACCGTTGTCAGAACATGCAGGGATGCAACACGGAAGGCTAAGGCCCGCCTGGAATTAAACCTGGCAAGGGAGGTGAAGGACAACAGGAAAGGCTTCTATAGGTACATTGGGAGCAAAAGGAAGACTAGGGAAAATGTGGGCCCGCTGCTGAACGAGGCGGGTGACCTGGTGACGCTGGACACAGAGAAGGCAGAGTTACTGAATACCTTCTTTGCTTCAGTGTTCACTGCTAGGACTGGCCCTCAGGACTCCCAGACTCTGGAGATAAGAGAGGAAGCACGGACAAATGAAGACTTGCCCTTGGTCAATGAGGATTGGGTTAGAGAGCAGCTAGGCAAACTGAACACGCACAAATCGATGGGTCCCGATGGGATGCATCCACGCGTGCTGAGGGAGCTGGCGGAGGTAATTGCTAGGCCACTCTCTATCATCTTTGAAAAGTCGTGGAGAACAGGAGAGGTGCCTGAGGATTGGAGGAAAGCCAATGTCACTCCAATCTTCAAAAAGGGCAAGAAGGAGGACCCGGGAAACTACAGGCCAGTCAGTCTCACCTCCATCCCTGGAAAGGTGATGGAACGGCTCATTCTGGAAGTCATTTCTAAGCACATGGAGGAGGAGAAGACTATCCGGAGTAGTCAACATGGATTCACCAAGGGAAAATCCTGCTTGACCAATCTGATAGCCTTCTATGATGGCATGACTGGCTGGGTGGACGAGGGGAGAGCAGTGGATGTTGTCTACCTTGACTTCAGCAAGGCTTTTGACACTGTCTCCCACAACATCCTCATAGGAAAGCTCAGGAAGAGTGGCTTAGATGAGCGCACAGTGAGGTGGGTCAAAAACTGGCTGAATGGCAGAGCGCAGAGGGTAGTGATCGGTGGTGCGGAGTCTGGTTGGAGGCCTGTGACCAGCGGTGTTCCCCAGGGGTCAGTGCTGGGTCCAGTCCTGTTCAACGTATTCATCAATGATTTGGACGAAGGGACAGAGTGTACCCTCAGCAAGTTTGCTGATGATACAAAGCTGGGGGGAGCGGCTGACTCACCGGAAGGCTGTGCTGCCATTCAGCGTGACCTGGACAGGCTGGAGAGTTGGGCGGAGAGGAACCTGATGAAGTTCAACAAGGGCAAGTGTAGGGTCTTGCACCTGGGGAGGAACAACCCCATGTGCCAGTACAGGCTGGGGGTTGACTTGCTGGAGAGCAGCTCTGCGGAGAAGGACCTGGGAGTGCTGGTGGACAACAGGCTCACCATGAGCCAGCAGTGTGCCCTTGCGGCCAGGAAGGCCAATGGCATCCTGGGGTGCATTAAGAAGAGTGTGGCCAGCAGGTCGAGGGAGGTGATCCTCCCCCTCTACTCTGCCCTGGTGAGGCCGCATCTGGAGTACTGTGTCCAGTTCTGGGCTCCCCAGTTCAAGAGAGACAGGGAACTACTGGAGAGAGTCCAGCGGAGGGCCACAAAGTTGATTAGGGGAGTGGAGCATCTCTCTTATGAGGAAAGGCTGAGAGAGCTGGGTCTGTTCAGCCTGGAAAAGAGAAGGCTGAGAGGAGATCTGATTAATGCTTATAAATATCTAAAGGGTGGGTGTCAAGAGGATGGGGTCAGACTCTTCTCAGTGGTGCCCAGCGACAGGACAAGGGGCAATGGGCACAAACTGGAACACAGGCAGTTCCACCTGAACATGAGGAGGAACTTCTTTACTGTGAGGGTGACAGAGCACTGGCACAGGCTGCCCAGAGAGGTTGTGCAGTCTCCTTCTCTGGAGATATTCAAAACCCGCCTGGATGCATTCCTGTGCAACCTACTCTAGGCTAACCTGCTTTAGCAGGGGGGTTGGACTAGATGATCTCTAGAGGTCCCTTCCAACCCCTACCATTCTATGATTCTATGATTCTATGATTCCTGTACTATTGGTAACTAAGGAGTGAACCTTTGAAAAGAAAGCAAACTCAAACTTTGCTTTTGCAATTTGATTTTCTGACCTTATCTAGAGTAGGACGACTGAACAGAAACTACAGTTTAGGCAGACTAACGATATGAATGGAATTCACAGTAGGTTTCATAGCATAGGTGCAAAGTAGGGTATGTTCACTTCGGGGTACTCAAGCGAAAAGGATGTGGAGAGAATGAAGTAAATGGAGAAAAGAATGATCTAAAATGCTGCTAGGAAAAGTACCCTTTATTTTTCCAAAGCCAGTTAAAATTTGAAATTGTCTGTTTACACACTTGTAACTAATCAGGTAAATGAGTTTTGTATTCACTGATAACGATCCATCAGAGTTCATGAATGCCTTTGATGAAATAAATTTTCCCTTGCACAAAGTTTGGAATTATCTTTAAAAGTTTTACAAAGCCTGATGTACTTTGTACAAGACCACTCTTTGCACCCCAAAACATGTCCTGAAAACAGCACCAAGTGTCTATCTCATGCTGTCTTGCCCACTCAAAAACGTGGCAGAAACTTCCATTTGTGTACTTTGGTGTAAAGTTTTTTTATGTTCCTTCAACCTCTCATTTTTAGCTTATGTAAAAACAAAAGAAAGACTAAGTAATAATAACCGATGTTTCTGGGGAAACGTGGGGCATGAGGAGAATAAAAATTTACTGGATATGGAAAATACAGTTGCATAAAATTTTCTTTTAAAAATTGACTTACTGAAGGGGTTTTTTTGAAATTATATTTTGGAAATAAGTATTAGACAAATTAAACTCAGTATATGACTTTACTCAGATACTCAAGACTGACTTGTCTTGTCTTGACTTGTCTTACCTCTTCTGGTAAGCTTTTCTAGGAGTTAAAATAAAAATCCTGAGCTTCAGAGGTCTAGGCTCAGCTTCTTCCATAGTCAACATCTGTGAATTTAAGATTCTGCACCTTCTTGTCTGATTGCCTTTCCACGTTCTTCTATTAAGGTGACTCATTGCTACATCAGCTCGTGTCAGAGATTAAGTATTGTCTCAATAGTGTCATTTCTTCCTGTAGCTTCCCTTAAGCTCTCTATTTAGCAAACTAATACGACTTTTCTCTGCTCTTCCTATCTCCATAGGAACACAAGTGGTAAGGAGAAAGAACTCTTCAGGAGTGTGAAGAAAGGCAGATAAAATAGGCAGGTGAAAGTAAGTGTAGTACAGATAATTATTAGCTGTAAAGAATCAGTGATAAATGAAGATGAAAATGTATAAGCCAGTCGATCCGAGTTGGGAATTTATTTTCTAATTCTTGAAAAGGTGAGGGGAAAAATCAAATTTTATCTTTTAGTGACAGAATTAAGCAGAAATGTATCATTACCAATGATCAGTATGTGTCTATGAAAAACAGACCAGCGCAGTAGAAGATAGCAAAATAAAAGGAGTGAAGAAGATTATTCATACCTTATAGGCAATTTTTGAGGGCTTAGTTGCTGTGCATCACTTCTATCTCTCTGCATTGACAGCTCAGGAAACATAAACTCCTTATTTTATTTCTTGGTTTGTCCCTAAATAACATGTGTAAAAAGGGTGATGAAAATAGTCCTTGTAGTGTTAAGAAGCTTGTTAATCTGCATAGTGATAGACACAACTTAATACAAGATGATCAAGATGAGACATTGGACACTAACATATGTAGCTGATCATATTACATATCACTTGGTAGTTTTCAGTAGTTCTGTAGAAGTGATGACCAAATGTGTTTTTCAGTTTCAGAAGCTGACATTAAAAGTATGTGTAGAAGACCTGCATGATTCTTACAGGTGAGAAAAGCAACATTCATACACAGGAATCAAACAGCTCATAAGATAATCTTTAAGTGGTTTCAAGTGACTCAGCTTCTGTGGCATATCCCCCCATCCCTGCCTCTGCCCTGTATTTTTTTTAAGTCTACATCCAGTTTGACAGACATAGCTGTGATACTGCTACAGTCTGTACTGTACGTATATTTGGTATGGAGTCTGCAAGAAACCTTAGATCAGTACAAAGAGATTGTACAAAGAAGCAGAGACAGAAGGTGCAAGAGAGAGAGAGGAGACAAGATAGGTATGTTGATCAGAAGGTTACTGACACAAAAACAAGACAGGTTGGAGGTACAAACCTGAGGACTTAAGAAGTTTGTAATAAATGAGGAGAAAGAAATAAGATGCTAAAACTTCCCTATTGATTCTCCTGAAGAAATAGTTCATTAAGAAGAAAATAGTCAGCATGGGTTTTAGAAACGTATTCATGTATCTAGTTTTTTTGTTCTGTTTGTTTTTTTCTCAAATAACCCTACAGCATTTTTGAAACTTAAATGTTGGGTGTGTCTTTCCAAAACTTAGTTACAAGTCTTTGTGTCATTATTTGGTCAAAATTTCCATTGACAGCAATGTTTGCCACAGTTAAGACTACAAAAACCATGATGATCCTTTAGGATTTGTTTCAGTAGTAATGAATCCAAAGGGAATCTAGATGAAAAAAGAAAGCCCAAAATTTTGAGGAGATGAAATGAACAGTATGATTCTGGCTTTCAAATTCTAGACCTTTTGTGTAATCATTGCGCAAGTGACCCTTACTGTGCATAACACACACAGAGAAGAGTTGCAGTTTAGTCATTGGCATGTGTTAGTAAGGACTTGTGTAAGCAGGAATTACAGGGTGGAATTAATGCATTGCATTACTTATATTGTGGTCAAGTCTGGCTTATGAAAGACTGTTGTGGGATTTTTAGCCATGCAGGAATAGTTTTCTTAAAGTATTTCAGTTTACCTTCTGTACTTTGCTTGGTTAGGGAATGGAAAGCAACTTTCAGGAAGCGACAGGCTTTGGGAAAATAAAAAGATGACTACGAAATATCTTCTACTGTGTATTGTTATTAGGATTCCCCTCTTCAGTATGTCTCCATCTCAATATAGATGTTATTGGGGGTGAAGAATTGGGAGTGGGGCTCTGGAGTACCAGCTGGAGTGTATAAATGGGGACTAGTATAGATGCAACAGTGTTTGGTAAGTTCCTAAAAAATTATGTCGACAGCTGTTGAGCTCATCCACACTCAGTGTGTTTTTTGAAGAGAAGCCAAGGAATTTTTAATCAAGGAAGATTACTGAGCAGATTACTGTGTGCTGAATAGTTAAAAATAGATTTACTTTTATTAGTAAAAAGTCTTTGTTTAAGCCTGAAGTGTTACATTTTTCACTGAAAATGCAAAAGCTGTTTTGATTTTAAAAAGTATTAAATTATTATGAATGAGATGGAAAGAGATAATGAGATGGAAAGAAGATAATATTTATTCCGTTTAATCAGAGTTTTCTATAGGACTGTCAGTGTGAGTAATGTGAGTGCATTTTAACTTTAAATGTTAATGGATCTCAGACTGTGGCATTTTGGCGGAAGGAGGGTTTTTCCAGTGACCTGTTAGATTGAAAAACGTCTGATTTAAAGAAAATTCTTTACGGAATGTTTTTGTGTGAAGTTATTTTGGTAATCTGCTCTCACAGGACCAATTGCTAGTCTTTTCCCACCCTAATGAAACTAGGTCACTAGTTTTTGGCACTCATCCAAGTTGTGAGATTTATTTGGTGTTCAAGCACACTGTCTAGAAATAGTGATGCAATGTCAGCATGGCCACTTTTCATTTCATGAACATAATTTCCAGTGCCCTGGAATTAATTTATTCACTGACCTGTTAATAACTGCAATCTGTCACTGGCTTACAGAGGCAGAGGAAGTGTCTGGAAGTAGTCATGGCCACCCTACCAGATGATTAGTTACAGGACTTCTGTTCAATGTAACATTTTTTGGTTTTGATCGTGTAGAAGAGCCTGACTGTTACTGAAAACAAACCAGCAACTTAATCAAAAGGAAAATACTTGTAATTAGTAAATATTGGAGAGAGATAACTGATTTGAAGTTGTTGTTTTACACTGTATTACACTGTAATACATCTGAGAAGCATTCTGGTTACCTTTGAAAAAGTATAGGAATTCAGCATGTGTAGATGATATATAATTCTCTGAAAAAGCACGTTACGGTATTACTGTTCTACTTGTTAAATAAAAGGAAAACTACTGATTCAAATGTAATGGTGTCCCGCCCCCACAATGTTTTTGTTAAAATCAGGATTGCCTTTTGCCACAGGCATGGCAGGCAGCTGCTCGGGGTGGTAGATTGCCCTGGATAGCAAAATAGCTGTTAGCCTTCTCCTACTTTGCATGTGCCAGAGCCCTGGCAAGTTAAGCTTGCTGCTGCCGTTGAAGGAGAAGGGTTCAGGGGTCAGAGAACAGTTCTTACTGCGCAGTGTCACAGCTGGCTGTTCCTAGCGATGCTGCTGCGATTTTAAATGTTTCTGTTTCTGCTGTAGAGAAGCAGCAGACCTAGTTCTAAAGGAATCTCTCTTCTCTTCTGTATCCTAGCTCTGAGCCTTTTACCTTACTTTAGATCTGAATGTTTCTTCTTTTCTTCATTTGCCATTCTCTGTGTTACAAGCTGCACAGCATCCTGGCCTGCATCCAGAAAAATTAAATTTTGCCTATAGCAGTAAGCTGGCTCTGATTGAAAGACCAGGCTCCATCACTGCAGGTAGTAAACCCTACTGTTGGGTATATATGAGAAAAGGGTTTTCTAGACTTGTACAAACCTGATCTTAGGGCACAGAATGAAGCTTAATAATGAGAAAGGTTTGGGGTTGTTTTTGTTTGGTGGTTTTGGGTGTTTGGGGGTCCAATTTAATACATTTCAGGAGTTAGGGTACTTCGTGTGATATTAGAGATACTAAATTTTCTGATGGAACTTTCAGCAGAGCTCGGTGTTGGTCTGTCGCTGCCATTGCAATCATAGAAAGAATTGTCACTTTTTTTTGGTGTCTGGTTTCATGATCAGTAGTGTTTTTCTTGAAGCTTTAGTTTCAGAAGATAACTTGCAGGCTGGACTTCCATGACTGAGCAGTGGTAGTTGAAAACATAGCCCTTCTTCATAATGGTTCAGAAGGCGAGTAAACTGGCTACATTTATTTCTAATCTGATTTTTCAGAAGTCTTGCTTAAATATGTTCCAGGATTTAAGGGTGGAAAAACACTAGAAATCTCTTTAGCAATAACCTGTAGTGTGAAACTGAGTATTTTTCAAAATTCCAGCTTTATACAGTGTATCTCAACTCTTCAGAGGGGCCAAACACCATTTTGGACTGAAGTTGTGATTTCCATAGAATTATCATTCTACACCTCTAAAGTGCTAGAAGAGAATTTATGGAATTAAGTTTTGAGGCTTGTTGTTTTTTTGGTTTAAAATTTAATAGGAAAATGCATTCTTTTAATCAAAAAAGACAAAACAGGATAGAAAACACCAGCTTTCTCATTGACTCTTGCTAAAATCAGTATTTTCTAATGGAAGCTTGTATAAAAGGCAGTAGCTACTGCATACCCCTCTGTTTGGTGATATTTATCTTATCAGACTGCTAGCTATATGATTCCCCTGTATGGAACAAGAAAAGGTCTGTCTGCTTTGTATAATATCCAGTCTTTCAGCGTATGGAGTGCTAGCAAATTTTGATGACTTGGCCCATTGCATCTTTTGATGTCTCCTTTGTTTTCAAATTCTTTCAAGTGACACAGTAAATTAAGCTGTTCTCTGTTCACTACATCTGCTGACTGTCCCCCAAAGTCTTTGTAATAAAGCAGAGAATAAAAACCAAGTAAATTCCTCATGAGTCATTTTCTGATACATGATAAAACCGAAAACCAAAACCAGGAATGAGCAATGTAGAACAATGTTCTGATCTAGTAAATTACATAGAAGCAGAACATACTTAGTTTTTCATGCCAGGCAAACCAAATGAAAATGATTTGGATACATATTGCTGTGTTTCAGGCACATGACTTTTTTTCTTTAAAATATGCTGTTGAAGTCTTTTTAGTTGTATTAATTTCTAAATTACTTATAAGGCAATTCCATCAGTATTTCATAGTGTTCTTATGCTATACTGTTATTAGTACTTAGTGTGATCATGATTCAGATGGTTGGGTTTGGCGGGTTCTTTTAGTCCCATTTTTATGTTTCAGCATGAAATAAAGAAACGTATTAATGTTTGATGACTTTCTAAACTCATAGTTGTTTTGGGACATTGAAACTGACATGGTTGGAAAATCCCTCAGTCTGAATCACTAGTTCACCTATATTGTAGGAAGCATAAAATAGAGCAGTTTAATCATCTAAACATTCCTATGAATGTTGTTCTTGAGAGTTTCAGTGTTCTAGGGGTTCACTGCTTTTTGTCATTACTGTGGAAGGTCTTTGTTTCATTTTGCTGAGCTTAACATCTGCTTTATTGACTGTTTCACATGAATGTCTATGACACTTTGCCATAAGTTTGCTCTTACCAAGAACATAAGCTAAGTGCAGTTTTCCTCTTCTGTCATTAAGTCACTCTTTTCCCCTGTTTTTACTGGGGAAGTTCTTTGGAAAATATCTCTTTTGGCTCTCTGTTTTCTTGTAAAGGGTCAGCAGGTGATACGTCCCCCAGCAGAGCCGGAATAAAAATAGGTCTTGTGGAAAGTAGATGAATGATAACTAATTAAAGATCTTGAAAGTGTTCATAGCTTTGAACTTTTTATGAGTGAAATTTTCACTGTACATCATAGGATTTAATTCTGTAAATCTCACTTCCAAAATCATCAGGCCATTCTCAGATGCTTTAATCTCAAATACAGCTAAAATTTCAGTGAATTCACCTGTCTGCTCAACAGAAGGAAAAATTAAAACATCTGTCAAGTCACTTCTTCTGGCATATATGAATGAGTGAGGTTCTAGGTGGATATTAGCTGAGTCAGACCAAAAATTTTGGTGGTAAATTCATCTTACAGAGCAGACTTCTCTGTCATTTTTTCATGTAGTGGAAGCCTTAGTGTAGGAATAAACATGATAAAAGTTGTTGTGCGCTTGTGACAGATCAGTGAAGGGTACCTACTTTAAGTAGAAAGCTGATGTTTTCTGTACATCTTCTGTCACTCTCTGGAAGAGTTCTAGAGTGCTACCACACCTGGATTCAAACACAGGCAAACTTAAATTCCAGCTTCTGTCTGTGTACCTTGTGAACTGGTAGGACAATTCTGAATTCAGACTTCCAGGCACTAGATGTTCATCTTAATCCTCAAAACAGAGGCACACAGTAGCACAAGGACACAATTGTTTCTGAGTTGTCGTGTCTTGAAGCAGGAGCCAACCTTTCTCTTCAGACAGTTGCTACAAGGCTGTTCTTGCAAGCAGAAGACAGCATGTGCAATTCAGTTACCTAAACATGGTGTCCTATGCCCTGGACTGTCGTGACTGGGACTCTTGGTTACTTCTGTGTTTTTGCTTTCAGTGCAGGAGTTGTAGCCATGTTGTGATGTCCAAAATGCTTTTGATGCCTAGGTGTAGTAAGTTGAATCCCATGCATAACGTCAGTGTTACAAAGCTTCAAGCACAGAAGGTTTTAAGGGCAATTTTTTGTAAAGAACATAAAAGCATAGTGCCAGTTGCTGGTTTTGTATTCTTTCTGATGGATCTGTCTGGTTTTTTGTTTCTGTTTGTTTCAGGTTTTTTGTTTTGAACCAGAACTTTTTTTATTTTTATTTTACTTAGAAGGGACAGGCAATTTACAATTATATGCGTGTAATTTGTGCTGATAACAAACTCATGCAGAAGTAACAACTGTGGACAAATATACCAAAAGATTATGTGAACATCTGTGTAGGTAATACCAAAACTTCACAGACTTCCCTAACAATATGAAAGACTGCAATGCAACTGAAATGTATAGAGGTACAACATATTACTGTACATAGCCATCATAAATAGGGGAAAGGAAATTTGAGAGAAAAAAGTGTGCTTCAGAAATAAAATTTAGTAAGTGTAAATTGTATGGGCTTAGCTACTAATTTCCATGAAATTTTGATATATAAAAGCTCATATAAAAGATTTGAGCAATTCTTTTATAAGTCATATGTTATAAAATCAGAATAAATGTTTATACTTTTGTACCTATTTTTTAATATAAACTTTGCTTTCCAGTTCATTTTTCACAAAATGAAAAAAAAATCAATAGAAAAAAGTTGATACTGAATTGACTGCTGTCAGTATGGGAAAGAAATGTCATAATTTGAAGACCAAATGCTCTTTGCTACAGTTCTACCTGAAAAGTAGCTGGTAGTTATTGATCTTTTATTGAAATTCCTGAAGTTTGACGCTAGATTCACATACTAATTGCCATGAGTTTGACAGCAAGCAGGGCAATATATAGCTTGCACATTAAATTTCTTTCAAATAAGGGAATTAATTAGACAGTTTTAACCCAGATACATTGGGCTGTCAGTTCCTACGGGACCCATAGCAGTCAAAGTTTTCTCACTGCTTCTCCAAGATTGGTATTAGAGGCAGAAATAGAGTGAGTGAAATTTGATATTTTAGTTGTTCATAAGGATCTTATGCCTAGCCAGCTCTAAACTACGGCAAGTGATCAGAATTCTTTATGCTGAACGCTTTGAAGTGCCTGCTATCTTTCTGTATATCATCTCTCCAACAGAATATGAGGTCACCCAGAGCATAGCACTGTGACCATAAAAATTTTTACTTTCTTCAGTCTTGAGGTGAGAAATAGAGAGGAAGAAATTAACACTGGATTTACAAAAATAATAGTACATGCAGCATAGGAAGCAACTATTATTGTCCTTGCTCATTGTTCATATGGAAAAAAATAAGACCCTGTGAATTGAGAAGCACATACTGTAGTCTCAGAAGTGTCTAAGGTCCAAATAGTGGAAAAGGCTAATACATTGTCTGTTCTGAGCTCATCACACTTCTCCATTTTAAAATGGTTTAAAACCCAAGTAAATTCTTCCCATTTTCTGTAAAAGCTGTGTCCTAAATTAGTGTATGGAGTGTAACATATTGTAACTACAGATTTTCTGATTCTCTTGAATTTTCTGCAATACATATGTACTGCATTGAGGCAAGACTGTTTTCTTCAGTAGACATGACTCTACTCTTTGGCCTTTACTGTAAGTTTATTTTTATAATACCTTTCTTATTGGAAACCTGAACTTAGTCTAGTATGCTTCAGTGTCTGCAAAGACAACATTTTATATGCTTTTCTACTCCTAGAGAAGAGATGATAGATAATAGAACCAATGTTACTCACAAAAATTCTCTATTGTTCCCTTCTAAAAAACTCACACTGACACCCTCCCCCCCCCCCAAAAAAAAAGAAACCTCCCAAAAATATCCTTCACCAGGAAAATATGTATTTGTTTCAAAACAAGAAGAAAGAAAGAAATATCAGTCAAAGCTGTGTTTTCCAATTGAAGAGACATTTCTCTTTCTGGTCAGCAGAATAAAATAATTGTTAGATTTTTATGTGTTTCAGGTTTGTCACGTGACATACATTTTAGGAGGTTTGTGCAGATGTCCATTTGCCCATCCTGTCATCCAGGAGTCAGCTACTGCATAAGGAAAATCTGGCCTTCAGAATTCCTTGATCTGGACATGGTCCTGGCTTTTTCTAGGTGACCCTTCTTGAGCAGGGATGTTGGACAAGATGATCTCCAGAGGTCCTCTCCAACTTCAATCATTAAGTGATTCTGTGATTTTGGCAGTTGGATGAAGTATCAAAAGACAGTGAAAACCATGTTCTTTTTTATTACTCCTTAGAATCAGGGTGAAGTGAGCTTGCATGTTGTAAGCACAAGTACTAGCACAACATAAAGAAACATGTTAAATGTGTACCTGAGTCTAAATCTGGTTTGTTTTTTTTTCTTCCCCCCTGCCCTCTGCATAGAAAAAGGAACTAGTACTTTTAAAGTAGACCAACAGAATGACAGCTGGTGAAGTATGATGGGTCAATGGAAAAATAGTTGACTTACCTGAAAACACTTTGTATAACAGAATATTATTGCAGTCTCGTGCTATTTTTCTAATTTGTTATCTTTTTCATTCTCTTGTTTCCTGATGTTATAGGAGTTCAGATTATCATCTTTGACAAAACCTCTACTTCACAAGTTTCATTACACGTAGGAGTTGTACTTTTGTTGTCTTTTAAATAAAGGTGGTTTAGTCTTTTAAACAAGACTGTTTCGTGATTTCTACTTTCTTCTTGCTTTGTGTGGTGTGATAGTAAGCTCACTTTCATATTCTTTTATTGATTGTAATAGGCTTAGTTCAGAACTTTAGTTGTATTCCTGCTTAACCGAGCATGAGGTATGTAAGATAAGTGTGCAGTTACTGGGTTAGTGCCAAAGGGAGTTTGCCTTAGGCTGTCATATCAGGAAGCCACCTTGACTAACAGAAAGGAAAGTGGCTTTATCCTTACAAATAAGTGTAGAATAATAGTGAAATTATAGTACTGCTGTGGTTAAGGTTGAGATTAATTTGCCTGTTCAGTTGCAGATTTTTTCCATACTCTAAAACCAAACGTGTTCCAACTTATCTTAAAAATGGCTGTTTCTTACTGAAAATGGAATTATTGTGAACAGTCACATTTAGAGAGCAAAAAATTTGCAAGGTACAGTGATTCTTGGCCCAGAGCATGGCAGGACAGAAGATATAAAAGGAACGGAGAGACACCCTAGTACCACATCCAGTTCTCATTTGGGGTTGCGTGAGGATATACATTTAAGGATCAGATTATTCCAGTTGTTAATTTCAAAGTGTGTCACCAGGCTGTAGAGAGACTTAGGTAGTGATAAGAAGCATTCTGAGATTGATCGTGTATTTCTAGAGTCATAGCTTTTGTATGTGGCTGAGGAAGTGTTTATCTGAGCTGAGCATTGCTATACTCTAGCATGTCTGATATCAGTGACTGGGTTGCATTGGGGTGTTTGTTTCAGATTTTGCTGGGTCATGTTGCATTGTTTGCTCTAGGTTTTGTTCCTGAATAAGACCAAACACTGAGTAGGAATCTTGCTTTCAGCAATCTTATGCATGTGGCTAGTGTCTCTATGGACACAAAGAATATATGAAATAATCTTGACTAAAATCTTATCTTTTGAAAATAAGCAGAGAATTGCTTTGTTTGGAGATTCAGGAGAAAATTTGGTGGGGTTATTTTGTTTTGTTTACTTATGCTTATAGAGGATGTAGTTTACCTGTTACAGTTTTAATCATTTTCTGAAGCAGCTATTGACAGAGGTAAGATTCTGCATTGGCATAACAATTATAACTGAAGTTCACCCAGAATGCCGAAGTAAAGACATATGAAAAAAAAAATCCCATAACACAAGCGTCAAATTTTCTTTGCTTAAAGGAATTGTGTTCTTTTATTTATATGCACATAGTCTAATTCTGTCAGGGACAGTGTTACTGTTAGGGATTTACATTTACATTAATAAGCACTTAGCTTAGGGAAAGTGCATTTGCGAAATCATAGATCCGTCATTTCTCTTTTTGGTTATGTGGGTTTTTCTCACAGAGAGAAATGAATGCTTATTAATGTAATAAGCATTTCTGGTATTCCAATACCATTTTTATCAGATGACACGTTTCTTAAAGGGTAAATGTAGATAATATTTTACAGGGAATCTTTAGTGCACAGCTCAATTACTAATGATATTTTTTTAGTAGATTAGATAATAGAATCATCAAGTACAGACCAAGTGTAGAGTTTGGTTGGCTGACTCTATGTCACCAAACCTGGCTTTCGACTTTTACTGAAAGATCTGGCAGCTTCCTCTGCTATATACGTGGTCATTACTGTCCCCTTCATTTGCAATGTAGTGATGCCCACTAAAGTTGAAGTCACTTCTGGGGAAAAGTTGAGATTATGTTGATTCTACTTCCTAGTATTTTCCTGATATTTAGAGATTTAAGTAGGCGATCAAAATACCTTTGAAGGATTTCAGCCATGAGAAGTCAGCTTTAGCAAAGTACAGTGACATAGTTATTGTTTGAAATAATTATAGGTTATGAAAATGAGTCATACTGTTAAAGAATTTGAAAATTTGTTTTGCATAAGAGGTGTTATTGATTTATTTTCAGTCTTCAGATAGGCATGAAGTATAGTATGAGTAGAGGTGTTTTTGCCTATTTTGCAAATACAAAATAACTCCAGACTAATCTGCAGTACTGCAGAAGTGGGATGTTGGGACATAAACTATCCGCAGTATAGCTCATTGATTTTTGAGTGTCTGATTAAAGTAAATTACATCAATCACTGGGGTGGCAATGTAGAAATATGGAAGTGGTGTAATAGTAGTAATAATTTCCATAATGAAAAAGTCAGCTTTAAGAATATCTGTAGGAGGAAAATGTTTTCCAAGAACTAACTGCATTTGAGTATCATTTCATCTAAATAGAACACACCTCCATATGACTGATACTTTCATTTTTAGTAATCACTGACATTCTTTGTCAGAAGTTCTTGTGATTCTGTCTTTTGAACATTGACCTGCGAAGTTTTATTTCTGTACACAAAAAATTAAAAATAATATGCCTTGTTCTGCTTTTCATTGTGGCCTGTGATGAGCCAAATATTTTCAGCACTTGTTTGTCAGTTGTTTTCATTGTCAGTCTGACATTTATCTCTACGTCATCTTTCACTGTGATTTACTAAGCTCTTTTAATGATGGAAAGGGCTGATTTGCATATTTCTTTGCCTCCCAATCAACTTTGTATGGTTTATTGAATTAAAGACTTGGAATAATTTGAAAAAGATACAAACCTCTCTACTTAAGCCAGTCAATCTTTTACAACGTGTGGTTAAGGAAAATCCAGGTTGATTCAATAATGCATCACCGTCTGTGTATCTTTTTGTGGGGAAATCGGACGTTGAATGTGAAACTAGGTGGAATCTGGCTTGATAGAGTCAGTAAACTTAATGTATTGTTTTTGCAAAGGCTATTTCATAATGTTCTGCTATCATACCTGTAGTTTAACAGTACAGAAGCAGAAAGTAACCAATGAAATAGTACATCAGTTTGGAATGCTACACCTTTGGGAAAATGCAGAAGCTTTTTAGAAGCCTCTCTGCTTATTTAATTATCCTAGCTCAAGTTCATGTTTACAATATTAAAGAATAGGTAACAGAAGTGTACATCTAGCCTTCTACTTTCAGTCATCTTAGAAAGCAGACATCTGAAGCTTTGTTATAATTTGTCAACAGAACTTTGCAGGTAAGATGATCAAGGATAAATATCACTAATATAAAGTCCATATTGTTAATCTGTCCTTGGTATCACTGAAATTTTGATTGCTTAAACTTGCCCTGTGATGGTAGGCAAATACAAATGATTCCAAATGGTTAGAATACAATTTCACACAACTAGGGACTCTACCATTTACCCAGAACTGAGATTTTAATGAACTATGTAACCTAGGTTAAATTTGCAGAAGCTGATACCATAGAACTTGTTGTGAATATTTTCATTTATCCAACCAAATTTAGACTTATAAGATAACTTACTAAAGAGAACACGTAGTATTATGGTGAATCTAAATAATTTTATGGGTTTCATACTTATGTCTACTGTAACTTCAGCTGATCCCTAACTTGAGGTCATGCCTTAAGATGCATGGCTCTTTCTACAGGCTGTTGCTTGCTGTACTTGCTACTTTGAGTAACTTTAAATAGAGATAATGAACAGTAGTTCAGTGAATGCCTAGTGAAAGCATAGGAGAGAGAGAATTACATGAGCTGTATAAAGGTGTTTTGTGCAGAAAAGAAAATGTAATATATTGCGATTTAGTTAGAGATAATATTCACTTTTAAGGACAGGTAACTGCAGTATGTTGCAAAATCTTAGGTAATTTTGGTATATAAAAGTTTAAATTTATAATGTAGCTGAATAAAATTAGGTTTTACTAATCCCTTGGACTTGATATTCTGCAACAGCTCATCTAATATTCTTAAGTGTGAAAAAAGGATGGGGCTGAAGAGATTGATACAATACCCAAAACCTTTTTATTAATTGTAAATGTAAGAATTAACACTTTACAATAACTTTTATTTTCAGCTTGTGCAGAGTGTTGCATACGTGTGCATACATGCATACACCCATGTTTCCAGGTGAATGGTAATTGACTCAGTGCTTTAAGAGCAATTTTGGTTTTTATTTTTACCTTGTTTTTTTCTGGATGAATTTAACATAATTCCAATTTGATTTTTTTTTATTTTAGAAACAGTTTATGAAACTTTGTTTTGAAAATCTAAAAGCTGATGACACCAAAATTCTTATGAAGTGTTTTGGAAAACAGTAAGTTACATTAAGTATCTGGCTGCTAAGAAAGAAAGTAGAACGTAGTGAACAAAGACCTGTAGCCACCAGAACCAGCTTCTGTTTGACAATGAAGTCACTGAAATAATGATTTTTTTCAACTCTTGACAGTTAAACTTTCTAAAAGATCAGCAAAGTGTCTGTGTTTTGATGAGAACTAAATGATATTTGTATTTCTTTAAATGTTTGCCTGTTACAATTTCAAAACAAAAATAGATCCAAAAGTGTTACTGACGTTTGTTAAACATCTGTCTTTATCTTTTTTCATTTTCCTTTTTTTAGGACTACCTGTTATAGTAAAAGTATTTGCTCTCATTGCATGCAGGATGTTAGTAGCGGTGTTTCCCATTGATACGGTACACATGTTAGTTTTCATTTGAACTGTAATGAATATTCATGTTGCTGATCTACTATAAGCTGACGATACTACTATTTCACACTAATTTCAGGACTGAGAAGTTTTATTCAATGTTTGAGCATATGAGGGAAAACAGTTGACTGGTCTCAACAGATAGCACCACAGTTAGCTCACGACAGTTATCACATTGAAGAGATAAAATATGAATTCTTGAAGAGCATTAGTGAAGAAACTGAAAGGGACTTATAGTCATCTCAGAAACAATAGGAAGTCTTTTCTCACATTCCAGAAGATCTGACAGTTGAAACCTTATTTATTGAAATGGAAGAGGTGAAAAATTACTGTAAAGTTTCTGAAAAATGAAACTTTGTCAGTGTTGTGGTCACCAGTGGAACATAGCTGATGTGATTGTGTAACCTGAATAGCTCTTACTTCAAGCCCAGTGTCTTTTTATCTTCACGTTGAAAAAAAGGCAAAGGTCTTTTAGTAACTGTGGCAGAATGAGAAGTGAAAACACAGATTGTAGTTGGCAAAAGAAAATTCTCATAGTGAGATGGTCTTCATCACTGTACGTGCTAAAGCGGTATGGAGATGTGATTAATTACAGTGCTGTGGGATGTCCTTCCAGGTACATTTAATTTTGCTTATACAGGCTTATTAACCCAGAAGTAAAGAGCTGTAGGAAAGATCAGGAAAAAACCACCATAAGCATGGATTGTGTTGGGTTGTTTGCAGTTGTCAAGTGTTAGAAAATTGAGAAGGATTAACTGTTATTATAATGTAAGTAATTAAGAATTCATATAAATCTGAGAGAAAATATGTATATTCAAGTATTTTAAATGTTGCAATTAGTTTTGCATTCAGCGTGACCTGGACAGGCCAGAGAGTTGGGTGGAGAGAAACCTGATGAAGTTCAATAAGGGCAAGTGTAGGGTCCTGCACCTGGTCCTGCCACTGATTACAAGCCACTGAGCTCTGCCATTCAGCCAGTTCCTGACCCACCTCACTGTCCACTCATCTAGCCCACACTTCCTAAGCTTGCCCATGAGGATGTTGTGGGAG
>VZSC01018203.1:100389-124312 GCA_013398225.1 Steatornis caripensis | reverse complement strand
AATGCACTGTGGCTAGGAAACAGCTGAATTAATAATTAAACTGTTAAATGACAATGTATCATACCAATATAATTTATCAAAATAGCACATCTTTTAGGAAAGTACTTCAGCACTTAAGTGTACAAAAAAGGTGGTCATTTCAGGACTTCTGTTTAGACTGCTGCTAAATACCTTTTGTGGTAGATTACTTCTTCTTTGGCCCTAACATGTCTCTCTGTATGTGAAGCCTTATGGCCAGTTAAGGATTTGTATCATACTTTCACCATTCTTTTATGAAAGAGTTAATGTGAAATAGTTTCTGAGGCATTTAGAAAATCTCTGTTATATGACTCACATTGTCTCAGGAGAATAAAAACTGGTTGAACTGTAGTCCACATAGTTTTATAGTTGTATTAATCAGTGTTTGGGTATTATATTATTCATACCATGAAGCTAATGCAGTAGAATTAGGCTGTTACATATTGGAGAAGAATTACATATTTGTACCTCGACAATTGGTCTGCGATGATGTAATGGAAGACAGTCTGTTAATTTGCCATTTATTTTAAAGTTCATTAACTCACTCCAATTTTGAATGTGATTTTCAAAAAAACCCCACACCCCAAACCCAAATTATTTGTATGCCCTACTTTATCTCTGTGATATTTAAAGAAGTTATTGAAAGGAAATTTCCAATTGTTTTTACATTTAAAAAGAAGACAGGCTTTCTTCTGATAACTGCAAAGCTAACACACTAAGAATAGAACTAAGTAATTGAGAGGATTTGCTAGAATCTGTAATAACAAAAAGTCCTTTTAAAGATATTTAATATCATTCATTTGTGCTGTTGCAGCACATAAATACTCCGGTTATGGATGAGAAGCCTTTTGTTTAAGGCAAGGTGCAAATAGGAGCAAAGTGATTGTCCCTGATGAAAAATACATACAACGTAAGTTTTAAGTATAAATGTAGAAAAGATGCAATATATGGTTTCAAAATACAACAAAACTGTGAGACCACATTATTTGGTGTGATAGATAATAATTTTAGTATACTCGTCATGTAGTCTCTTCATGAAGTTTTCATTAGGCATCAGAGCTAAGGAAAATTGAAGGCCGTATTTGAAGAGGATAGTGGCTGTCTCCAAAAGACTGCTTTCCAGCATGACGTGCATCAGGGAAGGAGACACAAAGGTGCTTATTGAGAACACGAGAAGTGAATGGTGGAGGCTTGCATTACTGCTGTAGTTCAAAGACCAGATTCAGTCTTCCAGTGCTGAGTGGGACTTCATGGATAGAATGAGACGAAAACCTAACACTGACATTTTTACTCAGTAGAAGCAGAGGGGAGTCAACAAAAGATGCAGAGAGAGGGATGGCAAGATCAGAAATACAAGAGTAGAGACACTGTCTTTGACAATTAGAGAATGAAGTCTTTGCTGAAGTTTCATCCTTATCTCTGATCAACAAAGGTGTGAAGGCTAATCATATATTCCCCAATCCAAACCTGTTGTATCTTTCAGCAGTACTAACTAAGACTGCCACTGGCATTCCCAACGTATTATAGGTGGAGAAAAAGATAACATTTCTTCAGTACTCTCACACTTTGCGTCTGAGCTTTATGAGAAACGTTATTTGATTTGAAGAATAGTTGATTGATGCTGCAAATGAAGCTGAGTGGAGCTGCACTATGGAAATAAGGTTTTGAACTGGCAAAGAAATTGTAAGAAGGTCATACAGGAAATAGAAATACACTTAATTGAGTAAATATAGCTTGAATTGTGGATCCCTCACATATAGTTTCCACTACCTGAGAGAGATGGTTGTACAAAACATTTCATAGCCTCCTTTGTTTTTCTCTCTGATCCCTTAATGGGATTGTTTTCTCCATACTGAAACAAGAAGACAATTTTATACCAAACAATATAAAAAATGCATTGTTATTGGATCTGAAATAGGCTAAACTTCTATGAGTGTGGTAATTATTTAATCTCCCTATGTTCACACAGTCTAAAAATCCTTGACAGTTGATTGGACCACAGACAACTTTAAGAATTGGTTTAAGTCTGTATGCTCAAATTTAAACTTTCAAGTACAAGAATAAATATACGCTATAGTTTTCCGCATATGATTGTCCAGCTAACAGGTGGGGCTTGCTTGAGCAAGTGAGGCTTTAGAACCAAAGAGCTTGTATTGCCTTCCCGAAAGGTCAGTCTAGCCCCATGTCTTGTCTCCCACAGGGCAAATGTATATAAATGATACCTCACTTTATTAATTTCCCAGTCTCTGTTTTTTTGATTAGGGATTTTCTGAGCTGGATGTAGTTTATGTATTTTTAATAACTCTCGGTGGATTTTCCTTCTATGAATTTGTCTGATCTTTGCTCCCCTTAAGCCTCTGCTTTGTTACAGGCTTTGTTCAGTACTTGTACTGCTGAGTTGATTTTGCACAGAGGGATCTGTAGATTCTAATGTAACAGTGACCTGATAGTTAAGTGATGTTCTCATGATCTAAGTACCATTTTTAAAAAATGACCATTACATCATTACCAGTGTCTGCAACTGTGAATTCTCTGAGCAGTAAAGGAAGTGGAAGTGCTGACAAAACTTGATTTTCTGCTCCCTCAGTCCTTGCTCCTTACCTCACTCACACTAGCTAATTTGAGTCTCTGTGTTACCTGACAAAGAACAGTTGCTTTGTTGAATGCAAGTTTTGGTGACATGGCCATAATACACTTTTTTCCTGATGTGGTTGGTTAAACAATTTAAATAGTTACTTGGAAGGGAGTCAGCATATTACAAGCAGCTGTGCTGGGAGAAGAGTTTACTGCTTACTATCCTGCCCTCAGCTGCCTGTCTTGCCCTCCTGCCAGAAGTCATCACTCATTTAGATCTGCCTGCAGAACAGCTTGTGCAAACTTTTCTTTATTATAGTCAAAATAAAAAGGCTAGCAAAGACATACAATTTAAACCATCCAGGCTGATTTTGACTGAAGCAGACTCAGGGAATCTGATTCTGAGTCCAAGAATGAGTTGTCGAAGCAATCTCACTGGTGTTTGAAGAGAAGCAATAACCTCTTTCACTGGAACAGCTGGACCTGTGTGATTGACTAAAGCTAATATGATACAAGATGAACTTCCCTTGTGTATTCTAGAATGATAGAATAAATTAGGTTGGACAGGCGCTTTCGAGGTCNTTGACTGAAGCAGACTCAGGGAATCTGATTCTGAGTCCAAGAATGAGTTGTCGAAGCAATCTCACTGGTGTTTGAAGAGAAGCAATAACCTCTTTCACTGGAACAGCTGGACCTGTGTGATTGACTAAAGCTAATATGATACAAGATGAACTTCCCTTGTGTATTCTAGAATGATAGAATAAATTAGGTTGGACAGGCGCTTTTGAGGTCAGATGCTCTAGTGACCTGTTGAAGTTAGATCAGGTTGCTCAGAGCCTTGTCCTGCCAAGTTTTGTATGTCTTCAAGTTTAGTTATTCCTCTGCCTCTCTGACCAACCTGTTCTGTGGTTTGACCACCCTCATTGTGAAGTTTCTTTCATTCTATTTTATTACAATTTCTCTTGTTGCAACTTGTACCTTTTGCTTCTCAGTATTTTGCTGTGTGTTTCTGAGATGAGTTGATCTCTGTCGTTTCTGTAACTACCCTTTGACTAGTTGAGGTTAGCAGCAAGGACGCTGATAGCCTGTTAGAAAGTTCCTGAAATTGTGGTAAATTACAGTCTTTGCTGTTCCCTCATGTCTTGAATCAACCATCTCACCATCAGGTTGGTCAAGCACTGCTTCTCATCTGAAAACAAATTACTTCCAGGAAGATTTGCACTGTAGTCTTCCCATAGACTTAGGTTAGACTGGATGGCTTGTAGTTCTCTGGATCCTCTGTTTTAGAGAGGAGTATGTCATTTGCCTTTTTTCTAGTGTTCACATCAGGTACTTTACTTGATTGCTGTGACCTTCCAAAGAAGAGACCTGTATTAGAGTAACATTAGCCAGCTTCCTTAGCATCTTCAGATGCATCCCGTCTTGTCCATTGAGACTTGGCAGTGTCCAAGTCTTGCTGGGTTCCTGACCCAGTCATCCTCTACTGTGGGCAGTATTTGAGTCCTAGAGACACTACCATGAGGCTCAGGAACCCTGCTGGACCTGAGGGCAGGACCTGGACAGTAAAGAGCAAGGCAAAGAAGGCATTGAATAATATTTCAGCCTTTCTATGCCTTTTGTCATACCTTTTCCATGTCATTTGTTGCCTAGTCTTATGTCTTATTCACCAGGGACCCACACACTGAACCTGATTGATTTTTGGTGCAAACATACTTACAGAAGCTCTTCTTGTTCCCCTCTGACTCCAGCTCCTGCTTCCATTTGTGCTCACATGGGTGATGTTTCTCTATTCCTCTTAAGTAGCCTGTCCCCACTTCCAGCTTACATACACTTTCTAACATTCTGGTTTTTTTCTCATTTTCCTTTGAGGTGATGTATTTACTGCTGTCATACTTGCAGAGGGAAGTTATCATTATGCTTTCTGCACGCACGGTTTTTTTCCTCAATGACTGGTGCTGGAATTTTGTCTGCTTTAAGTTGGAGAAATACCTGGCTTTAAGCAAATAGTTCCGTAACCTGAAGTCTCTACTCATGAGTAATTGAGTACGTTCCATAGTTGCAGCTCCCGCTATCTCAGCTGGGAATGTGGTACTAGAGATATGTTTTACCTGTTACGTTGCAAAATACTAGAACTAGAGTGCAGTCCAAAACCTTGTAATAATTATCAGTTTATGTAGAAGAGTGTACAGTAAAATGAGATTAACCTTTTTCTGAAATCAGAGTGATTATTTCTCTTTAGTCTATTCATAAAATGCACAAAGGCAGTTGTTAAGGCAAGTCTCGTTCAAACAGTATGAGTGGCATTCAAGTATGTATTTAAGCAATTTTCCTTCTCTTACGTTTTTTGGAGATTTGAGACATTCCATTAAAAATAGACAGCTCTGAATACCTGGTTTATAGCTAACTTTATTTTAAAAAAATCAGTCATTCTCTGGTGAATAAATTTATTTTTAACAGTAATTCAGAGAATTATAAAGGTTGCAGTTAATATCCTTGTTATAGTAGCTTTTTTGCCAAATGTATATTTAATTTTAATTTTTTGAAAGAAATTTATAAAATGTTGCACTGTTCATGAAGAGTTATTTTATGGCAATAAAATGAAGAAAGCTTAATTACAGCATAGATGTAACGGATATGTGTTTAACGGAGTTCGGGCCTCACTAACTAGTTTAATGGGCTGATCAAAATTCTCTCATAATGTTATTGTGTTTGCAGCTCTTATCATGTACAATAATTTTGTACGGTGTATGAAAAAGTACAGAGGGTTTTTTTGCCAGTATCTTAACTTTGACAGCTCTAGTGGTTTTTAAATGAGGAATTTAAGTGCATCCAAATCCGTTTAATCACACGCTTCCTAAAAAGAACTCTTTTCCTAATATTGTCTTATGAAATGATGACTTGTCTGGAAAGGCAAATTGCTTTCTTGGTATAAAGCAGTTTAGAAGACACAGATAGTAGTTTTCAAACAATTTGATGTAATAGTTTACAGACATGTAGGATGTTCAGTGACAGTTTCAGGCTTTATGTGATGAAGTAAAATGAGTTTTAAACTCTGACTTCATGTTGAGCAAAGTGAAATTTTAGCTTTGATCTTCGGGGATGGAACTTAAGACTTGTGTGATGACTCAGCTGTGGTTCAGAGCGTGATGGTTTTAGTAACTTGTTGTTGGATGGTGCTACATGTTGAGAAGTCTGTAGGAATAAGTGAAACAACTTATGTGTTGTAGCTGCAATTCAGATAATTCGTGTTTTAATTATCCTTACACTTATAATCAACCCAAATTGACAAATATTATATTTTTAAATTAAAGGAAACTGCATTATGTTTTAAGGCTTTAAAAATATACATTCTTTCTGTAATCTAGCTAAAGCATATGTGTTAGACTAATTATTGAAATCTCTTCCCGATGATCTTTAGGTGGTAAAGGGACAAAAGGTAGTCTTGGTGTAATTATTATAGCAAATTGCATTTGACATATAACAAGAAGAAAAGAATGACCTCAGTATGCTGTTGTCATTCTGCGGCTTCTGCTTGAACCAGAAATGTAATTATTCGTATGCCAATCAAAAACCTCTTTTACTAGATTTTTTTTAAGTACTGCAGCAATCTCTTTTTGGCAAGTTAGCTTTAGAGATGAAACAAAGAGATTGGTGGCCAAAATTTTACTCTTTGGTTACCTTGTCAGTGACTTCTGAATTAGGAGGTAAATGAATGATAAAATACTGACATCTGCCTCTATGAAATTGCAATTGGTGTTTAAGCATTGGCAGTCCTGACACTTTTGAAAACCTATCAGTTTTTAATTCAGTTTCATCTGTAAGTTACTAGAATAATTTTAGAAGTCACATTCAGAGATACAAAATATACCGTGGCAAGGATTGTAATAACCAGGAGAGAAATCTTGGACAGGTAGGTGATGCAAATAACATACACCTATACAAAACATCTTCTCGGTTGTTGATTTTCTGTAGAAACTGCTTTTACATATGTCGTAGACAAATATATTCATTATGTCTATTATAAATCTTAGTTATGTGCAGTATCTCTGATGAAATTGATACTTTTGATATTTAAAAGAAGTCATTGCTGTTATCTTACATAATATAAATTATTGCAAGTTCTTAAATGAATTTGACATAATTTAATTAAATTACCTAATTCAATGTGCTGTGAGATAGCATTATCAACAGTAGAAAGTGCTATATAATGAGCTAGCAGGGAAACTGGTTTATTAAGTAGCACAAGTCAAAAGAGTGTTTCTTCAGTGAAAGGATTTCAAAGTTGGATGATTGTGGGGGTAGTCATGATGTTTCAGAATTAAAACTAGGATTTCAGAAGTTATCTGTGTGAACAGAAAAACTGCAGCAAGTTTATCAGAGAATTGAGAACTGGTACTGGATCATATACATTAAGCTTTTAGACTTCTCAACACAACTCTGAGTTCTGGATCCTCAAGACTCCTGACCTGATCAGCCCAAACAGTCTCTCAGTCATGCAGTTTGAGCATCCTGACCTACGTTGTGCCTCTGTGGGAATCCCTTCTGTGCAATTGGTGCTGAGCTCTGAGATTTTTTTTTCTTTTTTTACTTTCTTTTTTTCCCTCCTGGTTAGATCTAATACCGACCATTATTTGTTTATGTGTCCTAACTTGTTGACTAAGACTTTTCCTTCTGAAGTCTACACCCTTCTTAAATTCATAGTTGAGCCTGTAAGGTTTCATAGCTCTGCAGCCGAGAGTTTGGATGAAGCCTGAAATCGTATGCCAAGGCTTTGCAGAGGAATTAATTTTGGAGGCCTTAAAGTCCTTAGTTCAGCATCAATATATGACTTGATAGGAGACTAGGAAGGCTCCAGGTTGCTCACTGAATTGTCATTGGGGACATTTGTGTTACTTGAGTGTACAAAACTAGAGTTAGAAGATGCAATATTAACTTCATATCCAAAATTAAGAGAAAGTTGTGAAAAGTGTTCCAGAGACTCTGTGTTTCAAAATGCATATATTTCAAAACAGAGGAATTTTCAAAATGTTCTCTAATGAAGTGTCAACAGAAGCTAAAAGTTTTAAGAGAAGGTGTTTGGCATGCAGGAGGGTATTGGAGCGTTTAGAATCATGCAGATGGATGACATTTTATCATCGAACTGCGTTACTGCAGATTGTACTGAGTAGGAAAATGCACTTTGTATAACTTGTTCTGGAAGATATTTAGTATCTCCTGTTAACATGTGTCACTATGCCCAAAGTTATCTTGAGCTTACCCTTTTAAGTTTCCGTTTCCACTCACTTTAATAATAAAATAACTGGAAAGCCCCCAGTGCTGACAAATTCTCTGACACATACAGAATTTAAGCATGAAAGGTCATCTTAACCAGTAGGTACATGTTTTTAACATAAATATATGGCAAGATTGTACTAGTGGCTTGATATATTTAAGTGTGACGTTAGAGTATGTTATTTTTGTCTTGAATCAGAGTGCAAAGTTTTGGAGCATATTGTTACATCTCATCTTCTGAAATGAAAGTGAAACGCTTAGATGTATGCAAATCTATATATGTTAAAGTGCAAACCTTTCTACATTAAGATTTTTGAGGAAAGTCTCTGAAGGGACTACTCTGTTCAGGAGAAGGGATTTCATATTACAGTCAGGAATTGTTGACATATTTTCAGTTTTCCAGTTGGAATTTCCTTGTTTTCCATTTGAGGACATTTATGTTAATTGTGATCTATGAAGTTCACATTCTGAAGCAGACTGTCAGTATTCCTTGCGTAAGACCCATGGTGCTGTCAAGGAGAGCACGTGATGAAAAGTTGGTCTTTACTGTTGTAATATAAAGCTTTGATTCCACAAATTGCTAAGGCAAGTAATTGTTTTGAATATAAAGTACCAATTGATCTCCTTGCAGTGTAGATCGATACGTCTCTTACATCTCATGTCATACACTGATGTACTTTGCAGATTCAAGTGGTAATAGTGCTTAACAAGTACAAACATGATGCTGCATCTCTCTGTCTAATGTTGACTAATTTGCTTTGAACATAAGCCATTGTTTGTGCATGAATAGCAACAGAAATGATAATTTCCTCTTGGCACAATGAACTTCAGAAAGCCAGAAAGAGCTCTGTACAAACCTAATTGTTAATGCTATGTTAAGGTTACTTAAATATGTGTAGATGCATAATGTGTGTATATATCATATATTTATTGCAGCTGTGGTTTTCTAAATTTGGAAATATAACCTCATAGTTAGAAAACAAGGTAGATTTTCAGATGTTTAGATTGCACTGGTGTTTCAAAATACATTTTGAGAAGTACACTGCAAGTGAAGTAATCTGCTTCACTTTTAATGAATTAAACAGTTATTACTGACTCTAGCTTCCTTTATCTGAAAGTATTAAAATGATGTAATTATATTTGAGTTGAAGTATTTCACTGAATAGGCCATGACAGCAGTTCTGGTTGCAGTGCTGTATGTGACGAAGAGAGAACTGTGTGGTTCAGTTTCTCCTCTACGAAAAAGAAGGCAGGTTTTGCAAGAAGCAGTACTGTGGGTAACAGTATGGTAGAGGACCACTATATAAGGAAGGAAGGAAAAACACAAAGAGCAGTTTGAGTGGGCTTTGCCTCTCTCTGGACGCTTTAAGATACTCAGAGGAGGACTCGAGATTCCTTGGGAAACTTTACACTTCTTTGCCTTCAACTGCAAGTTAAGGTCATTCAGAGCCTTCTGTGTCACTTTATCCTCCAGAATTTTCCCATCTTGTAATTTCTTTTCCTAAAGGAGAGGAGACCTTGGTTAGTTTTTCCCAAAAAAATCTTAAAAGTGATCAAGCATGTTGTGGACTGATTATTTGCCAGATTTCATTTTTGACAAATAAGCTTGAATATCTTTTGTTCCAATGTATATTGAGAAAATCAGCTATATTAATAAAAACTGTGGTAGATTTAGAAATTATTTTTAACATTTTACGTTAAAATGTAGTATAAGTTCATGTTTACTGCTTAATTCCTATACCCTTGGAAGCATCAGATTGTAATGGAAATGATGACAAAATTTTTTCTAGTTAAGGAGGCTCATAACGTCACTGTAGAGGCTTTTAATCAGTGTAAGCCCATCTATGGGGAATCAATGCCATTCTTTTAAATATTTAATATAGCTTCCATTATGAGCTAAGCATTTGTAGGTTAGAGTTTCTGCCTAAGCGCTTTTTTAAAAAACTAAAAATAAATATGAAATAATCTTATTATAAATCTGTGATCAATACAAATAAAACTTAGCAGTTTAATTAAAAAGTTCCAGAAGAAAGCAGCAGTCTGAAAAAAACTGAAAAAATTCAATTCTTTAGTTTAAGAATGTGGGTACTAAGCCTAAAAAAGTCTTCAGGCAGGACTTGTTCACAATGATACCCTGTCACATCATACCATGCAGCAAATAAGCTAAAATAAAACCATCAGAAAAAAAATAATAAAAAACAATAACCAACAAACAAGAATAAAATGCTGAGAAGAATCTCTAAGTTTCAGCAGAGCATTCTGAGTTAATAAGCTCTTGGTTCATTTCATCTAGATTTCATTGTTGTGGTTTCATTGAAATAAAGTCTCTTTTTTGATATTGGTCTTGAGATGCGAGATACAAGAGATGAGGGCATTGTTTTACTGGTTGTTGTTTAAAAAGTAATGTGATTACTGTCTATTTAGGAATAAAAACATTTGGGAGCTATTCTGAATTAGAAGGAAAACTATATAATGATATTTCACACACCATTTAATGTAAACATATTTCTTGTATGCAGTTTGGGGTTTATGTTGTAACAATTCAAATAAGTTTTAGTTAAGTAAACACTGCAACAGAAAATGTGGCTTTCAAGGTTTTGTTGTGTTTTGTGTCTCTGTGGCCTTGCGCGTTAGCATGTGTGAGCTGATTTGAAGCATATGAAGGTAAAGTCCAGGTGAGACAGTGGGCTGTTCAGAATACCTCTCTGGCTCACAGGTATAATGAAATTCAGCTGGAGTGATCTTAACTTCAGCACAAACGATGGTGTGAGTGCTTTAGCGTTGCTTGAAGCTCTGGAATGTCTTTCATTGTAGTACAGATAAGATTAACAGGTATTTTCCGGTAGATAATGTGTATTAGAGGATGTAGAACCTGACCTAACACAAAAGCCTGTAGAGCATGGCTTTTCCTTGTTTTTTCTGGCATCCGATTAGTTTTCAAAGGCTTGGTAACTCAAGTTGTTCAACTTCTAGAAAAGTGGCTGCTGAGTACGTGTGGCTAAATTGTACGTGAATATTCTGTCTGGCACCAGCTGTGCTGGACTCACTGAATATGACTTGTCTAACTCTACTGTGAAATTGCACTGATTCTGAAGCACTGGCTTTGCTACACATGTGCAAAACCATACACGTATGATTCATCTGGCCAGGATTGTCATAGATTTCAACATTCAAAATCTGCCAGGTCTATGTGTATCTGGGGCTTCATTTGATACGGTGCTTAAAAATGGCTTAAGGGTTTAAGTGCAGTTTAATGGAAAAAGAATCCCTGCAGCAGGTCCTCTGAAGTGAGGCAGATTTCATGCTGCCTACTGAACTGCTAGGTCACTGCTTTTTGTTCTTAATGAAAGATGTGCTCTTAGTTCTTTGTCTGTTTGTACTCTTTCTTGTTCATCTGAAAGCTCTATCTGTGTGCCATGTTCGTAACATCTATTGAGTAGTGCTAAAGAAAAAAAATGGACTAAATTAGTCATCTGGCCTTCAATCACTTTAACACTTCTAAACACATTAAGTGGTATTTCTAAGTAGTGTATGTTGTGCAGGCTGTTACATTTTCAGCCTGGAAATATGTAAATAACATTACAGTAAAACTTGTGATGGTTAGTATTTCTATTAAGTAAATGCAGTGATCCAGTGCTGAGAGTCTCTGTACATACTAACACATCTCTATAAGCACATATATATGAGTATATATTCAGTGCATAGTGCCAGTATCTGCTTGTGAAAGCTGTTGTTTCTTTGAGGCTTCCCAAGAGGACGCACATTGCATAAGGATTCCTTAGTCAAGGGTCTTGGGATAGGTTTATACAACTGACAAATTCCAGTCATTCGAGCTGAAATTTTTAATGCTAAGTGACTTTGTCAGGATAATTTAGTAGGAATTTAAGTGGAAATGTAGGCTATTTAAAAAAACAAACAAAAAACTCCCCCTGAAAACCCCCACCAACTTTTTGGCCTGGGGAGGTTGTACAACTTTACAGAGGACCCTGTATTTAAAGAGATACCTTTTGGTATCCAAAATTTGACTAAGCATTATCCTTGGAATCATAAAATCATAGAATAGTTTGGATTGGAAGGGACCTTTAAAGGTCATCTAGTCCAACCTCTCTACAATGAGTGGGGACACATTTACCTAGATCAGGCTGCTCAGACTCCCATCCAACCTGACCTTGAACACTTCCAGGAAGTGTCCCCATTCACAGCTTCTCTGGGAAACCTGTTCCAGTGCCTCACCATACTGATGAAGAAGTTCTTCCGNAGATTTCATGCTGCCTACTGAACTGCTAGGTCACTGCTTTTTGTTCTTAATGAAAGATGTGCTCTTAGTTCTTTGTCTGTTTGTACTCTTTCTTGTTCATCTGAAAGCTCTATCTGTGTGCCATGTTCGTAACATCTATTGAGTAGTGCTAAAGAAAAAAAATGGACTAAATTAGTCATCTGGCCTTCAATCACTTTAACACTTCTAAACACATTAAGTGGTATTTCTAAGTAGTGTATGTTGTGCAGGCTGTTACATTTTCAGCCTGGAAATATGTAAATAACATTACAGTAAAACTTGTGATGGTTAGTATTTCTATTAAGTAAATGCAGTGATCCAGTGCTGAGAGTCTCTGTACATACTAACACATCTCTATAAGCACATATATATGAGTATATATTCAGTGCATAGTGCCAGTATCTGCTTGTGAAAGCTGTTGTTTCTTTGAGGCTTCCCAAGAGGACGCACATTGCATAAGGATTCCTTAGTCAAGGGTCTTGGGATAGGTTTATACAACTGACAAATTCCAGTCATTCGAGCTGAAATTTTTAATGCTAAGTGACTTTGTCAGGATAATTTAGTAGGAATTTAAGTGGAAATGTAGGCTATTTAAAAAAACAAACAAAAAACTCCCCCTGAAAACCCCCACCAACTTTTTGGCCTGGGGAGGTTGTACAACTTTACAGAGGACCCTGTATTTAAAGAGATACCTTTTGGTATCCAAAATTTGACTAAGCATTATCCTTGGAATCATAAAATCATAGAATAGTTTGGATTGGAAGGGACCTTTAAAGGTCATCTAGTCCAACCTCTCTACAATGAGTGGGGACACATTTACCTAGATCAGGCTGCTCAGACTCCCATCCAACCTGACCTTGAACACTTCCAGGAAGTGTCCCCATTCACAGCTTCTCTGGGAAACCTGTTCCAGTGCCTCACCATACTGATGAAGAAGTTCTTCCGAATATCTAATCTAAATCTACTCTTTTTCAGTTTAAAACCCTTACCTCTCGTCCTATCACTACATGCGCTTGTCCAGCTCTCTTGTAGGCCCCCTTAAGGTACTGGAAAGCTGTTGTAAGGTCTCCTCGGAGCCTTCTCTTCTCCAGGCTGAACAACCCCAACTCTGTCAGCCTGTCTTCATAGGAGAGGTGTTCCATCCCTCTGATCGTTTTGTGGCCCTCCTCTGGACTCGCTCCAACAGGTCCATGTCCTTCTTACGTTGGCGGCCCCACAGCTGGACGCAGTTCTCCAGGTGGGGTCTCAGGAGAGCAGAGTAGAGGGGGAGAATCACCTCCCTTGACTTGCTGGTCACTCTTCTTTTGATGCAGCCCAGGCTACGGTTGGCTTTCCACACTACTCAGCTTGGTGTTGTCTGTAAACTTCCTGAGAGTGCACTTGATCCCACTATGTATGTCACTAATGAAGATATTAAACAGTACTGGTCCCAATACAGACCCCTGAGGGACACTGCTTGTCACCAGTCTCCATCTGGACATTGAGCCCTTGACCACTACCCTCTGGATGTGATCATCCAACCAATTCCTCATCCACCAAACAGTCAACCCATCAAATCCATATATCTCCAATTTAGAGAGGAGGAGGATCATGTCAAAGGCATCACAGCAGTCCAGATAGATGACATCCATAGCTCTTCCCTTGTCCACTGATGTAGTCACTCCGTCACAGAAGGCCACACGGTTGGTCAGGCAGTACGTGCCCTTTGTGAAGCCGTGCTGGCTGTCTTGAATCACCTCTCTGTCCTCCATGTGCCTTTGCATAGCTTCTAGGAAGATCTGTTCCATGATCTTCTCGGGCACAGAGCTGAGGCTGACCGGTTGGTAGTTCCCAGGGTCCTGCTTTCTACCCTTTTTAAAAATGAGTGCAATGTTTGCCTTTTGACAGTCACTGGCGACTTCACTTGACTGCCAGGATTTTTCAAATATCATGGAGGGTGGTTTGGCAACTACACCAGCCAATTTCCTCAGAACTCTGGGATGCATCTCATCAGGTCCCATAGGCTTATGTATGTTCAGGTTCCTGAGGTGGTCACAAACCTGATCTGTTACAGTGGGAGGGACGTTGCTCCCCCAGTTCCTGCCTTGTGGTCTATCCACTCGAGAGGTGTGGGAAGAGAGGCTGTCAAGCGAAGACTGAGGCAAGAAAGTTATTGAGTCTTCCACATGCTGTTTACAGATTTTTCTGGAGCTTCTTAATGACATTCATTTGTTGCTGATGAGGCCTGAGCAGTATTTTCCTTGTATTGAGAGGCTGAAGTCAGGCTCTAGGGCGGAAATCTTAGGACTTTTCCTGCACTCTTGGTGACCCCGCTGCAGTGCCCACCACATCACAGCGAATGGCCGGCTGCGGAGCACCCCAGCACCTTGTGGGGATTTACGGCTTATAGGGAGCCTGGGGAAGGAAGATACTGCTCGGACTTGTTTAGCAGGAAACTGGGCTTTAGGAGGAAGCAGAACTGGAGAAGAAATGGCGATTTGGGAAGAGTTGCATTAGTTTTTTAGATGGGAAAACTTGGTAGGTGATCTTCGAAGGACAAGGTGTTAAGGAACCAGTAGTTGAGGAGGAAGTGAGAAAACCCTGCTGAAGAGCTGTAACGCTGGGGAGGGCGCTGAGACTGACCGGTCAATGAGCAAATGGGGAAAAGGGCAGGGCACAGTTTGAGTGTCCAAATGGACATAAAAAATGATGTTTGGATAGGGGTGTATCAGAAATGACTGTGCCCACTAGAACACAGTGCCTTACAGAGTTGGGAACAGAGCCAGTGTTTTTTAAATGCTTATCTATGGTGGAAGAGGGGTATCATTTTAAAATTTGTTTAAAGTATTACTTAAGCTGTGTTAAGTCCTGTGTGGACACAAATAGTTCTAAGTTAAAATGGACTTAACTTGATTTATTTTAATTCATTTTGAGATTGAACTTTCTTACTTTAATATAAATCAGTCTGATATTTCAGAATGCTCCCCTACAGGCATCCTGCAAGTCGCATTATTCTTCTGTCATCAGCAGTCCCAACTGCAGCATGCACTGGACTCTCCGTGATATTCGATGTTACTGTAGGAAAATTTTACTGTTGTCTTTTAGCAGCACAGAAATCCAGGACCTTGCAGCTCAAGGTAATATACTTTCCTCAAAAAGAGTACTTTATATGGTTCCTTATATGGATCCTCCAAAAAAAAAAAAAAAACAGGGACAACACCTAGGAAGTTATACAGACATACATACAATGAGTTTTGGGAGAATGTGATTGAAAAGTGAAGCACTCAAAAATTATGTACTGTTATATGCAGCCTTGCGTAGAACTGCAGAATATCGCTTGCAAAGTTTTGAGCCAGCTCTTTATGCATTATTCTGTATATTCTTTCATTTCATGGGCATGTATACTGGTGCTGTTTGTAATGAGATTTTTTTTAAAGACTGTAGCTTGCCCACATGTGTTGTGAGGATTGCGAATGACATGTTCCGCAGAGACTTCTACCAGTGACAAACCAAATTTAACTCAAAGCAGAGATGTTAGAGGGGCTCAAACTAAAGCTTTTTGGTTTTGTTTTTGTTTTGTTGTTTTATATGAGCAAAACACATTTTTCTGTTAGTTTCATTCTTAGGTGCAGCTGGACTGTTTTGGCTGAATTAAAAAAGCACCACATGAACAGCCTAGTAATATGAACTGCTTGCTGTTCAATACTTATAAAGGGAAGAGCAATTAAAAAACTTGAGCAATTATACTCAATTGAAAATAAACCTTTATATTGGGAAATTTAATGTGATATCAATAGAGGTGATACTACCAGCACTGCCTGTAAATAGAAATATAAATGCATCATATTGCTAAGAATCTTTAAATTAAGGATTAATTTTTAGATAGATTTAAACTTTTTTAGCATTTGAGTTAAGAAAAAATAGGCCTATGATAATCTGCTTACCCTACTATATCGTACAAAGGAATTAATATGCATGTGAAATGAAAACTGATAACACAATAGTATAAAGTACAAGTTCATTAGATGATGCAATAGAAAAATATAACACTGTAATCCAGAGAATTCACAACATTCCATATTTATTTTGAATCTCTAATTTACATTTAAAACATTACCTTGTACTTGAAGGAGCTAAATTAGATGAACAGTCCATTTTATGTTCTTCACCAGATGAGTGTTAGTGGTCAGGATAGCCTGGTATGCATGTGAGGAAGCGTGAAAACAAGGAGACTGTTAAGTATAATCCCAACAATAATAGTAGATACTGTAGTAATATGATCAAGATACTATCATTTCCTGAAATTGAGGAGATGGGTGAAATACAGTCAGAACTCCCTTTGGTATTCTTTTCACACAGAAGCTTAGAAATATTTTATTAAATATTAATAACAACATAAAAGGCCTTTGGTCTTATTTTCATTTTAATTAGGTAGGATATATATGCCATTCACTTTGAAGCCAAATGCTACTCCTTTGTATTAACTTGCAGGGGGTACTAAAAAATTGAACCAAGTAGCATTTAGCTACTTTCCTCCTGCCATGGGATAATTAACATTACGTTTTTGCAGACTCTTTTAGTGTTACCTGATCCCTATGTACAGGTTTCATATTGACTTCTAGAGTTTGAGCGGTATGGTGTGAAATGCTGCCTCAGCCCATTTCTTATAAATCACCAGAACTCAGGACTTACTAACCTTCAATTTAAACTGCTTAATCTACAAGAGTAGTTTAATCTCGTAAGGAAATCAGATTGGAGATACGAAATGGGCAATAATTTCAGGAGGGAAACAAAGCTATATATAATATACTGAACCCATTTTGTTTTGTAGTGAGCAACAAAGGCAACTGAAAAAATTAATGGTAGCTGTTGTGGCTAAAAAGAATAGGAAGTTTTTTTGACACAAAGCCAAGACAGTAATTAGTAAGAAGTAAATGAGGAAAAACTAAAA
Source organism: Steatornis caripensis (assembly GCA_013398225.1). Lineage (NCBI taxonomy): Eukaryota > Metazoa > Chordata > Aves > Caprimulgiformes > Steatornithidae > Steatornis > Steatornis caripensis. The sequence continues at coordinate 107,243 of VZSC01018203.1, read as the reverse complement.
GAAATCAATTGTATTAAGTCTGTGAGTTTGTAGTCTAGTGGCCAGCTGTTTACCCAACCTGCCTACCTCTGACACAGTTTTCCCACTCCACATCTAAAACCGAAGACTCATCTTAAATGGGGCCTTAGAATTTCAGATCTAGTGGCCAGGGATCCTGGTGCTTCTGTTGGGAGAACCTTGAACTGCTGCCAGTCTCCTCAGCCAGCCTTTTCCTCAGGCTAATGGCCTTGGGCATCCACTTTGGCCAGAGCTTGGTATGCTTTAGCCAACTGGCCAGGTAGCCTAATGCTTCTTAAATCTTAGACCGAATGTTTTGCTTGGTCAGTCTGCCAAAGAGCTATAAGCTTGTCAATCCTCCAGTCTTTGGAAGTGGACAATCCTCATGCCTGAGCTTCCTCAGGGTAAAGATTATGGTGGACTTAAATGACTTATGCATATTAACCAACAGGAAACAGAGCTGCTTTCAGAGGAAACCCACCTGTGTTCCACTCAATGAAAACAAGTATGTTTGTACTGAGTACTTCACTTACTGATGAATTCACATTTTCCAATGATTATCAGAAAAACTGTAAGAAGCTTGACTGTCACTATAATGCCCCATGACTGAAATTGTCACCTCTGTGCATACGCATTATGAAACATGATAAATTGCATCATCACATTTTTTCGTGGATACCCTTCTCTGTAGAATAGATAGTTCTTCTTTAATTAGCTAGTACTCAACATTTTTTATATTTTGTCTTCCCATTGTGTGAAATGAACATCATTCCCAGTTTTCCATTCATTTTTCAGCCTTGTTCTGGGGACATGATTATTCATTTTTCTATATGAATGTACACAAAGGTGATAATACTTCGTCTTTCAGGAGTGTTATGGAAATAAGTTTCAGTGGTATCTATGAGACACAATGCTGTGGTCATGTTAAAAAGTTTGATTTTTCCAAAACTCGTGTGAAGTGAACGAGTATAAATAGCTTTGTTTTCTCAACAAGGTAAAAATCCACTAAACAGCTTCCTTCATTTCCTGATTGCCCTTCATTTTTTAGAAAAATGTGAAGTGGTTAACAAAAATATTAATCTCTATCTTTTTTTCCTTTTTCTTAAACAAAATCACGTTAGTCTGGTTACTTTTACACTGAGGTACTTTTCCTGTGTAGTTTGTAAATTGTAAAACATGTAATCGAGTTTGTAAATTTAGAAGCTTCCATGTCTGCTGTAACACATCATCTTGGGTTCCACCCCTCTGCAATTACAAAAAACAATTCAGCCTGTTACATAGTGGTTACCAGACTTAGACTAGTAATGACCACAGAAGTTACAAAACAGTTTCTGATGTATCTCACTTCCCTTGTTCTCAGATATGCATGTAATGTGTTGGAGCTAACTGAAAATATGAAACCTATTTCATACTGCTGGAGCAGTTGGTTTGAATTTGAAAATGTTAATGTTTGATCAAAAGAAATCCCTGTCTTTGCACATGAGAAGCTGTAAGAGTATTAGCTGTTATTAAGGGGGAGGAAACAGGTAGAATGAATGCTTTTGTTAGTACAAGTTTTTTGCCTTTTTTATGTCGATAAATAAATTAAAACAGCAAGCCCCTCAACTACTCGGTTATGAATATCACAAATGGACACTTTCTGTGTTTAAGAAGTATTACTACTCAAGCCTTTTGAGGCATAAAAGATAAAAAAATATTAAATTTAGCTTTTGTTTGTACTACATAATGAAATTTAATTACTCAAGGGTTTTGAGGCACAGAAGATAAAAAAATTAGTCTTTTGTTTCTACTAAAAAGAATAAGAAAATCCTATTGATTATGCCAAAATGATAATCAAACTTATTTTTCCCAGAGGTTCAGTAATTGAATTTAGGATACTCATGTAAAATACAATCATGGATCATTTATACTGTAATGTATAAAAGGCAAGCTTTTGTATTTGAAGTGTATTGCCATCATCGCACTGTGGAACACTGATGGGTTTCTTGGAAAACACAACTAACCCAACTCCTTAACTCTCAATGATGATAGTGTAAAGGATGAATGAAACATCCAACACTTCTCTGAAGTTGAAGCACGGTTTCTAATTTACTGTGGCCCTGTTTTCAGCTGCCACAGGGTTGAAGATCTTGAAGTAAGCAGGATCTATGTATCAGGCCAAGGTAGTACAAAAACCTAAATCCATTTTACTTATGGTCAACATTAAATTTGAAGCAAATGAAAAATATATCCTTCATATAGGTATGAATAGTGCAACTCAGTTTTTATTTGAATAGTTCATCTATTTTGAGATCCATCGTTACTGAATAATAGTACATATTTATGACTGCATTATGTAAGAAAGAAAAGTAGCAAGCAAAGTCATCATTCACTATGTCTGGTATTTTTCTTCAATTTCCAGAGAATTCAACAAATGAAATGGCAATTGTGTGGTCTGCCTTAGAAGAACAGCTGCACAAGTTAGTTCGCTAAAAAACAAATTGAACAAAATTATTTATGAAGTACTGTTTCCTTAATTATTTCACAGAACCTCGCTGGCTCTGAAGACTTACTTGAGCCACGTATTACAAATCTCTGAATTTCTGAAATAGTAGGTTCCTGTACTTCCTTCTTTACCTCCATTTTTCAGCATGTGTTTTCAGTTTATGACCAAGAATTACTTTTTTTGCTTGATTCTCATACACAACCCGGAACAAGCTTATGGGGAAAAAAGGCTCCAAAAGCTGTTAATCCTTTGTAGCTTTATACTAAGAACTCTGTATTGATGACCTTTATATTTTAATATGAATTTGAGATCTGAGAAACCAGTGCTTAATCAGATGACAGAGCTAATGTGTTTTCTCTTGACAGCTAATTCTTACTGTAGAAGTTTTGTAAAATTGTAAAGAAAATAGCAACACAGGATGCAACGTACTTGACATAGACATGAGTGTCTTAAGGGAAAAATACAGAATTAAGTCGCTCAGAGGCCTACTCTGATGCGTTTTTTAACATTGATTTGCGTCTGGGTGTCAAGAAATATGAATGACTACGCTGAAATTTAAATTATTCAAACTAAAAGACAATGAAGGAAGTTAGGTTAATTTTGACATTTTAGCTCAATATGCTAATATCATTAATACCTGCCAGAAGGAATAGCTGTTTGTTCGTAATGAATGGAGTGAAATTCCCATTTCAGCTTGGGACTATGAGGTCCTTATAATAAGCTTCTTGGCTTTCTTGATTATGCAGAATGATAAAGCATATTTACTTACCTGACAGAATTGGGGTGGGAAAAAAAAATTTCTAGGTCTTTCAAGAAAAGAATGAAGCTAAAGGAAGCCCTCATTTGCCCCATTTCTTGGCAATACAGTCATGATCTTGCTTGGTCCCTACACTCGATTTCCCAGTCATTTTTCCTTAAAAGAATTGTTTCTCCCCATATCCTGTCTTCCTATATGTGTGCCTTGGGCATCAGCTATATGTAGTTTATACTTGCAGAAAATATTTCTTTATTCTTTGGAGGGGAAGTCATTGTCTGTTTCCTATCCTGCATGTTTGCAGGAAACCACCATTGCAGTCATACTTAGGGAGCTAAAATGATCTAACACAGAATATTGTGGGGAATCATTACTGTCTTTGGTCTAATAAGCAGGGAGAGGTTGTCTGTAGGATTTAACCTACCAGCCTGAGCTCACAGATGTTCACCTAGACTTCTGCCCCATTATGAACCAGTAAGGAGAGGATGTACGTATTACCAGGGCTGGGGAATTATCAGTGCAAAAAACAATTGAAATTGCTGCTGCTCAAGGATACTTTGCATGTGCACTGTGAATAGCGTGTAAGATCACCATCACATCAATGGTCTCTTTTTTATTGATTTGATTTTATTTTTGTCAGTTCAAACAAACAGGTTTCTTTGCCACAAATTCTTACTGGTATGAAATAGTACATAGATCGAGTACAAGCAACAGACTGGAGAAGCAGGATACAGTATTTTCTTTAATAAGACTTTTTTTGGTGTAGGTAGGACTATTAAAAACATTGAAGGTTCGGTTCAGTGGCTGAACTAAATTATCAATCAAAATCAAGCGGTGAAACCAATTTTTTTTTTTTTTGATTAAATACAATATTTTGTTTTACCAGAGATGATGTTTTAGGCTCTTGAAAAACCTCAAGGAAATAGAGATCCACAAACAAGCAACCAGATGAGAGAGACTGAGACAGCAATGTAGACTAATACCATATTTAGGTTTTATAACATAAAAAGCATAAGGGCCATGCCAACACATTGCAAGCTAATCCTGCTATTGGGTATCTCCACAGAACACCTACATCTTGCTGCGTGGCCTTACATGTTCATGGTTAGGGTTAACAACAGGGCTGTGATAAAGGCTTCCAATTTCTGAGCTGTTTCAGTGGTCCACTTGCAAGAAGAATAAATGTTGCAACAGAAGCTGGCTGGGGAAGAAGGCTGCCAGTTCTTAGGGTGAAACACATCTCAGGCTTAAAGTGAGAGGTGGGAATTCTGTTTAAAAATACCATTTTTTCAGAGAAAGAAAAAGAGACTGAAGCCAAGAAGGTGATATGGATTTATGCTTGCTCATCAAATTCCTAGACTTGCAGGCAAATGGAGTCTGCGAGGGGTTTCACACAGCATGTCTATACTCTTCTTCTAAAGATTCCATGAGTCTCTTCAAATTTCAAGGGTAGAGTGTCTTTTATTAAAGAAATTCTTCTTTTCAGTTTTTTGCTTGTATGCCATGTATTCTCTGAAGGACTTATGCAGAATAGAGTTTTTGAAGTCTCCAAGCTGCAATAAATGTTCCCAAATGGCTGTGGATTTGGGAGAGCTCTAGCACTGACTCTTTAATCAAGCAGGTGAATTACTACCAGAGAAGAATCAAAGGGTCTGCATGTAGGAGTGCCTTGAGAGATCCAGAATTAGGAGCAGCAGCCAGACTATAGCCGCTCCTAGAAGCACAAAAGGTTCAGCAGCTAGATCTGCTCACATCAGAATGGTCCTGCTTAAAGAGCAGGATGAGGCCAGCTAGTGAGAAGTGAGTGGTTCTCCCTGTCTTGTTGATCCTTAGCGTTTGTTATAAACTATTCTTAATGACTTGATTTTTTTTTTAATAAGTGCAGTGTTTCTGGCAACTATCCAAGCTCTTGCTGCTGATAAAGATTCTTCATTACCTCTTGCATATATACACCCAAATGGCTCTTTCTTTAATTTGGATGGAGAATGTAAGAAAAATAAAATTAATACCTAATTTCTTTGATCTTTAAAACTGTAAAGATCCATCATCTGTGTATGATTAGATGACAGAAGAATCTAATTAGCACTAGCTTCTCCATCTATAGGCAACAACTTGCCATTGCATACAGCTGTTTTGCATTGCATGCTATAAACAGTGACTTCTTTATTGCGATGTCACAGCAGCAGATGAGAGGAATATAAAAGGTGTTTTCTTAATGTACTTCCTTTCCTTAGTATTGTAACAGTCTGGTAGCTACAGCCTGGGAATAATCACTTATTTAATCTCTTTCTTTGTTGATTTCCTGTCAGTTACTGGCTTTTGGGTTTTTTTGAGGAATTACAAAATTACTAGAAGATGGTGGAAGAGCTATAGTTTTCTGTTAAGGAAAACATTTGAGGAATGCCAAACAATAAAATACCAGTTTGCATTTAGTAGAGTAGTTCCACTGTTGCACAGAAACTGCCCTAGTAGAAAATCTGTGCCATACACATTTGACATTATTACGTATCTTTACACAAAATTGTATATGTAAAAGTGAAAATTTTAAATTAGTTTGGACTGTAATGTCTTTAAAAACTCTGATTCTCAAAATGTTAACAATGTGAGTTAAACAAAATACTATTTACCAATGAGGGAAGAAGAGTAATTTTAAATATACCAGCTGTTGTCTGCCCTTTTAATAGTAGCGTAACTCAAAACGATGTGCCAGTCCTACCTGCCGTCTCTCCATTGAGTCTGAACAGCAATATATGGAAGCAAGGGTCAGTCAAAAGTAGTAAACAGATGTGGTTTCCTGATAAAGGCACGAACAAATAAGCAGTTTGGATCTTCTTCCAGTTGCTTTTGTTCATGTTGAATTTGGAACCTTTCAGTCGTTGAATACCTAGTCTTTTGTGTAGTCTGGAGGGTATCTGCTGCTCTCAGTGTGGCTGAGTACTGACTGAATCGGATTTGTGTAGTGAATAAAGAAGTTTTCTGTACAGCCTGTAAAGGATGATCCTGTTTTTGGAAAAGTCACTTCTCTCTTAGCCTGTGTCATACACTTCTAACTTGGTATGTTCATTTCACTTAAACTGCAATTTCTTAGGTCTCAGTTCACTGATTTTAGTATTTTGATAGCCAGTCCAGATGTATTCAGCATGAAAACTTGAAGCTGAAGTCACTATGGCTGCTCGTGTCTGTGAAAAAACCAAGTCTTTCATTGTTTCAAGCTAGGCTTACAAATATCCATGTGGTCAAATTTATCACATGGAGACTATCCTATAACATAGACTAAATGCATGTTTATATTTACACTTGTGATGAATTTATTTTAATTGTTAATTTCTAATATAAGTTTTAATTATTTTTGCAGATAGGTAATACACTTATAAGGACTAGCAAGTAATGTGACATTAAAAATACAAATTAACATGCACAAATGTTCAACCTATGGGTAAGAATTAGAGGGCAGGCCAATACAGGTGACACTGTTGTGGGTGTTTACTATAGGCCACCCGATCAGGAAGAGGAACTTGACGAGGCCTTCTACAGACAGCTGGAAGTTGCCTCACAGTCACAGGCCCTGGTGCTCATGGGGGACTTCAACCACCCTGATATTTGCTGGAAAAACAACAC